>JAPMOS010000023.1:10000-555901 GCA_027972325.1 Paratrimastix pyriformis
CACTCATCAAATCATCGCCGTGTCGCCCAATCAACAGCATCAGCATCAGCACCACTGCCAATCTTCCTCCTCCTACTTCGGACTCCCCCTCCCTTCCCCTCCGTCTCTCCCTCCCCCGCTCGCTCTCTCACTGACCCCAAAAGGTGTGGCCCCATCGGACGCCCCCGTCACCGCCACCCGATCTCGATCCCCGTCCCCCCCGTCGCCCCGTCCGGGGGACGAACCACAGCCCACATCCCCTGTCATGAGCGAGGCCTCATCACCCCGGGGGGATAGCCCCCTCCGCGCCTCCAGTCCCGGGGAGGTGGAGATGGTGACGGGCCCTGGACCCGACAAAGACACGGATCGGGGGATAGCCGCCATCCCCCCGTCATCATTCCCCCGAAGTGGTGGCGTGGACACGGAGGGGGCCACCCCGCTGTCTCGCCCGCCCGGTGGTGTGACCGACATCCATACCGAGGCTCCCGCTGCTGCTGCTGCCGCTGCACTGTCGACAGTGCCTCGGGTCGACATGGCCCACCTCCTCCTCGCCCCTCCGCCCATCCCCGGGAATGGCACCGGGGCGATGTCGACGACGACCGGGGGTCCAGAGCCACTCGCGCCACCACCACCATCAAGACCCCCGGGCATTTCAGACCCTGACGATGAAAACAACGAATCATCATCGTCGTCATCGTCATCAGCAGATTGTTGTATTGTGGGCTCGCGGCCCGCCCCTGCCCCCGCGCCTATCTTGCACGGGGTACCACCGGCGATGCACCACCCCTCGGTGGTGCACTTTGAGGACCCGCTGGGCGACACCCGAAATTTCCTGCGCTCGCTGAGCACCCCGGCCCGCGGGCTGGCCGAGACACACGGCATGAACAGCGCGCGGCGCGCCAAGACGGAAAGTGGTCTCGGTGGTGGCGGGAGTGGCGGTGCGTCCATCCTGCGCCCGACAAAGTCGGATGTTGCCCTGGGGGCCGCCTGTTGCGGACGGGGCGGCGGTGATGGTCGAGCGGCGGCCGCGGGGCGGATGCTGGCCGACGGGGAGGAGGGCGATGAGGACCGGGGTGAGTACATCCTGCCCGCTGACCCTGGTCTGCATCACCCCCAACGCGTCCACATTCCCCCCCCGGGGGGTGGGCCTTGGTCACTGGCCAGGCAGACATCTGGGATGCCCGTTCCCATCGTTTCCCCCTGTTGCACCTTGTTTCCCATCCAATGACCCTCATTTTTCGTCTGTCTGACGGGGTGACTCGCGCGCGCGCACACACACACACACGCACACACACACACACAGCTCTGCCGCGCGCCTTTCACGTCGCCTCCTTCCTGCGGCCCGTTGCTGTGGTGGGCTCCCCTCCCCCCGTCCGGCCGCCGATCACCCTGGACGAAGGGCCCCCGCTGCTCTGTCTTCCCCCACCCGTTCCTCCTCCCGCATCATCGGGTGCTGCTGCTGCAGACAGACAGGCTGTAGATGACAAGAGGGGCGGCGCCGGCGGCGCGGCCAGCAGCAGCAGCAGCTGCGGGCTGTTCGAGGACCAGATCCGTTCGTCGGCCTCCGATGCGTCCGTCTCCCCAATTCCAATGAGGGGGAAAAAAGTAGTTGCAAGGAGTGGGATTCGAACCCACGCGTGCGAACACACTAGTACCTGAAACTAGCGCCTTAGACCGCTCGGCCATCCTTGCCTATACATTTTTGTCGCCTTCTTTTGCACTCACGCTCCTCCGCTTCTGTTCATGATGCCAGATCGCAGCCGTCGCCGTCTGGAACCCCGCTCGTCCTTCCGGCTCCCTTGCCGCCCTCCCCGCCTCGCGCACCGCTCCCTCCACTTGGTTTCGCGGCGTTTGGGCGGCCGGAACCGCTGTCTCCGCCACCTCCGCCGCACGTCCCATGTCCGGACCCCAGCAAGCCGCGGTCCCCGGCACTGCCCACCAAGCGAGGCAGCCCCATCAGCGAGGCAGTAACCCTGGGCAAACACCCACGTGCCTCCTCGCCGCCACCACCACCACCGCCGCCACCGCCACCAACGCCAGCCTCACCATCAGCACCACCACCACCACCACCAGCATCAGCACCACCACCACCACCAACATCAACATCAACATCAACATCAACATCAACATCAACATCAACATCAACATCAACATCAACATCAACATCAACATCAACATCAACATCAACATCAACATCAACATCAGCACCTCCGGAGCGACTCTGCACTGCCCGCTGCCCGTTTGAGGGCACTGCCCGGTGCCACGGGATAGTGGCTGTCACCCGGGGGGATTCCCACTCGTCGCTCGACAGCCCGCAGGGGGGCCCACCACCACCGACCCATCCAGCTGAATCGATCCTTCAAGCAATCGACGCCCTCCCTCCACAGCAGCCCAGTGCCGTCCCGGCCCCATGCCCTTCCCCATCCGCAACGCCGCCCACACCACCACCATCGGGTTGCTGGACGGGGCCCTCATCGCCACCTCGAGCCCATGATGACGAGCCCGCTCGAGCCGCCGCCGCCGCCGCTGAGCCCTTGCCTCCGCCACCCCGGCCACCACCATGCTCACCCCCGCACGGCCCACCTCCCCCGCCAGGCTCACCCCCGGTTGCGGCAACGATTGCCGGACCACCCCCTTTGGTCGACTCCTCCCCGTCTGCCCCGCCACGGACCCCACCGCAAAGCAGCTCGTTGTTCCTCGGCTCCCCGCTGCTCCTCCCGGGGACGCCTCCACCACCCCGCCGCCCTCCGCGGTCCCCGCCTGGGCTCGTGCTGTCTGATGACTCCGGGTTGTGCCTTCCTGATGACGAAGAACGGGCTGCTGCTGCGGTCGACTCGACCCCGGCTCTGGCTCCACCCCCACGCGAGTTGCCCTCTTCGTGCCCATCCTCGGTCCCCGGGACACCCTCCCAGGCAACATCCTCCTCGGGGGGTGAGGTGGACGTTCCACGAACGCCCGAGCCTGGATCGGCGCGGTCACCCCTGATTTTGACTTTATCACCAGGTCTGTTGGGTTTTGGATCTGATTGACGACGCTCACTCACCTTCCACAGCGACCCCACTCCTAGCTCGACGGAGGATGCTCACAAGGCGACTGACCTCAAATGCGCCCGATTCCGAGGCCGAGAATTCTTGTGGTGAGAAAGCGCTTCCAAAAGAAAATCGATGAAGGCGACGTCCTTTGTCTCTTGCAGTCGTGCGGGGAGGAGGCAGAGAGCTCCTGCCAGAAAACTGATCGTCGGCCGAATGTGCTTGACCCCGGACATTTGTGCTGTAATTTCGAAAGGGAAAAATCTTTCCTTCAATTCGGGATGTCACAGGTGCTTTGCCCACTGCGAATCGAACCAGAGGAGTTTGTTTTCGTGCGTCTGTAATTTTATCACTCGTCGTGGGATGGAGTTTTTTCTTCATCATCTTGCAGCTCCCTTCACGGAGCAGAAGGAATGCCCACTCTCGTTGGTCAACTCAACATCAGATACACTGGCATTCAAAATTAAGACGACCTGCTACGACCGGTACTGCGTCCGGCCGACTCAGGGCTTGATTCGCCCGCAGTCCACCCGGGTCGTGACCGGTTTGCCGAACTTTTTCCCGTGTGCTCTTTATCAGTTTTTATACCTCCCCCCACAGTGTGCTATTCTTGCCCTCCGAATATCCCGCCTCCTCAGGCCAACTCCACCGTGGATAAGTTCCTCGTTGAGGTTCTCGTGGCGCCGGCCGACTCTGAGTTTAATGACGAGAAGCAGGAGCGCGATTTTGTCACGGAACAGGTCCGCAGATCGGGATCTCCATTCGGTATCAACCCATCATCTCTCGATTGCTTTGGGATGCCACAGTTCAAGGAACGTTCCAAGAACAAGACCAACATCAAGTTGCGCTCGCGATTCGTCGATCCCAGTCTGTCTTTCCCGTTCCCGTTTTCACTGGCTCACCCACCATACCCCATGGGTGCGATAGACCATCCCTCCTTCCGGATGGACTCGTCCAGCCAGAGCATCCCCCAGACCCCCGGCTCTCAGATGCCGGTCTTCACCCCTGCCGCCTCACGGATGTATCAGGTCGGACCAGCCGTCCCGCCCACCCCTCCTGCCTCGCCCACCGCCACCACCATCCTCATTCGAGGTCATCCTCACCACCGCGGTGATGTCGACTCTCCTCCTCTTCAGTCGACCGAACTTCTGCCTCCCACCCTGCCGTCGAAAAGCCCGAGGAGCCGGCTCCTGCCCCTGCCGCCCCGGCCCCACCAGCCCCTGAAGCCGCCGCCCCTGCCCCGGCCCCTGCTCCGGCCCCGGCCCCTGCTCCGGCTCCGGCCCCGGCTCCAGCTGCAGCTGACGAGCACCCCAGCGAGCTCCCGTCCCTCACGGCAGCCCCGGCGTGCGCCACGGTCAGCCTGACCCCCCCCCCCCCCCAGGCCCGCCCGCCAGCCATGCCCGCCCCGCCATGCCCATTCGGGCACTTCACATTCCACACCCTCTGTCCCTCATCCCCGCCCATCATCGCATGGTCCTGGCAGGCGATGGGCCCGATTGTGCCCGCCGCCCCTGCCCCTGCCCCTGCCCGCCCCGCCCCTGCGCCCGCCGCTGCGGTCCCGTCGGCTCCCCGTGCCGAGATGCCCCCGCCCGCCCCCAAGGCACCCCGCCGCCGCGCGCCCCGTTGAACAGCAGCAGCAGCCCGACCGGTGCAACGACAAGCCCGCGGCCGCACCCGCCGCCCGCACCCGCACCCGAGGAAGGTCCCGTCTGACACCCCCAGGGTCGGGGTGTACACCCCTGCTCCACACCCGGCGTCCTACAAATCTCTCTCCTCCCGTCCCTCCCTCCCTTCCCTCCCCACTCTCCCGCTCCCCGCCCCGCCTCCCCAATGCCGCAGCTCCGCGCCACCGTAGCCGCCGCCGCCGCCGCCGCCCCTGCCCCCATGCATCGCCTCCCCGCGCCAGTCTCCCTGGCCCCGCCGGTCCCGGCCACCTCCCAGCAGGCGGCTGTTGCCCAGGCCTTGGCCACCCCCTCACCATCCAGGCCGAGCTGCCCCAGCTTGCTGATGTCCGTATCTCCATCTGTGTGTCTGTCTGTGTCTGTCTGTGTGTCTGTGTGCTCCATCCAGGCCGAGCTGCCCCAGCTGGCCGATGCGTATGTGTGTCGGTGTCGGTGGGCCATGTCTCCATGCGTCCGTTCGTCTCCGTTCGTCTCCGTTCGTCTGACTGTGTCTGTCGCCCCCAAACATGCTCCGCACACCCCATCCCCCGCGGCGGCAGGCCCAGCGGGAGCTTGCCCAGCACGTGCAGGCCATGCAGCCGCACCGAGCAGTTCCAAGGTCCATCCTGCCCCCTCCTCCTCCTCCTCCTCCACCACCTCTACCTCTACCTCTACCTCCACCTCCTCCACCTCCACCTCCTCCTCCTCCTCCTCCTCCCATTCTGTTCTCTCTTCTGGCTCTGCTCCACCCGCCCTCAACCCGCGCCCGCTCACTGCCACCCCGTCTCCCCCTCTGGATGGGCTGTGGGACGCACCCGGCCCCAGTGGACGGAGGCCGTCAGCGGCGGCTGGGAGGAGGCCCGGCGTCACATGGAGCAGGTCCGCATCCCCCTTGCCCCCCTGCTGGTGTTCATAACCATGACCTACCCCACGCCCCCACGCCCATGTCCATGACCCATGACCCATGACCCATGACCCACTCCACGCTATGCTCATCCGCATGCACGCCTCACGACCCATGACCCATACCCGGAGCAGTATGTTCGTTCGATCGGAGTGGTGAGCGTCATCTCTCCTTCTTCCCCATCCTCCGGAAATTCTTTCTGTGTTTGTATGCTTGGTTTTCGTCTTCTGTAGTCCTTGGCCCAAATTCCAACTCCCGAACCACCCCATCATCCAACCATCATTATCACCATCACACCTCTGTCCCATCCTCACAGGAGGCGCTCCGGCTGCAGAACGCCCAGGCGCAGCTGGTGACGGCCCAGGGGGCGCTCGATGCCCAGCGGGCGGAGATGACCCGGGCCGAGCAGGCCGCCCGCCAGCAGCACGAGCAGACGGCCCTCATCCTCCGCCAGCGGGCCCAGGTCGAGGAGGTCCGTACCTGGGGGAATATCGGTGGGGGAGGGGAGGGGAGGGGGAGGGGAGGGGAGGGGAGGGGAGGGAGGGGGAGGGGAGGGGAGGGGAGGGGGAGGGAGGAGGGGGGATACATCCACCTGGGGTGAGTCTGCCCATCATGTCGCGGGACACAGCCGTCATTCTGATCCACACACACCCGTCTCCATCCCCCGGGTTGGGCAGGCGTCGACCAAGAAGCTCGCTGACCAGATGGCTGCTCTTCAGGCGGCAGTGAAGGCCGGCCCAACTGGCGATGCTCCCGCGGGAGAGAGCTGGTCTGCCAGAGTCCAACCTCTGGGCCAAAGGATCTCACATCCCTCAATCCTAGGACGAGCAAAATCCTCTTCCTCCTGGTGGGCCTTCTTATCGGCGTCCTGCTCAGGGGTGTCTTTGGTCGGGCCAAGTAAAGGCTTTCCTTTTACCTCCCCCCTCTCTGCCGCTTGTAATCTGTCTCCCTCGTCTGCCCATTTTTTTGGGCTCATTCAGCGTCCCCAATAATTTGTCGCAATCATAAAGACACGCCCACAGTACCCAGAATAACTCAAAATGGTTCGGTTGTGTGCTCGCAGTCAACAGTCGTAACGACGTCGTTCTTGCTGGCTCAGTTGCTGTGTCCGAGGAAATATCGACTTCCGCCTGCTCTTGATGCTTCCCCGATGGCCTCAACATCCCTTACTGAGAATTCTGATGCCATTCCTTCTTTTTTGAAGAACAGGCCCAAGGCGTCCCACCCTGTGGTTCGCGTGGGTCCGAAAATTGCCGTTATCGATGAAGTAGTGAAAACGGAAACCGTTTGCCAACGATTCTATAAGAACGTCCGGCTCTTCCCCGACCAGACCGATCCTCAACAACCATCCCATTCTCATAGATCGTCAATTTCTATACGACGCACTTCTTTTACTTTCTGGTTTGCGACTCATTTCCTTCCCGCCCCCCCTCCTATTCCCGTGCAGATTATCAGTTTTTTGGGTGCTGGTATTATTTATGCCATCGAAGCTTCCGTTGGGACCCTTCCGGACAGCGCCAGTTACTTGGAAGCCCTATTCATTGCGGTATCGGCTTGCACGGAGACTGGGCTGATCTCACTGGACTTTTCGCGGCTTACCTTGGCATCCCAGATTGTTGTACTGGTCCTGGTTCAGTTGGGCAGTGCCTCCTTGATGTCCCTTCTCCCCGTCGTCCTCCGCCGGCTCTATCTGCGCCGGAACTTCTCCCAGCCCATCCGCATCTCTCCTCGTGCCAGCTCGCCCGTTCTCTCCGCCACCACTGAGTCTGGGACAACCACGCCCTCTCCCACTCCCGATGAGGACCGGGTCTGTGCGGAATTCTGTCCACCGCGCCTCATTCGTGCCCCTATTGGTAGCCCATCGTCATGCCCCTCTACAAGTTCTCCCTGGAGTACATGGCCCTGAGCAAGCTCATCTTCCTGGTGCTGAGCTACATCCTCTTCTGGTATGTGGTGATTTTCTCGTTCCTGGTGATCTACCTGTACGCCTCCGCCGATGCCCGGGCGATCATCGTCGCCGAGGCCCCGCGCACCATCTCCCCCTTCTGGTCCGCTCAGACGCCTCCGGGCGGCGATCCGATCCGTCAACCTCACACGCATATCATTCCAACTCCCTCCCGTCGCCGTTCAGGGTCGCCTTGTTCCACACCATCTCCGGTTACAACAACGCCGGTTTCTCGGTTTTCCCGACGAATATGATGGTCTTTGCCCATCATCCCTACATTCTCTACGTCCTGATGTTCGCCATCGCTGCTGGTCTGCTGTCCTCAACCCCCACTGCGCCCCCACTGCACTGCGCCCCCACTGCACTGCGCCCCCACTGCACTGCGCCCCCACTGCACTGCGCCCCCACTGCACTGCGCCCCCACTGCACTGCGCCCCCACTGCACTGCGCCCCCACTGCACTGCGCCCCCACTGCACTGCGCCCCCACTGCACTGCGCCCCCACTGCACCCCCACTGCACCCCCACTGCACCCCCACTCACCCCGCTCCCTACCCCCCGTTGTTTAGGCAACACCATGTTCCCGTTCTTCTTCCGGATGTGGGTGCGCTTCTGGGCCCGGATCAGCCGCGAGAAGCCCGTCTATAAGTTCCTGCTTGAGCATCCCCGTGGTCCGTCCCCTCATCTGTCCCCGTTCCGCACCCCCATCATGCCTTGCCGCCCAGAGTGCTACACCAGTCTTTTCGAGCCCGTCGAGACGCGTGCCCTGGCCCTGGTCTGGGTGGCCATCAGCGCGATGGACGTCATCCTGGAGCTGCCCCTGGACGCCGATCTGGATGTCTTCCAGCCCTTCTACTGGTTTGAGCGGTTCACGATCAGGTCCGTCCCCCGAGCGGATCCGGGGGAAGAGGGAAGGAAGGGGGGTCGTCGCCATCAGACATTCGGCGGGGAGCGGCGTCCTTCCTTTTGTCTGTTCACTGTTCTCTCGTTTTGCTTCCTGCCGCCACGCACGCAGCCTCTTCCAGGGTATCAGCATGCGGACGTGCGGCTTCAACGCCATCGATCTGGCCGGGTTGCAGCAGGGCGTCCTGGTTTGGTTCTGCATCATCATGATCATCGCCCCGGTCTGCCCCTCGCCCCGGCTGTGTCGGGTGGCATCCCCCCCCCCCCCCCCCCCCCCGCTGTTTCCCTCATTCACTCATTCCTCTCCCCCTGCTCCGCACATTTTGGCACCCGCGCAGTACCCGTTCATGTTCACCCTCTACAAGAGTCAGAAGATCCCGCAGCACTCGCACGACCCCTTCCTGACCTCGGCAGCATCGGCCTTCCTGAAGTCCCAGGGCCAGGCCCAGGCCCAGGCCCAGGCCCAGGCCCAGGCCCCCGCTGTCCCACCCACCCTGGCCTCCTCCTCCAGCAAATCGGCCCTGCCGCCGCTCTCCCCAACCGGGGCCGAGGGCCCCACCTTCCCCAGCGGCATCTCGCTCTTTGCCGACGCCACCCAGACTTATCCGCCCCCTGAGTTGGCCGGCGGCGCCCGGCAGCCGCCCTCGCTCCACGACGCCTTCCCCCTGTCCGCCGATGCCACCCAGACCTTCCCGCCCCCCGAGGCTTCCGGGACCCGACCGCCGATGCCCTCCCTCCACGAAGCCTTCGCCGGCTGCGAGTCCGGCTCGAACAGCCCGCCCATCGGCCAGGTCTTTATCCCCCTTCCCTCGCCCTGCCTGTCGGGAATGCGACCCATTTTGATGGAAATTGCATGGGGAGCGGGCCATCCTGCGTTGCTTTGTTGTGGCTGTCTCATCCCCCTCTTCGTCTGCCGTCTCTTTTCGTGTGCACGCAGCCCACTCGGCGGCTGACCCGCCAGCAAAGCAACTCCCGACTGGATCCCGACCGTCCCGCGACTCCCGTGACGCCCCCCCCCGCCCCCGCCTCCCGCCCCCAAATCCAGCCACTGCTCTTGCACGGGCTGCTGCACCAGCTGTTGCCGATGCGCCTGCGCGCCCTGCTGTATGCCCCGGGTCTCGAAGGTGTCCAAGTTCCTGGGGTCCGTCATCAGGGCCCAGCAGGACGAGCCCCTGATGCGCGATCTGGTGTGGATGGTCTTGGCGTTCTTCCTGCTCTGCGCCATCGAGTCGCGCCGCATCAACAATGAGGGCACCATCACCCACTTCGCCCTGATGTTCGAGGTCCGCTCCCCCATCCGACTCTGCTGCTGCTTGCTGCTTTCTGCTGCTTTCTGCTGCTTTCTGCTGCTTTCTGCTGCTTTCTGCTGCTTTCTGCTGCTTTCTGCTGCTTTCTGCTGCTTTCTGCTGCTTTCTGCTGCTTTCTGCTGCTTTCTGCTGCTTTCTGCTGCTTTCTGCTGCTTTCTGCTTCTTCGTCATATGCGTGCCTCCATGATCTCCCAATGCAAATCACGCGTTTGTTTCCTTCGGCCACCACTACACAGCTCGCCTCGGCCTATGGCACTGTGGGTTGCTCGTTGGGTTACCCGGGCATCGTCCCCAATCTCTCGGCCGTCCTCGGCCCGGCCTCGCAGATCATCATCATCATCATCATGCTCCTCGGCCGCCACCGGTCCGTCCTGCCATGTGATGATGTTAGTGATGATGGTGGTGATGATGGTGGTGATGATGGTGGTGATGATCTCGGGTGCCGGGATGCCTGCTTTCTGTTGCCTCCCCCACTTCACATCCCTTTCTCCCCTCCCATCCCCTCCTCGCGCGGACAGCGGCATGGCCAAGTCCGTCGACACGGCCATGAGCGTGGCAAGCTTCCGCGGGGCCCCTGAAGAGGTCTGCTTGTGATCCCACTGCAACCCATTTCACGCATCCCCGCCTTCGGCCAGGTTCTCCGCCTGCTGGCCTGGACGGAGCTCAGCGACATGGGTCGGATCGACCAGCCCCGGCCCCGGCGCCCCGCCCGGCTTCCCCCGGCACCCCACGCGACGCCCGCCTCGCGGCTCTCCATGCGCGCCGGCCGGACCAGCCTCGACCTGCCCCGGCCCAAGTGGGACGGGCTCGACTTCGACGCCCACTCGCCCCACATCCGGCCCAGCCCGACTCCCCCCCTCGAGGCCCTCGGCCTCGCTGCCCCGATCTCTGCCTCGGACGCCCTGCTTCTGCCCGTGGGCGGCCTGTCGCCGGTTCCATCCCCCGCCCCGCTGCCGACCCCTCCCGTCCCCGATCTGGTCGAGGCCGTCGCCCCGGTGCTTCCGACCCCCGTGGCTCAGTCAACGGTGGCGCCTCCGCTCCCTGCCGGCCCTGCTGCAGAACCCCACGAGGGGGAGGCCGCTCCCTCCCCATCCCCAGCGGCCCATGAATCCGAGAGCCCGATCGCCCCCGCACCCACTGTTTCGCTTGCCCCGGTCGTCGCGCCCGGGGATGTGGTGACCCTAGCCATGCCCCTTGGCGATGTGCGCACCCCCACGGTGATGGTGACCACCGTGGCTCCCGCCCCGGACGGCGGCGCCCCGGAGTTTCCGGCCCCCGTCGTCATCACCCCCATGTACCTGCAGCCCCTGGAGGAATCCACCGCCCATGACCTGACCAGTTCGTAGCTCACCATCGGATATTCCATTCTCCCCAACCTGGGCCACCTGCAGTTAATGTCGGCTGGCCGGACGCATCTAAATTGTTTTGAGTTCGAATCGCTTTCCTCGTCGTTTGCTTCTGCCTATGTGCCTTTTTGTTTCGCTTTGTTTCGTTTTTTTTTTCCCCTCGTTTTTGATCCATCTCCCACCTCCTCCTTCTCTTGAGGGACACCGAAAGACCGGCAATTAATAGCCCTTTCTTTCTGTGTTACGTCTTGATGAGAACTCGATCGCTGTGTTTTTAATGAACATGGCGAGAGCAGACGGGTTCTTCCTGGGGGGGAATCTGGTTCGGCACCTTGCAATCAAGGGTCGTCGGCAGCCAGTGTCTGTGGGGAGGCTCCAGGGAGGATGTCACAAGAAGGGGTTCTGGCCGTACTCCTCCTCCAGCAGATTTGAATGAAGTCGGGACGAGAGATTCGTTTGACAAACGAATGACTTTTCCGTCCGACGTGATTCCAACCCTTGGCTCTCTTTGTTATTTTTTCATATGCGAGTGATCCGAAAAGAGATCGAACGGGACGGTTCCGGAACGGTTAAACTTGTTGCCGAGGAGCCCGAAGATATGTGGCACGCATACAATTTGATCTCAGCAGGAGATTTCGTTGAATGCACCACCCTTAGGAAGGTGGCCAACACCAACCCGAATGCCCCCACGACAAGCCAGGTTGGTTCTGACTCTCTATCGTTTACCCACCGCCCCTCCTAGCGAGTCGTCCCCTTGCGCCTCGAAATTCAAGTCGTGAATGTTGATTTTGACTCTGATGCCTGCCAGATGCGTATCAGCGGTCCTAACCAGACTCCTTCCGAGTTTGTGAAGGTCTTTCTTAGTTTCCTCGACTATCACATCACATCGATTTCCTCGCCGTCAGACGGGTGCATTTCATACCCTGGAACTCGAGCTCCAGAAACCCTTTGTGATCCGGAAATTTGAGTGGGATGTCTTCCACCTCGAACGAATTGCCGAGGCGTGCAATCCCTCCAAAAGCGCTGAGGTTTGACCGGAATCCCCCCGCGCTACCCACTCATCCATCCCCATATGGACAGCTCGCGGTGGTGGTCATGACCGAGGGTCTTGCCCACGTGTGCCTCATCACGGAGTCTCTGACCCATGTGCGGGCACGAGTGGCCATGAACATCCCTCGGAAAAACGTCCGGCAGGGAGGCGCCGGCTCGCACTCCAAGGTCATAGCCACCAACCACCCTTGCCCACCGTGCCTCACGACACTTTTCTTGTCTTCCCGCAGGCCATGACGCGGTTCTACGACTCCCTGCTGCAGGCCATGGCACAGAACATCAACTTCGAGGTGGCCAAGTGCGTCGTCCTGGCCAGCCCGGGGTTCACCAAGGTCCGTCCCCCCCTCGTATCGCTGTCTCCCCTGCCCCCCATCGCGTCGCTGCCTCTCCGCGCGCGTCTCCGTCTCCCCGCCGCATCCCCCCCGCGCCTGCCCTTCAGTCTCTGCCTCCACCCTCCACCGTCGTCCCCCCTGCTTGCTGCCCCTTGCTCGTTGCCCCTGTCCCTTGCTCGTTGCCCCTGTCCCTTGCTCGTTGCCCCTGTCCCTTGCTCGTTGCCCCTGTCCCTTGCTCGTTGCCCCTGTCCCTTGCTCGTTGCCCCTGTCCCTTGCTCGTGCCCCTGTCCCTTGCTCGTTGCCCCTGTCCCTTGCTCGTTGCCCCTGTCCCTTGCTCGTTGCCCCTGTCCCTTGCTCGTTGCCCCTGTCCCTTGCTCGTTGCCCCTGTCCCTTGCTCGTTGCCCCTGTCCCTTGCCTGCCTGCCAACAAGCTCGCCCCCTCACGTTCCCCCAACTTTCACATCCTTCCATTCTGGCCCTCCGCTCCACGCCCGGGGGGTGCATCCCGCCTGCCTGTCCGCTGTTTATATGCCGCTCCCGCCCTCCGCCCGGCGTGCAGGACGACTTCTTCTCGTACCTGGTGCAGCAGGCCCAGGCCAACGAGGCCGAATATGGCGTCTTCCTCCGGAACCGGGCCAAGTTCGTCATGGCGCATGCCTCCACGGGTCACAAGTCCGTTGGCCTGTCTTTGTCTTGGGACGCATGTCGCGTGGGGGAGGCGGGGCGTGCGGTTGTGGGGTTGTCCCTCTCTCTGTAGGCCCGTCTTTGCCTCGGACCCGCCTTGCGTGGGGGAGGCGGGGCGTGCGATTGCGTGGGGGTTTGTTTCCGCAAGTCGATGGAGCGATCTTTGCCTTGGACCCACGTGCGACTGCGTGGTCGTTGATCGCGTTCCTCCGGATGTGTATCGTGCACCCTGAATTGTGGGGTGGCCGGCGCGAATGAAGCGTGTGAAGCTGCCTCGCACCCCTTCACTCCCCCACCACCACCCACCCTGCTCCCTCGCCGCCAGGCAAGCACTGAAGGAGATCCTGGCCGACCCAAACATCGCCCGCCTGGTGCAGGACACGAAGGCCTCGGGTGAGGTCCGCCGCCGGCTGCTCCAACCCCCTTCGCCTGACCCTCCCATCCACCCCTCCACACATCCACCCTCACATCCTCACATCCACTCATCCACTCATCCACCCCTTCCCCACGTCTGGTCACATCCCCTCTGTCGACCCGTCCCCCCCCCCCCCCCCCCCCCCTCTCAAAGGTTCGCGCGTTGAACGACTTCTATCAGATGCTGTCCCAGGACGCTGAGCGGGCCACCTACGGGCCCAAACACGTTCTCCACGCGGCCCAGCTGGGTGCCGTCCAGACCCTGCTCCTGGCGGATAACCTCCTCCGGTCCGTCGTCTCACTGCCATACCCTCCGCTTCCCAACCAGCACCACCCATCATCTCGCCTTCCACTCGCCTTTGTTCTGTTTTGCCGTCTTCCCAAAGTCAGTGCAATCTCCCTCGTTCCTCGTGGCGCTGGACGGAAACGGGGGGTGCCCGTGACCCACCAAAGCCTTTTTTCCATCGTTCTTGTGGTCTCATGCGGTTTGACATCGGGATTGACATTGGGGTGGGTGTGGGGGTGTGGGGGTGGGGGTTTTGTGTAGAAACTCGAATCTGGCCACGCGCAAGACCTACGTGGGTCTTGCCCAGCTGGTGCGGGACGGAGGGGGCGAAGTGCACGTCTTCTCGGAGATGCACGTCTCCGGCGAACGTCCGTGCATCTCCTTATTTCGCGTTGCTCCATCTCAATTGCCTCTTGGGTTCTGTCGACCACAGAACTTTCCCAGATTAGCGGCATCGCGGCCATTCTTCGGTTCCCCGTGTCTGATGATGGCATCGAGGAAGCAGAGGAGCAGGAGCCAGAACCAGCGGCGACAGCGACCACCCCCGCTGTTGCATTATCTCCACCACCCATCGATACTGCCCCAAGCCCGGTGATGGCTGCTCCAGAAGCTCCACCAGCGGCAACTCCACCAAAGGAGGAGGAGGAGGAAGCAAAACCGAAACCAAAGGAGAATGTTTTGGAAGGGTTTTTGGAAATGTGAACACGACGAACTTTATTGATTCGACACCACGGGACTGACCTTGTCGATTGCCCGCCGCTGTGCAAGTCCTTTTTTTTTTCGCTCTTCTCCGGCAAGGCCGCCTCAACCGTGGTTGATAAAAACAACAGATTCAAAATGGGTGTTACCAAGCAGGTCCTTGTTGCTCCCGCTCCTGGCGCTCGCGCTCCGGCTCGTGGGCAAAATGTTACTGTCCACTGCACTGGGATGCTCGAGGTCTTGTTGTATTTGTGTTCAAGCCATTTCCCCTCACACTTTCCCTCAGAATGGCATCAAGTTCTGGTCGACTCGCGATCCCGGGCAGAACGTTTTCTCCTTCCGCATTGGCATGGGCAAGGTTATCCGCGGCTGGGATGGTCTTTCCTGATCTCCGATTGTCCAGACTGATTTCATGTTCTTTTAGAGGGCGTGATGGGGATGAAGATTGGCGAGAAGGCCGTTCTGACTTGCACCAGCGACTACGCCTATGGCGCTGGCGGGTTCCCCGCCTGGGGCATTCCTGCGAACGCCACCCTCAAGGTCGGTTGCAGCCACCTTCTCAAATCACCCACCTCTTTTTATTAAATAGTTCGAGATTGAGCTCCTCGCAATTGCGTAAATCTTTTGTCTTCCGCAATAATGTATTGGAGCGCCCCCAAAAAATCAAGCACAAAGAGACTCCTATCGCGAACTTGGAGTCTCGCAAACACCTTGCATCCACCAGGGGAGCTGCTCATCCCCGTGGGTCAGCCCCAGGAGGGTGACGGAGCAGGGGCGTATCAAGGTGACCACCACCACCAACCCCTCTTGCGGGTCTCGCGTGGGCAGGAGGAACGGCCCGCTTCGGTTGCCGGCGATCAGGGGTGTCCCCCCCAGCCCCAGGCGGATCGCCATCCTGTTGGTCGCCCTGTCGTGGGTCAAACCCACGGGAACGCCGTCCGGGGGGGCGGGGCCGGAATATGGGCCCCAATCGCCTGGTCACAGGGTGCGGAAGAACGAAAAAGCATCACGGACCGTTATGGCCAAAGGATCGATCGAATGAGCAGAAACCTGTGGAGACAGATCAGTGAAGAAGTGAAGGAGGAGGAGCAGACCCCACCCATTGGCCCGTCTTCCGGGAACTTCCCATTCATCTGGAAGCTCAAGCATCAGGCCAAGCCGGTAGGTGTCCGAGGAGGTGATCCCGCGGAAAAGAAACCAAACGGTGCCATCCCACAGCGGACGATCACAGGAAATATTGAAGTAGGGCTTGCCCAAACCATACTGGCACGTGCGTCCATCAGAAGAAAAGAAAATATCATCCGAATAATCCATCAAAGGGACGAAGGCGAGAGAGTGGTGATACCATTCTCGCCATGAAAAGAGCGGGTGGTCTAACATGGCTTGCGGGGGGATCTTACGACGAGCGTGACAAATCCTTGCCCAGAGGGCGTCTGTGGCAAGCAGCCAACGCCAACGCGAACAGGTATGTGCGATAGTGGGAAGCTGACCAAGTTTAATGGGTGCTTGTCCAATGGAACGTGGCAGACCTCGTCGCAAAGCAAAACAAAAATGTTTAGAAGGATCTCTTCGGGAAGGGCTTCCATCCGACGTGCGCGTGAGAGCGGGCTTTTTCGGCGTTCGAAAGTGGAACTGTCCCGCCCAGCAAAAAATCCAGATGTATACAACATTCGTAAAGCTCTGCGTGGTCAAGGCAATCACACACTCGCCAAACATCAGGCTTCCCTTTTCCGATAAATCATGTCCGATTCGAGTCCTCTCACATTCCAACCAAAGTCTATTGATGTTGCTGATCCTCTGGCTCAAACTTGAATGGTGTGGTGACCTCCACCTCCTCAAACTGTTCTTGGCTTGGCCAAGAAACAGGAAAGACACAAAGAGATCTCAAACCAAGTGGGTCGAACTGACTATCTTTATCAAAATCGCCACTCATTCCCGGCTCGATCCACCAGTCAGATGAGTGCGGCGGCGACTGCCAAGACACAACCAGATCGCGCGGTCGCCAATGACTGGCAGCGCACATACAATGAAATGACACCGCGTCAACGTCGGTTTCATGCCTGGGCCACCTACTGGGATCGACACTTCCACAGGCAGCACGACGATCCCAAGATGGTACGAACCTACGTTCTGAAGGAGAAGTGGCGCGACGATTTTGGGTGCGAGATCAATGATCAGAATTGGCGAGTTTTGATCACCCCCTCAGCCCTGCGTCGGCTCGAGCACCTTGACGACACTATCTCGGATGATTTTTTCACCAGGCTCACTGGATTCAACGCGCAGCAACCTGCGAATTCCGCCGTATTTTGTGAGGGTCCCGTCCCATTTAGCCAGTTTGGCATCAGCAACATTCGGGGGAACCACAGTGTGGTTTTCCTGCGAGCTCCCGATGTGATCTTGAAATTCAAATTTACCTCCAAGTTGAACTGGGACTCGTACGGCGACGCAGATCAACACCTCTGGAGCCCCCGCACCGACCCAGGCTGCAAGATCTCGACGCATATCTTCATCACGGATATTGTGCCCCAGGGCAAGGAACCGCCCTCCATCAAGAACAGCATCCGTGAAATCAACAGCATCCTTCCGCCCCTGCCCCCCCTCAAGCAGTTTGACATCGGGGCGCACATCTACCCGTGCTTCCAGGACCGCTATCACCCCATCTGGGATGAATTCGAGGTGGCCGTGGAGGGGATGAACCTCGACGGGACTCTGTCTGTAGTCGCCACTTTGTTCACGGGCCGCAAAATTTCTTTCGCCCGAACAGCACCGTCCAGCAGGGCCAACGCAGGCTGATCAAGCCCTCGGCCGCGCCTCTGCCGCCTCGGGTCACATCCACCCAGCTGGCGCTGGTCGAGACGGGCGTGGCCACCGAGTTTCACATCACCGATGCCCTGCGGAAGGCCATCACCTCCATGGTGACGGTCCTGCACGCAACCGGGCTGCGGTTCAACCTCTCCCCGGAGGAGGTCCGGTCCTCCCCATCATCATCCTCGTCCTCCTTCTCTCCCTCTTCGTCGTCATCACCTAATCATCGTCCAACCATCACCACCATCACCGTCATCACCGTCATCACCACCATCACCACCATCACCACCATCACCGTCATCACCACCATCACCACCATCACCACCATCACCATCATCATCATCATCCCTCTCTCTCTGTGCGCAGGAGCGTGTGCTTGTCGATCCGCACTCGGTGATCTGTCTGGGCCGCTCGGGCACGGGCAAGACCACCACGGCCCTGCTGCGGCTGTGGTCCCGCTACCGGGAGCTGGCCAACCGCGCCATGTCCATCACCGACGGGCTGCCCCTCAAGGACAGCCCCGCCCCGTCTCCGGCGGATCCCACCCCGTCCCCGGCCTCAGTTCCCCCGGCGCCTGTCCCGACCCCATCGCCACCAGTCGCACCTCGCGCTGCTTCGACAGCCGCCGCCGCCGCCGCCGCCGGCGCAGCCGCCGCCGCCGCCTGCGCAGCCGCCCCTGCATCTGCCACCAAGCAGCCACAGCAGCCACCCCGGAAGGACTTCCGGCTGCATTGTGTCTTCGTGACCCTGTCACCCCTGCTCAGCTCGCAGGTGCGGACCCTCTTCCTGCGGCTGTACGCCGCGGCCAAGCAGATTGCATCCGCCGGGCCCGAGGAGGACATCGACCGCGCCGTGCCGGTGGCGACCCCGCTGATGATGAGCGACGTGCCTGCGGACGAGCCGCCCCTGGCGCCTGCCCCCGCTGCACCCGCTCCCGCTCCCCGGCCCGTCGCGGCCCCGCCACCACCCGGGGCGGATGCCCAGTCCGTGGCCTCCTCGTCGGATTCTTCATCCTGGATGCGGGTCGACGAAGACCAGACGGGCCTCAGCCGCAGCTGCAGCACGGCAGCCGAGGAGCGCACCGCCGCCACGGTCCCGTCCACTGCCCCTGCTGCTCCTGCTGCTGGTGTCGCGCCCACTCCCACCTGCCTCTCGTCGGTCACCTCGGCGCCCACCGCGGCCGCCCTTGCCTCCTCCGGCGCCCCCTCGGCCACCCTGCCCATCCCTGACGAGACCCGGGTCAAGCTGGCCATCCTGGCCGCCACGGCCGCTGGCACCACGGGTGCCCCTGTCGCTGCAGATGCGGGCGCGCCGCCGCCCCCACGTGACATTCTCGAGTGCGACCCGGGCCTGACCGACGAGGACTACGCCCGGATGCTGCCCGAGAGCCTCAGTCAGCTGCGGGACGAGCACTTCCCGCTCTTCCTGTCGCTCGACCAGTTCCTGATGATGCTCGACGCCTCCCTGGACGAGCCCTTCTTCGCCCGGGCCGTCCGGACGGATGCTGGGGGGCTCGCGGGCCAGGGGCCGGGTCTGCTGTGCGCACGCACCCGCCTGTCCCCCACCCCGCCTTATTCCCGCCAAAAAACAGAGTCGACCCTCCCCCCCGGCCATCCCCCGTCCGGAGGCATTTTTTTTTGGGCTTGTCTCTCACTGTTTGCGTCCTTTTCTGTCCTTCCCGTCCCCCCCCGCCGACCACCGCCGCCACCACCCACCACCCCAGACGCAGTCTGCTCGACCCCGATGCTGTGCTGGCACCAGGGGGGCGGCCAGCTGATGCGCATCCGGCGGCGGTACGTGGAGGCACCGACCCTGGGCCTGGCCGACGACCCCGACGACGACGATGCCGATGCCGATCTGGAGGCCCGGCTCGCGGCCGGCCGGGGTGGTGGGCGTGGCCCGAAGGGGGCCGGGGCGGGGGCGGGGGCCGGCCCGGCTCGGCGGCTGAAGGAGATCAAGCTGGTTGGCCCCAAGGGGCGCCAGACCGAGAAGGTCGTTGAGACGGCCGACGTGACTTCGTTTGAGGTCTGGGCGCACTCCTCCTGGGGGGATAGCCACCCCACACGAACATACATCGCCACACCCCTCGCCGCGGGGCATGTTTTCATCAACTCCCTGGTCAACGCCCTGTCCTCACGTGATTGTTTCAATTATCGTGTGTCACGCTTTTTTGCATGGGGCAGGTGGACTACCCCTACTTCGCGGGGCACATGTACCCCAAGCTGCACGAGGGCTCGCTGGAGCCGTACCCGGCGGCCCTGGTGTGGACCGAGATCCAGACCCATATCAAGGGTCCGCCCGCCCCCACCCACGCCGACATCCCCCCGACCCCGACCGACCCCACCTGCCGCCCATCAGCGGGATGAACATCTCGGGTGGCAGGATGACCTGGTTTGGTGATCCATCCCTGGCTTGGCAGACACATCCGGTGCTCACATTGTCAGACTTGCTTTTCCACTCCTCCCCGCAGGCTCGGCGGAGGCACTGGAGTCTGAAGGGGGCGTGCTGAAGGCCCCCGGCTACCTCCAACTGGGCGCCAAGCGCTCCTTCATGCAGCCCGCCGATAGACAGGGTCTGCTGCCATCATCGTGCGTGGGCGGCCCTTTGGGGGGCGAACGGGGAAGGGTTTCCGCAAAGATCCGATGTGCGGTTCGATGCGCGGAGCTCATCCTGGCGGATGGAGTCCGGCGTTCCCGTCACACCTGCCCCACCATCGAGTCCTTCACCTTTCCGTGCACGCTGCACCACCCCTCCCTCCACCCCCGTGCAGCCATCTACGCGATCTTCGAGCGGTACGAGGCCCTCAAACGCCGCGAGTCCCTCTACGACCGGGCCGACTTCATTGGGCACCTGTACGGGCGCCTGGGCCAGGGCGGCTACCGCGGGGCGCCCATCCACTCGGTGACGGTGGACGAGGTGCAGGACTGGACCCAGGCCGCCATCAAGCTGCTCTTCCGGGTGTGCCGCGAGCCCGACGGGTTCTTCTTCGGCGGGTCCGCCACTGGGGCCACTTGGGGCCACACTTGGGGCCACACTTGGGGCCACACTTGGGGCCACACTTGGGGCCACACTTGGGGCCACACTTGGGGCCACACTTGGGGCCCAGATCGGGGACACGTGGGACCTGGCTGGCTGGGGCACTTGGGACCCACTTGGGGATCGGGTCATGGGACCCGGATGGGGAACTTGGGGATGAGAGGCGCACCACGGGATTGGGGCATGTGGGTTCTCATCGCCAATCATCTCCTGCCCCGCCCGCCCTCCCATCAGGGACACATGCCAGACGATCGCCCGCGGGGTGGGCTTCCGCTTCTGCGACCTGCAGTCGCTCTTCTACGAGCAGAGCCGCCGCTACGTGGCCAAGAAGGACGAGTACGCCCCGCCGCCCCTGCTCCAGCTCACCACAAACTTCCGGTCCGCACCGCACCAGAGGGAAGCGAGCCGATCACCTCCGGCTCAGCAGAAAAAGTCGACTGTCTTTCTGGTGGGAGACTGGTTGCAGGGGGGGGAGGGGGGGTCGCCACACCGCCGCCACACAGCGGAAGTGAGCGAGGCCGCCTGCTTGCCCGTGTGGCACACATAATCTCAAACCTCGTCCCGTCCGACAACATCATGATCGACGCGCCCCCGCAGCACGCATGCGGACATCCTGCGACTGTGCAACAGCGTGGTGGAGCTGCTGGAGCGGCTCTTCCCCGACTCGATCGAGCACCTCAGGCGCGACGAGGGGTCTGCCGCGCTCCCCACCCCTCCCATCCCCCCCTCCCCAGGCATCGATATCACCCCCGCGATGACGACGCGTCTCGTGTTGACTGACTCGACCTTGCCAGGGCCCACAAACTCACTTTTTTCCTGCGCCCATCGCAGAATCCACCGCACGCTGCAGTGCAGGTTTCTCTCAACAAAAGCAACCATTGTCATTGCATCTTCCCACCAAAAACACAAAGGGGGTGTGTCAGCGTGCTCTTCTGGGTGGTGTTGGAGCAAACACACCTGCTCACATCCTTTCCCCTGCCCGCCGCCGCACCCCCGCCCCGTGGCTGCCGCAGGACCCTGGCGGGCCCCAAGCCGCTGCTCTTCCCATTCCACAGCGCGGACGACCTCTATCTGCTGCTGGGCGGCGGGGCCGACGGGCCAAGCAGCCCCATCGAGTTCGGCGCCCAGCAGGTGGTCCTCGTCCGGACCGCCCAGGCCCGAGAGGCCCTGCCACCCATGCTGCGCCACGCCCTCTGCATGACCGTCCGTCCCCGCCCTGCCCATACCCATGCCCCATGCCTGTTCATGCCCTGCCGCCCCCATGCCGCGCCACGCCCAAGCCCTGACCGTCCGTCCCCGCCACCCTTTCGCCTTCCATCATCATCATGGATGGGCCATGGACGTGTGTCGGGGGTATGAACCCCTGCGTGAGGGTGTTGCTTTCCTGGCACTCACTTTTGCCATGTGCGCGCGCACATCCGCCGCCCCCGTAGACTTTCGAGGCCAAGGGGCTGGAGTTTGAGGATGTGCTGCTGTACAACTTCTTCGCCGACTCGCCCGCCAGCCCCGAGGACTGGGCCACGGCCATGGGCTACGCCACCGGCCAGACGGACGCCCACCGCGACCCCACGCCCACCCCGGCCAGCACCCCGACCACCTCGGCCACCACCACCCCGGAGCCGGCGGCCAAGGCCAAGCCCACCCCAGGTCAGGATCAGAAGAGCGCCCGGCAGGCCGCCAAGGCGGAGCGCGAGGAGCGCAAACGGCAGCGGGCCGCCCAGGTGCAGCAGAGCCAGCAGGCTGCCCAGCCGCTCTTCGAGAGCCATCGCTACCACCTGCTCTGCTCCGAGCTCAAGCAGCTCTACACGGCCGTCAGCCGGGCCCGCAGGCGGGTCTTCGTCTTCGACGCCGACGTGGCCCGGCGGCGGCCGGTTCTGGAGTGGTGGGCCTCGGAGGGCGTCGCCCAGTGGGCCGACCCCCACCTGGCCACGGCCGCCGACGTGGCCACCAAGTCGACGCCCGCCCAGTGGCGCGAGCGGGGCCTGGAGCTGCTCGGGCGGGGCTTCTACGAGCAGGCCCAGAAGTGCTTCCAGTTCGCGGGCGACGGGGCCCTGCAGACCGTCTGCCAGGGCTACCTGCTGGCCGCCCGGGCCGAGGATCTACTGGCCGCCTTGCCCCGCCGCCCGGGCACCCTGCGCCAGCCCCAGATGACCCCGGGCGCCCCGCCCCTCACCACCCCCGAGCGGCAACAGCGCGACCAGGCCGGGCGCCTCTTCGAGGAGGCCGCGGCCAAGTTCCAAGAAGGCGGCGCCCCGCCCCTGTTGGGTGCCCGGGCCCTGGCCTCGGCCGGGGTGTACGGACAGGCGGCCGTCCTCTTTGA
Source organism: Paratrimastix pyriformis (assembly GCA_027972325.1). Taxonomy (NCBI): domain Eukaryota; phylum Preaxostyla; family Paratrimastigidae; genus Paratrimastix; species Paratrimastix pyriformis. The sequence goes on from JAPMOS010000023.1 coordinate 32,698, forward strand.
GGCTGCCGGGCGTGTGGACCTGGCCTGCGAGTGCTACGGGCTCGCCTCGGCATGGGCCGACGCGGCCCGGTGCCAGGCCCGGCTGGGGCGGCCGTTTGAGGCGGCCCGGAATTTCCTGATGGCCGGTGCGGGGCCTGCGGGCCAGCCGGAGCACCTCCTGCAAGCTGTCAAGTACCTCGGCCTGGCCCGCGGTGCGGCGGCCTCGGCGGGCAACGCGGATGCAGGTCGGTCGGGGCACAGGATTCACGACGGATCGAGCAGAATCGCTGCGATGGTGGGTGGCCGCCGGGACGGCGGATCGGTGTGGTGCGATTGCAGGCATCCTCACCCACTTCTCCTTTCGTGTTTTTTGTCTTTTTTTCTCCTCCCATTCCCGCCACCCAGTGACCCGACTGGGCGAGTGCCTGAGTCTCCACCTGCTCCGCAGTCCAACCGCCCAGCCCGCCCTGGACGAGCTCGTGGCAGCCCTGCTGCCGCCCGCGCCCTCTGCTGCCAACACCGCCATCCCCTCCCTGGCCGAGCGGGTCGGGTCCCTGATGCAGGCCGGCCACCTTGTGCCCGCTTTCGCCCTGCTCTGCGCCGGTCTGGCGGCCGGTGAGGCCACCCCACCCAGCGCCCGGGCGGCCGAGGGCCTCACCCGGGCTCTGCTCGAGTCCCTGCCCGCCGTCCTGCATGCCCTGCACCACGGCCTGGCCGCCCGGGATCCGACCTTCGTGGGCCTCAACGTTGGTGACCAGTGCCGGGCCGCCCTGCAGCGCCTCCGGGCGCCACCTCGTGCCCTGGTGGCTGCGGCCCGGCTGCTTGCCCAGCTGGGCTGGTCGGAGGCCGCGTGCCTGCTGGCCCCGCCCGCCTTGGCGGGCAGCCTGGCACTGCAGGCGGGCCGGTACGACCTGCTTCCGGCCGGCGACCCTGTTCTGCTGCCCCAGGCCCGGGCCGCCTGCCAGGCTGCCCTCTGCCACGTCTACATGCGTCACATGCAGGAGGTCGACGGGGACTCCGCGGTTCGGATCAACAAGCACACGCCTGCACAACTCGGTGCTGCCCTGGCTCTGCCGGCCGCCGCTGACGGGTCCACGCCCACGCTGGCTGGGTTTATGGAGCGCCTCCTTGCGACCGCCTTCCCGGCCGTCTCGCTGGGCGGCGCCGCTGCGCTTCCCCCGTCGGCGGCCCTGTCGGCCCTGGGCAGCCTGCTGGCCTCCTTCCTGCCTCTTCCGGCCACCCCGCCGGCATGGCCCAGCGACCCCACGCGCTCCGAGGCGCTTGCCATCCTTCTGGGCCTGTGCACGGGCCCGGGGCAAGTCATCTGCCCCTGCTCGCTACTGGATCCCGTGCCCTTCACGGCCAGCAGCGCCCCGACGGTCCTGCAGGAACGCCGTCTGCTGGCCGCTGCCTGCGTGGCGCCACAGGACACCCCCTGGCTCCTGCCCGCGATGTCCCAACTCGCCAACAGCCCGGCCATGCCCCACCCGGACCCCGTGTCGGCCCTCTGGCTCGGACTCGCCCCCCAGCAGGCCGCCGCTCTGGCCCTCAACACGGCCCTGGTTGCGGGCCTTGAGCTGCTTCGGACGCGGATTCCCTGGTTTGCACCACCACCGCCGCAGCCTGCCACGCCGCCCCCGGAGGCACCCGCAGCACTGCATTCGGCCGTCCCAACCCCGGCGCCGGCCCCGGCGGCCGCACTGAACTCAAAGCAGCGCCGTCAGCAGCGCAAACAGCAGGAGCAGCAGCTGGCCGGACAGCCTCCAGCCCAGCGCCCCGTCAGTGTGCACGTGGCCCGGCTGGCCGGGCTGGTCGACCTGGCCTGGCGGCTCCGACCGGGGCACCCCGTGGCACTGACCCCGACCGAGGCGCTGCATCTGATGCTCTTCGCCAGCCGGGCGCGGGCCTGCTCGCCCCTCCACGGGCAGGTGGCTCTGCCCGCCCTGCAGCCGCTCGGCTCGCTGCTGCTGGGCCTGCGCCCTGGCGCCCGGGCCGCGCCCCTGGGGCCCTTCCTGCAGGCGATCCAGGGACTGGGGGTCCTCGGGCTGGTTGGGGCGGGGCCTGAGGACGGGGGGCAACAGCTGCTGGCCGCTGAGGCGGCGGCGCTGGCCGAACTGATGGGCGCCGAGGCCCGCGGATGCATCGACCGGCTGGCGGCCCGGCTGACGCGGAGGCACCACGGCGAGCAGGACGACGACGAGGAAGAGGAGAAGGAGGAAGATGACGAGGAGCAAGATGAGGAGGCCCATCCTGGTGAGGCTGAGGATGATGTCGCCGCCGACGGTGCCGATGCCGATGAGGAGGATGAGGATGAGGATGAGGATGAGGATGATTACGAGGGCGACGGGTTGGACGACATTGATGGGGCTCCCCCACGCGAGCGGGCCAAGGAGGCCTGGTCCCCATGGGGCCCCCGCCCAACCTATCGCCCAGGTTCTCGTTTCAAGGGCCCGATCGTGGTGGCCCCCAAGAAGACGGACGCCACGCTCCGCCCCGCCCCCCGCCACCACCCATCCGAAGCCCTGGACGAGCGCGCCCTGTCAGTCCTCTTCCGTGGGCTGCTGGGCTGCATGGCTGCCGACCGGCTCGCCCCGGGCGCCCAGCTGCGCCTCGCCCAGGCCACGACCGACTTGCGCGCAGCCTTCGGGCTTCCCGCGGCTGGGATCTTCACCGCGGTGGCCACCTGGATGGGCCTGGCGGGGCCTGCCGACCCGCCCAGCCCGGCATTCCTGGCCCGGGTGGCGGCCATGGCAGGGACTGCCCACGACTCGGTCGGGCGCGTCGTGCTGATGACTGCCGTGTGCCGCGACGGGGTTTGGGCCAACAGGCCCGAGATTCCAGTGGCCCCGGAGGAGGTGCCCCACTGCTGGGCGGCCCTGGTGGCCACGTCGCTGCCGCCGGCCGCCCTGCCGCCTGTCCTGCGGCTGCAGTGCTCGGCCCTGGCCATTGGCCTCGCTTCACTTGGGGTCGCCTCGGCAATCCACGGCTGTCTGGTCGACCCCGGGGCTGCTGCCCCACCGGCCCCATCGACCTTACCCGAGGAGCTTCAGACCTGGTCCCGCGCTGTGAACCTGACGGTCGACCTGCAGGCCTCCTTGCGTGTGCTGGGCATGGCGCTCGCGGATGTGCTCGGGCGGGGCTACCCGGCCCCCCTGATGAAGTCCTGCGAGCCCATGTTCCGCCACCTCTGCGCCCTGCTGTCCCTGCTTCATGACGGCCTCGACGCCGTCCTGGCGCGCCTGCCGGCCGGGCCCACGGAGGCCCAGATCGGCCTGCGGGACCAGATCGGGCTCATCCTCGCCCTCTCGCGCAAAGCCCTGGGCGGTCCGGCCCCCGGCGTCGTGGATGGCGAGGTCTCCCTGGAGACGCTGATCGCCCGGCTCAAGGTGACGCCCCCCACACCCGTCCGGACCGACCCTGGCCCGGATAGCCTCGCCTTCTACGAGGCCGCTGCTGCTGCCCAGCCGGCCCGTCGGGCGACAGGCGCGGGTGAGGACGAGGGCTTCGTTTTGGTGGCCGCCGAAGACTCTGCCGCCCGCGCGGACGGTGTGCCCTCGGCCAGCGAGCTGCTCCTGAGCTGCCGGGAGCTGCTCCTCCGCCATGCGGACCTTCCCCCGGCCCTGCGGGCCCTCTGCTGCCGGGTGATGGCCGACCTGACCCTGGGCGATGGCGCCCGCGACGCCTGGCAGAGTCTGGTGGCCGCCCACCAGGGCTGGCAGGAGGACCGCCTGGCGGCCCTGCGTCGTGCGGCTCTGGCGGTGAGCCCCGACCAGCTGGCCGCACAGGAGCGGGCCGCCCGGCTGCAGGAGATGCAGCTCGAACTCCGGCGCCGGCGCAACCTCAAGCGCCAGCGGCATCTCCTGGTGCGGGCCTTCATGCGCAAGCTCAGAGAACGCCAGGCCGGGTGAGAGAGGAGATAGCCTGTTCTTTTTTGTGTTTTGTAGAATTTCTTACCTTGAGCGGATTGTTCTTCTTCTTCTTTTCATTTTCTTTTCGCAATTGCTTTTTTCGATTCGGTTCAAGACGTGGCAATCTTGTTGGCGACCCACGGGAATCTCATTCGAGTGCTTCGAAAGAGAGGGAATGGGCGCGTGAAAAACGTGAACCGGCAAAACGGCCAGGGCCAGAACGTATCACCCCCGGCCAGGTCAGTCTCCATCCGGAACCAGCTGTTGGTGCGCGGCGGTCATCGAAATGATCTTGCTGGACCTTCCCTCCGACTTGCTCGTTGAAATCTTACGTCAGCTCCCGCTCCTCGACACCGTCGCACCCTGTTCCACTTGCCGCCACCTTAGTAATCTCGCCAGCGGCGCGCTCACCAACTATCCACTGGCCGAGATCTACGAAACCGACTGGAAACAGAAACGAATTTCGTTGATGGTCATGAGGCGCATCGTCGCCCTGAAAATTCGGGGAAACAAAGGATCATATCCGGCGCACTGGCTGACCCGGTTGGCTCCGTCTGTGGTTCTCCTCTTCCACACTCACGCTCGCATCCACCCACCCACAAACAGATATTCTTCACATTTGCGCGTTCTTGACGTCCGCGAGTCGGCCAGTTTCAACGCCGCCATGGCCGACACGCCCGCGTTGCCCGTGCCGGCGGCCGTCTTCCCCACTGTCACGACGCTCTACGCCTCCGGGCCATTCCTCCGCGGGACCTTCTTCATGGGGGTCGACATCACCTTTCCCGGGCTGGTCGTCCTGCACATGGGCCACACCACCCGGTGTCTGCCGCCGGACGGAGACGAAAGCTGCCGGCAGTCACCCGCCCCCGTCGAGCCGCGCTTCGTGCAACTTCGGTGGGTCTTTTGGAGCTGCCGACCCGACCCACTCCCGGTCCGGTTTCCGGCGGGCTGTCACTTCGTCAACGAGATGATTGAAGTGGGCCTGGTGGCTGGCACCGCGGGCCTGGAGGAGGTCCTCGCCGCGGGTCACCTCGCCAGTCGGGTCAACAACCCGCTGTGGGCTGCTGTTGCCAATGGTCTGTTTTGGGACGCATCTCGTTGTTCATTCAATATTCGCGTGGCTCCCCTTTCCATGCGGGCATGCTTGTCCCGGCTGGCTTCCACCGCAGGTCGTTGGGACCTGTTCGATTTCTTGACGGCGCCCACGGCGCCCGACACGCTGCTGGCTCGTCCGGGGTACCTGCGAGAGGCCGCCCCGCCTCGGTTGCGATTCCCCCTCTACTCCATCGATACTTGCTTCGCCAAACCGCACCCAGGCAGCACCTTGGCCGTGTGCTGCGCCCTCACGGACAGGGTCGACTTGATGCAGAAGCTCGTGGACCGAGGCGCAGACCCCTTTGCTGCCGACCTGTCCAGATACGACGGGCCCAGCGCCGTTCGGGAGGTCGCAAGGCGGATTGCCAGGAAAGTCGCTCCTCCCAAGGTCCGGGAGTGGGCGGTGGGGGTGCGGAAGACTGCGCGCCATCTCCACATCCACGGATTCTTATCCTTTCCCCCTGCTGTGCAGCTCGTTGCGTGGTATGAGGCACTCATGCAGACCCCCGTTCTGGAGGCCACATCACACCAGCGGGAGCGCGGCAAGGAGCTTGTGCGCATCCTCTGGGATGTCTCCCCTAAGGACCCCATTTTACGGAGGGCCCAGGAGCTTCTCGAGGAGGGCCGCCTGGCCGCTCGGTGCCCGGCCCTGGCGCAGGGGATGCTGGAGGGAGCTATCCTCGCCTTGCGGTCACAGTCCGAGTCGAGGTGAGCTTTGCCATCATTCCCCGCCCTGCCTCCCATTCCCGGCCCATCAGGGGCTGAACCTCGGGGTCTTCGCTCCCATCGCCAAGCTCACCTCATCCACGTTGTTCTTTGGTTTTTTGCACTTTGTGTTCGGCATAACTCTCATAATCCTCATCAGGTGTGCCGCCCTTCTCGATCTACTCCTGCAACACACAGACCCATCGCCTGAATGTTTCGTGGTCGGCGTCGCATCGTACAAGGTCCTCGTTCTGCGTCACCCCTCCCTCCCCTCCCTCCCTCCCTCCCTCCCTCCCTCCCCTCCCTCCCCCCCTCCCTCCCTCCCCCCCATCCCCGGTCTTTGTGCAAGGTCCCATCCTCCTCCTCTTCCTCTTCCTCTCCCCCTTCCCGTTGTTGATCTTTCCGGTCACAGACTGAGAACTACGAGAAACTCCGGGCCGCCCATCTGGCCGCCCGTGGACCTGATGCCATGCGGGAACTGTATGCGGACCGGACCGTGTGCTACGATATCCTCCACGCCTTGGTCAGCCCAAGGTGGATCTGGTCACCCACCCACATCGATCGCCTCATTGCTGACGGAGCAGACCCCATGTTGTCCCCGCCCCCAGGGTCTGCCTGCCCCATTTGCTACATTTCGACGTTTGGGACTTCTCCCCTCCCTCCCATCTGACACTTCGTTGCCCTTCCCCACGACCCAGCCGTCCTCGGCTGCTGGCCGTCGTGGGCGGGTCGGAGAGCCTCGTCGAACAACTTTTCGAGGCTGGCCATGTGGTCCGTTTCGCATCAACCTCGTTCGTTCCCTACGCACCTCAACGCCTCCTCATGTGATGGCGACCGTCCTCGCAAACTCTCTCTGCTGCGTAGCCCGAGCAGGGGGACGTCGATGCGCAGCATGAGCAGCCGGCCATCATCTCACTGCTGCTGCGGCGTGGCGATGAATGCGGGATTCGGTTGAGAGTCCCCCAGGGGCCCGACTGGGCCTACCATTCCCGCCGCTCCTCGGCTAAGGTCCGCCGGCGCGAGGGATGTGAAAGCATGCTGGACGATTGGGAGTGGCGTGGCACACGTCTCACCTGCCACCTGCACCACGTCGTCTCATAGGATCTGCGGTATTTCATGAGTCATGGGCTGGAGGTCACCCCGTCCTTCGTTTTGACCCTCATTCGGACGTACACGAGCCGCTATCACCCGACAGGTCGCGCCCTTGTTGGAGTGCTGGTGGGGGCTACGGAGGCTGGTGGGGGATACGGAGGCTACGCTGTCGATCCTGTGACTGCTTCTGATCTTCGGGTCGTGCTTTGGGTGTTGCGTTGGTTGTCGACGGTTGCTGCCCTGTAGACCAGGATGAGCTCCCGGAGTTGCTTCGGTTTGCCCTCAGGCAGGTCGCTCCCGCGGCCTGGCAGCCCCTACTCGCACCCGCTGCCCCCACCACCACCGGCCGGGGCTCCCTCATCCAGTTGGCCCCGGCGCTGCGTGCGCTCCGCGAGACCCTGGCCGCCTGGCGCGCCAACCCCGCCCCCGACCGTCTGCGGACCCTGTCGGAGGCCCTGGACCTGCTCCCCGAGCGGGAGCCCCTCGTGTCCAGGTGCGTCCATTATGGACTCCCCAGCAAGCGACGCCCCTGCCCCGGGATCGAGATGACCCACGTGCTGCTGGTGCTGGTCGTGCGCAAGTGGCAGACGTGCCGGGGCCTGAAGCACCCCGCGGCTCGGAACTGCATTGCCGCACGTCAGCGGTGGGACCCGACCATGCGCGTCTTTCTGGAGAGGCTCTGCGAGGTCGCAAGGCTTTCCCCGAGCGTTGGGTACCGAGCATCATCATAAATGCCGGGGAAGAAGTCCGCCCGTCCGCCCGCCCGCCCGCCCGCCCCCCCCTCCCCCCTCCCCTCCCCTCCCCTCCCCTCCCCTCCCCTCCCCTCCCCAAAGTACTAACACAAACCGTGAAAGCGTGGCCTACCGATCCTTTGTGTTTTCGAATCTTGAAACCAGAGGTGTCAGAAAAGTTACCACAGGGATAATTGAAAAATCGTTCAACCTTTGGGTGAGTCATACTCACCCAGGGTTCCTTTCTTGTGTCCTCGTGTCGCTGTTTCGTGAAGCCGCATGGCAGAGCTGGCGTATCTCCCCGACGAATTGTTCATCATGGTTCTCGCCAATTTGAACGGCGCCGACTTGGGTCATGCCTTGCAGACATGCAAACGATGCTCCACTTTGTTGGTCAATGAGGAGGTCAGTCCAACTCTGGCCGTAGCATTGGTAGCTACAGCCGTTCTAGTTTTGGCGGAACTGGTGCCGAAACTGGCTCGGCATCAACAGACTTGATGGTCGGGCATCCACATTCCGCGAAGCAGCGCAGGCCGGTGTCGAGTTTACTTGGGATCCCGATCACTCGAAACCAAATTTGATTTTTTCCGACGTCAGTTTTCGCCATCTCTGGGCTTTTGGTTGATGTTCTCCCCCGCAATAGAGGAATCGAGTTGTGGCGACCCCGAAAACGGAGGGCGACAACAGTGTTGTTCTGGGTCGGACCGTCTTTCGTCCGGGTGATTGCCGCTTTTGGGAGATTCACATCCTGGGCCGCTCCAGGGGACCCACGGTCTGCCCCCAACCTGGCCCCACGCCGACATTCCCCCCGGTTCAGTTCACCTTCGGCGTGGCCAGAGCAAATTACACGAAGTACGCACAGTACCTCAACGGTCCCACCAACAGCAAGGTGCCTTCCGATGCAGCCCGCTCGCTGCAGGTCGGTGGACCTCCCTCCCCCCCCCACCCACCCACCCCACCCCCACCCTCGTTCCACACGCATCGCACACACAGGTTTACCTCGACCTGCACGTCCGTAACGAGGAGTACATTGCGCTGTTCATCGACGGGGTGCTGGACGTTGTGCACCAACTCCGAGAGTTCGGGGCCCGCGAGGAATGGGCCACGGTCGGCCTCCGGCCGGCCATCAGCATGTGGTCCGTCGTGGTGGCTATCACCCTGTGGGGATGTGGGATGTTGGTGGGTAGCACCCCACCACCATGCGTTCGCCAAGGGCCCCAAGTTCGCTTGGTGGTGTGCGTCAGGTTGGGGAGACCGATCGCTCCACACCACCGCCACTCACGCGCCATGCTTTACGACAACATCCTCGATGATACCACCATGGGGTTCTTCTGACATCCCCCCCACACACACACACACCACCGTTACGCACGGCAGGTACAACGACAACATCCTCGAGCTGAGCGGTGGCATCCGGAGCATCCCCGAGGCGATGCTCGACCAGATCACCAGCCGCCGGGCCGCCGGGGGACAGACGGCGAGCCGGGGGAAAGGCTCGTGGACGCACTGAGGGCGGCAACGCCAAATGGGCCACGCCAAAAAACTCAACGAAATCTCGCCTTCTCTGTCAGGGGCCCAAGCAGGGGGCCGTTGTTTCGGGGGGTCGGATGTTTTTTTTTTGGGGGCACCCGAAAGGTGTCCTTGGATGTTGTTGTCTCGAGACACCACTGATCTTCGACTCTGTTCTTGCGGTTCGCTCCGTCTGCTGCCAACAGCAGCAGCAGCAACAGCAGCAACTCCAATAACAACAACAGCAGCAGCAGCAGCATGTCTCGCAACTCGAAACAAGATCGTCGGATGTTGGCTTTGTCCATGCGAGCGGTTCCCTGAGAGCCCAGAGGCCACTACACCGGGTGCGCTCCGAGGGCGGCGACGTACACCCGGGAGAGCGCCTCGTCCTATAACAAAAAACCAGCAGCCGAGTCCAATCGTTCCGATTTCCTTCGTGCACACTGACCTGGGCGTCCCAGGCGGCCATCCAGGGCCCCGGGCCACGGTCGGGCCGGTAGATGGTGAACGAGCGGGCACGGAGGGTGCACCCAACTCGGGCCAGCCTGGGACTACGGAGAGGAACAGGGGATGGATGGGTCGGGGGTCTGGGTCGACAGACCAGTGTGGGGGAATGACGGCACGGGCGAGAGCCGCTTCAAGCTCGGCGACCCAACCAGGGTCGTCATCACCACCACCTTCTTCCTTGGTGGTTGGCGGGTCATTTCGGGGCTCCGGGGGATCGAACCGGGGTCGTTTGGCACCATCCGCTTCTTCTTCCTCCTCGTTGGCCCGGTCGTGCCGTCTGATGATATGATGATGAAGACGAAGGAAGGGGATATTGACCATGTGTGTGTGGAGCAAAGGAATGACGTCTTGCAGAGACTGCAGTGCAGTGCAGACCCAAGGCCAGTGGTCGCCGTGCTGTGCTCGTCGGCAGCAGGGGTGTTGTCCGGGGTGGTGGTGGCGGTGGCTGTGCCCTGGGGTTGGAGCGGCCCGGGGGTGAAGGAGATCGGGATCTGCACCCGGATCTGGAACCGCCGCAGCCCAAAGGCTTCCAGCACCTGGTCGGAGGGCATCAGCCGAGGCGCCTGATGATGGTGATTATGGAAGAACCGGGGGAAGAGAAGATGATGAGAACAGGGAGGGGTGAGGGTGGTGGAGATGGGGTGTGTGAGCTTCAGATGGAACGGGCGGGTAAAATGGGTTGGAGCAGGGAGGGTGTGCGCAATGGGGATGGGGCCAGAGGCCCCTGAGAGGGTCGAACAGGGAGGGGAAGAGACCTGCCCGTCCTGAGGGCACACCAGCATCCCCTCGACCAGACAGGGTGGCCCTCCTCTGGGCGCATCCTCGCCGGGGCGACCCTCCTTTCCTTCGTATGATGACGCCGTGCGCAGCGGCTGTTGCCGTGGTTCCCCTTTCCCTTCCACACCACCAGCGGCCAAGTGCCGGTGCGGGGGGCTGAACGGGCATGTGCACCGGCACCGCGCAGGCTCCATCGGCAGCTCGTCGGGGTTCACCTCGACCAGGGCCGCCCCGACGTACCGACGGAGCAGCTCCAGGGCCTCGGCATCGGCCAGCTCCTCCCCCGGGACGGAGCGACCATCGTCAGAGGCGTCGGCCAGGGGAATCTCCACACAGCCGCCGGCGGGAGTGTCCGCCAGGGTGATCTCCGCACATCCGCCGGCAGCCTGTTTGATGTCCGGCAGCGGCAGCGACGACATAGGTTTGGATTCGGGCAGGGCAGGGACAGGGACAGGAGCCGGCTTGCAGGATTCGGGCAGGGCGGTGACGGTGGGGGTGGCAGGGGTGGGCTTGTACGCTTCAGGCACGGCAAGGACAGCATCCGCGACCGAGATCTCCCGCAGCCGCACCACGTCTGCCTCCCCCGGGGTCGGGCAGGCCTTCACGGCCTCGGGACAGGGGGCGGGGGGGCAGCTGGACTGCCGGTGGTGATCGATGCGCGGGGCGCCGAGGAGGTCGGAGACCCAGTCACAGGCCAGATCGACCATCCCCATGGGGACGCCTGGGGAGCACCAGACCCCGTGTGGCGGGCGGGCAGCGGACAAAGGAGAGGGAGGGGAGCGTGAGAAATTCTCCTGTCGATGGATGCGTGCAGGGCGGAGGGTTGAGCGGAGACGTGTGGGGGGGTGGTGGGCAGACCGGCGGCAGCCTGGGTGGTCTCGGCCTTGACGCTGCCCATCACCATCATGGGGCGTCCCGGCCTGGGCTGCATCGGCTCTGCCTTGACGACTGCCCCGTTCTGCTGCTCCTCCTGCTTGTTGCCCTCCTCTGCCTGGGCGGCCACGGGCGGTGGGAGTCGCGGCTTCCCGGAGAGGGCCCCGGCGGCGGGCGGGCAGACATACTGCGGGGCGATCTCCAGGGGGATGGCCAGGGGTGTCTCCATGTAGGCGGACTCGTTCAGGGCCGGGCTGTAGCAGGGGATGTGGTACTCCTTCAGGAATTTGCCCCGGATGAAGACCCTGCCGGGTGGTGTGTGGCGGGGAGAGGGGTGGGGTGGGGGTGGGGGGGGGGGGGGGGGGGGGGGGGGGGGGGTGAGGGAGGGATGGAAGGCGAGTGAGAAACAGTGCATGATACAACAAGGAGAAGGAACTGTGCAGGTGCGTGTAATGAGTGGGCGGGGCATTTGCTGCTGGGGGCGGGCACCCAAACACACCACAAGAACGGCCATTAACATCGCGAGAAAGGGGCAGTAAGAGAGGGCAGGGGGAGCGGACATCTTCTACAGGATGTCCAACAATAAACGAGCCACTCCTTTTGATGTCGGGATGGGTGGCTGGTTTATTGTTGGACATACTGTACTTCTCCCCCTTGGACCAGGTGACGACACGGCATCCAACCCAACACCAACAATGCCACGAAAAAAATGAAGAGGGTCAGGGGAGCGGACATCTTCTGCTTCTCCCCCGTGGACCAGGACAACGACACGGCACCCAACACCAACAACAGGCAGCCAGAGAGGGCAAGAGGGGCGGACATCTTCTGCTTCTCGCCGTGGACCAGGACGACGTGTCGGGGCCGCGACTGGCGCACCAGCTGGGCGATGCCGACCGCGTCGGCGTGGGCCGAGAAGGACATGTGCATCACCGTGCAGCGGACGTCCAGCACCCGCTTGACGGGGCCCTCGATCTCGATCTGGGGCCCACCCACGAAAGTGACACGGATCAGAGCGGAAGAGATCGCGAGACGGGGTCAGCCGTTGGATTGGGTGGGTGGGTGGCGCGGAGGGCCAGGCCTTGTGTCTGTGTCTGTGTGCCTGTGGTCTGTCTCTGTGGTCTGTCTGTGCCTGTCTGTCTGTCTGTCTGAGTCTTGTCTGAGTCTTGTCTGAGTCTTGTGTATCTGTCTGTGCCATCAGCCATCAGCCATGTCATGATGAGCCATTAGCCCCCGAGTCGGAGGATGACGTCTGAGGGGGGGTGGGGGATGCAGACCCTCTTGGCGCCCTGGAGGACCTTCTGGCCGAGGGTCCCTGGCACGCAGTACCTGCGCGACACAGACCCCACGCACGATGGACAAGATCAAAGCTTGACGCGAGGAAGAGGAGCAGAGGAGCGTGGGGGGATATGGCCCAGGGAACAGGAAAAAGGGGACCGGGGGGCAGGCAGGGACGCGAGGCGGAGCGGACCCGGGGATGATGACCAGGTTGTCCTCACCGTCGCACCACGCCTTGAACGCCTCGAAGGAGACGCCTATGTGCGTGTGTCGCGTGGCGTGCGTGCGTGGGTTGCCGGGGAATGATGGAGTGGCCGGGGACGGAGGCTCATAACATCATCACGGTCTACCCTCCGATTCGAGGAGGGTTGATGCGGACCTGCGTGGAGCATGCCCGGGGTGGCGAAGAGCACCATGGGGCCCGGGTTGGCGAGATACGATCGCTCGAAGGGCCGAATGTTGCGGAACTCAAAGACGTTGCTGGAGAGGGCGTGTGGATGATGATGATGATGATGATGATGATGATGATGATGATGATGATGATGATGATGATGATGATGATGATGATGATGATGATGATGATGATGATGATGATGATGATGATGATGGTGGTGGTGGTGGTGGTGGTGGTGGTGGTGGTGGTGGTGGTGGTGGTGGTGGTGGTGGTGGTGGTGGTGGTGGTGGTGGTGGTGGTGGTGGTGGTGGTGGTGGTGGTGGTGGTGGTGGTGGTGGTGGTGGTGGTGGTGGTGGTGGTGGTGGTGGTGGTGGTGGGTGGTGGGTGGTGGGTGGTGGGTGGTGGGTGGTGGGTGGTGGGTGGTGGGTGGTGGTGGTGGTGGTGGTGGTGGTGGTGGTGGTGGTGGTGGTGGTGGTGGTGGTGGTGGTGGTGGTGGTGGTGGTGGTGGTGGTGGTGGTGGTGGTGGTGGTGGTGGTGGTGGTGGTGGTGGTGGTGGTGGTGGTGGTGGTGGTGGTGGTGGTGGTGGTGGTGGTGGTGGTGGTGGTGGTGGTGGTGGTGGTGGTGGTGGTGGTGGTGGTGGTGGTGGTGGTGGTGGTGGTGGTGGTGGTGGTGGTGGTGGTGGTGGTGGTGGTGGTGGTGGTGGTGGTGGTGGTGGTGGTGGTGGTGGTGGTGGTGGTGGTGGTGGTGGTGGTGGTGGTGGTGGTGGTGGTGGTGGTGGTGGTGGTGGTGGTGGTGGTGGTGGTGGTGGTGGTGGTGGTGGTGGTGGTGGTGGTGGTGGCGGTGGTGGTGGTGGTGGTGGTGGTGGTGGTGGTGGTGGTGGTGGTGGTGGTGGTGGTGGTGGTGGTGGTGGTGGTGGTGGTGGTGGTGGTGGTGGTGGTGGTGGTGGTGGTGGTGGTGGTGGTGGTGGTGGTGGTGGTGGTGGTGGTGGTGGTGGTGGTGGTGGTGGTGGTGGTGGTGGTGGTGGTGGTGGTGGTGGTGGTGGTGGTGGTGGTGGTGGTGGTGGTGGTGGTGGTGGTGGTGGTGGTGGTGATGGTGATACCTGTGGCACATGCCTGCCAGTGAGGGGCGGCAAGGCGACGGACTGTTGGGCGAAGGAGGACTTGAGCTTCTCGTTGGTCCAGTTGATGAAGAGCCGATAGTACCGGTTGGCCTTCTCCGCCAGGCCTGCAGGGCCCCACAAGGAGCCAAGAGGAGTCGATGTGAGAGGCAGCAGAGAGGACAGCATCATCCCATCATCATCATCATCATCATCATCATCATCATCATCATCATCATCATCATCATCATCATCATCATCATCATCATCATGATCGCATCATCAACCGGCGATCACCATCGTCCTCATCAGAAAAAAGGCTGTCTGTGGCTATGGGTGTGGGGCTGTCTGGGGGTGTGGGTGCGGGTGTGGCGGGGGGGTCGTGAAAGGAGGGCACCGTGCGCATCAAGGAGGTGAGGGGGCAACGAGACGAGAGCAAGAGGAAGTTGGGGGGGATGTGCCGGCCGACCGGTGGAGAAATAGATGGGGACCGTGAGGCCCATCCGCTCCCAGTACGAGTCCAGCAGGATGCAGAGCTCCTGGGCCCGGCCCAGCGCGAACACCGGGATGAGAACCTGACCCACCGTATGGCCGATACGTGCCCATACGAACCCACGCAAACCCACGCAAAGCAAACCCACGCAACCCCACGCAACCCCACGCAACCCCACGCAACCCCACGCAAACCAACGATGCAGCAGAGACGAATGACATGAGCGAGGCGTGTATGTGGATGGACCGGATGTGTGAGGTGAGGGTGCTATCCGAGGGTATGTGGGTTTGAGGAGGGGTATGTCGATATGACCCGGGGGAAGTCGACGCGATTCGCCTTGCCGTACGGACCTTGCCGCCCTTGGCGACCGCGTGGTGGATGCGCTTGAGGAAGTCCCGCTCCCGGACACGCTTTGAGGCGCGGATGGTGGTGCCGTACCTGCAGCAGCAGGGGCAGGGGTGCCCAGATCATCAGGACGTCGAGGGTGACGATGATGATCCAGGGACAGAACCCTCCCTCCATCACCATCATCACACTGTCCATCGCCTCCTCAAGTCCCCACCAAACTCGGCCGTCCCATAGTCATCCTGTGGAGGGGGGAATGTTGCGGGATACGGACGTGGACTCAGTGAGGAGAACGTCGGGCCGCAGGCGGGGCACCATGGCGCTGGCCAGATGCCGGTCGGCGGTCATGTTGTAATCCCCGGAGTACAGCGCCGACTGGCCCCCGGCCTGGATGTGGAAAAGCACAGCCCCCAGAACCTGGATGGGGAAGGCGGGAAGATGGATCGAGCGTCCGGACAAGGGGTCAGTCAGCATAAGGGCAGGAGAGACGGGGGCAGGCAGACGTGGCCGGCGTAGTATGGCGTCACCGTGATGCCGTTGATCTCACGGGTTTCCCGGAGATTCATTGGAATCACTGTTGTCACAGCCAAAGGGTGAGCGAGGGAGTCAGATCAGAGAGCCTGCCACCCGACCGGACCTTTGTTCATGGCCTGCCGGATCATGGCCGAGGTGAAGAAGTTGGTGACACCGCGACGTTCCACCGACACGCGCCGGTAGTCCTCCAAAAGGATTGGCACAAGAGCTTTTGTTGGGTACTGCGCAAGGAAAGATGACGCGGGAGATGCAACCGAGCACAGACGGTCATCACGATTGGGCCATCGTACCCGCACATCTCGGTAAAATATGGGAGTGCCCCACAGTGGTCGAGATGACTACAAGAGAAAGCGAAAGAGCGGTTTCGGAGGAATGAGGGAGAGAGCGAACGCAGACAAGTGGGACACAATCACGAGGTGAATTTTATCGGTCAGCCGTTCTTGTGGCCCGCAAATTGTGCTAAAGTTAGGAAACCGCCTATCGTCGTTGAACCCCATGTGCATCCCCACGTCGAGCATGATATTTTTGCCACCCAGGGTCAGGATAATGCATGATCTGCCCACCTCTTGACCGGCGCCCTGAAAAGGAAATATAATCGCATGAAACATGGGTTGCTCACGGACCAAGGGCAAAACTCGAATGGGCTGCATCAGGATCGATGCACACAAAGTTCGCCTGCAAACGGCAGACACACCTTGTCGAAAGCCACTCGGCTCGGCATCAACACTCGGCCACCGGACACAATTATGGAGGACGCGGACGCCATTGTTCTTTTGTCTCTGCGCTCTGTTGGATGTCAGCTGGAGTCGAATATCACCAGTTTGGGCCAATTCCGCACCGAGCAGATCATCACCTGCTGTGCCCGTGCCCTCAATATTATTATGCCGGAGCAAGAGTTCCCCACTGCCAACGTGAATTCTCTCCCAAAGGCGGCAGTTTTCCGGATTTGCTCGAACATGGCCACCGCCATTAAGGTCCCCTTCCTTTTTCCTCAGCCCCTCGGTTCCGATGGCTCACTAACTTCAACTCTTTCTCCGGATTTTTTTGGGCACTCCAGAAACTCGGCTTTGCTGGAGATCTTGGGTACCACAACTTCCTCTACCCCAACGAGTCCGATGTTCGGAACATGTTCCTGTTCCTGGTGGAGAAACTCCCCAAGAGCGACGGCGAGGAGGAGGCCGGCGCAATTTTCCACCGTCTGTCGACAAGATCTTCCGTTGCCGCACATTCAATCGATGTTCCATCACCCCAGAGGGCCCCACGGCCTACAACGCCATGATTGATTCCCTGGAGGAGGCCAAGAAAAACGCCTATTGGTTCCTGCCGCTCTTCCAAACGCAGTACCATGTTCCCCTCCGGGACCGGCGCTATCAGGTCAGACCCGTCTCACTCCCCCCCGGGTGCGACTGTCTTTTTTTTCCCCACTGTGTCTTCAGCAAGCCTTCCGTGATATGGCCCAGCTGGCGTACGACCCTGCGACTCGTGCCCGGGCCAGGGCAGCCGAGGCGGCCTACTGGAAGCAGGTCAACGCCGACAAAAAGGACGGATCATCGGTCCGCCTCCGTCACCCCCACCCCGATCTCCCTCGCCCCCCATCCTCCCGTCCCGCTCCCATCCTCACCGCATGCTCACAAAACCACCATCTCCCTCCCACTCTCCCTCCCCCCCCCCCCCCAGCTCTCCGGGCCAGCCTCGTCCCTGCTGCGGGACTGTCTGCAGGGTTTCAGCGCGGCCACACCCCTCGGGGCCGCTGACCACATCGCCGCCCTGCCCGGTCCGCCCTCCTCACCACCCCCCGCCCTCCTCACCGCACGTACCCACGCCCTCCTCACCACCGCACGGACCCACGCCAACATCCCCCCTTGTGTGGCTCTTCCCCCATCCAACGCCTCCTTCGACCACGGACAGCGGCACCAGGGCCCACATAGCCGCACATGCCCACGCCGATATCACCCCCCCCCCTGTGTGGCTATTCCCCATGACCAACACCCGCTCCCGAACTCGCACACTGGCGGGCAGAGGCACGGCCCACACAGCACTGCACACAGCATCCCACCATTCCCATCCTCTGCTTTCCTGTGATTCCCCCGTCCCATCCTCTTCCCCCACAACCCTCCCACCCGTCTGCCCACCCGACCAGGTGCTGCGGCGCTTGCGGCCCTCGGCTCCGGCCTGACGAGCACCTCCGCCTCGGGCGGGGCCGACGCGGCCGCGGGTGCCTTCGGCCGCACAATCAAGTTCCGCTCCGATGAAGGTGATCAGCAGTACGCCCAGGTCCGTCTGGCTGTGTGTCGCTGTGATGATGATGATGATGATGATGATGATGATGATGATGATGATGATGATGATGATGATGATGATGATGATGATGATGATGATGATGATGATGATGACGACGACGATGATGATGACGATGATGATCAAGTTCCGCTCCGATGAGGGCGACCAGCAGTATGCCCATGTCCGGGGGGGGGTCGTGGAGGGGAGGCAGCGGTGGGCTTTGAAGGCGAAGGGCGCCTTGTCTTCCTCCCTGAATCGATTCGAGGTCTTTGAGCGATCGTGTTGGCGAACTGCATTGAGATATCCCGTGGCCACTCGGTGAACATATATCGGTGAACTGCATTGAGATATCCCGTGGACATGGATTGGACGGAAACTTAGAATCCCCCCGTTGGATGCTCACGCCCTCTCCTCCTCCTCCTCCTCCTCCTCCTCCTCCTCCTCCTCCTCCCTCCTCCTCCTCCTCCTCCTCCCTCCTCCTCCTCCTCCTCCTCCCTCCTCCTCCTCCTCCTCCTCCTCCTCCTCCTCCTCCTCCTCCTCCTCCTCCTCCTCCTCCCCATCCACCCCCCCCCCCCCCTCCCCCCCCCAATCGCGCCTCTCAGCTTGCGGGCGAGGCCCAGGCGACGGCAGCCGAGCAGGCGGCCCGCGAGGAGGGCGAGAAGCAGACCCGGGAGGAGCAGATTGCCGCCCAGCAGGCGGCCATCCACCAGGCCATGGCCGACATCGAGCAGGCCGACGCACAGGCTGAGGCCCTCGTCAAGCAGGCCGAAGAGGTTACACACGCGCCCTTTCTGGATGGATTGCTGGATGGAGCATTTGACGACACAGACACCAGGGCACGATCCCCAGAAAAAGCCGAGAGATCTCTTCTCGCGGGACAGGCCGAGGAGCCTTTTTTGCCGGAAGAACGGAGATGCACCCCAGCCAGCGACCCGCACACGAGCGCCCACCCAACCGCCCACCCCCCCCTGCCAGGCCAGAAGCCACCATCCACTCACCCACCACCTGCCACCCCACACTCTCCACTCTCCACCCCACCCCCCACCCTCACACACAGGCCGAACAGAGCCTGGCGGGGGCGACCCCCGAGCAGGACGGGCTTGCCCGGCAGGTGCTCATCCGGCAGCGGATCGCGGACATGCTGCCCCAGGCCGAGACTTCCTTCAAGGAGCTCCAGGCCCTCAGGTCCGCTTGGTGGTGATGGCTGATGATGATGATGGTGGTGGTGGTGGTGATGAGGATGGTGATGGCTGATGATGATGATGGTGGTGGTGGTGATGAGGATGATGATTGGATGTTGTGGTGGTGGTGGTGGTGGTGGTGGTGGTGGTGGTGGTGGTGGTGGTGGTGGTGGTGGTGGTGGTGGTGGTGGTGGTGGTGGTGGTGGTGGTGGTGGTGGTGGTGGTGGTGGTGGTGGTGGTGGTGGTGGTGGTGGTGGTGGTGGTGGTGGTGGTGGTGGTGGTGGTGGTGGTGGTGGTGGTGGTGGTGGTGGTGGTGGTGGTGGTGGTGGTGGTGGTGGTGGTGGTGGTGGTGGTGGTGGTGGTGGTGGTGGTGGTGGTGGTGGTGGTGGTGGTGGTGGTGGTGGTGGTGGTGGTGGTGGTGGTGGTGGTGGTGGTGGTGGTGGTGGTGGTGGTGGTGGTGGTGGTGGTGGTGGTGGTGGTGGTGGTGGTGGTGGTGGTGGTGGTGGTGGTGGTGGTGATGGTGATGGTGAT
Organism: Paratrimastix pyriformis; assembly: GCA_027972325.1. Taxonomy (NCBI): domain Eukaryota; phylum Preaxostyla; family Paratrimastigidae; genus Paratrimastix; species Paratrimastix pyriformis. The sequence goes on from JAPMOS010000023.1 coordinate 52,003, forward strand.
GGTGATGGTGATGGTGATGGACGATGACGATAATGGTGATGATGACGATAATGACGATGACGATAATGACGATGACGATAATCGTGATGACGATAATCGTGATGATGACGATGACGATGACGATGACGATGACGATAATGACGATGACGATAATGGTGATGATGACGTCAGCAATCGGTGGCACCAAACGCTGCTCCATCTGACCCGCCCATCACACCTCCTCCCTCCCCCTCCCCCCCCCCCCCCCCTCCCCCCCGGTGCAGCATGCAATCGATGGAGCGCATCCACACACTGGGCTCGGAGTGGGAGGAGCACCGCGGGCCGCTGGTGGCCCGGTATCGCGAGCTGGCCGCTCAGGTGGCCGCCTCCAAGGTCACACCCACATCCACACTCGCACTCGCACTCAGACTGGGCGGGCCCCGGGGGGCGCAGGGAGTGCGGGTGGCTTCGATCTTTGGGCACACGTGGCGTGTGGGGGGTGGGTGGGGGGTGGGGTGGGACTCGTTGCAATTCCGGTTGGGAGCCCATGGGGGACCATGGGGAGACGAGCCGGGGGCTCGTTTTTCGCCGGTTGTTGTTGTTGTTGTTGTTGTTGTTGTTGTTGTTGTTGTTGTTGTTGTTGTTGTTGTTGTTGTTGTGGTTGTTGTTGTTGTGTGGTTGGGCATGCGGAACCATGCGGAACCATGCGGAACCATGCGGAACCATGCTTGTTTTTCACTGTTTTCTCGTTGTTGTTGTTGTGGTGGTGGTGGTGGTTGGGGGCATGGGGGCAGGCTGCCGGGGTGACGCTGTCCGAGCAGATCGAGGGCCTGCGGACGGAGATCAAGGGCCTCATCGCCGAGGGCCGCGCCCGTCAGCAGACCCTGCGCTCCCTGAAGGAGGAGGCCGAGCGGCTGGGCAAGGTCGGCATGCCACCCCTTGGCTTGGGGCACTTGGGGGGGCACTTGGGGGGGGCACTTTTGGGGGGCACTTTTGGGGGGCACTTTTGGGGGGCACTTGGGTGGCCGAGCAGTTGGGTCCGGCCAGCCTGCGCCCCCTGGGGGTGGGACACTTGGGGACACACTTGGGGACACACTTGGGGACACACTTGGGGACACACTTGGGGACACACTTGGGATTCGGGGACGCGTGGCCTGGTTGTCTGCATTGCACTGCAATGTGGTGGGTGTTGCCCCCGTCCGCATCCCCGCCCTCCTCACATCACCCAACTGATCCTCCCCTGGGCGCCACCCGTGTGTCGCCGTCCGCAGAGCGCCAACCGGTCGACGTACATCAAACGGATCGGGGAGATCCACCGCAATCTGCACCGCCAGCGGACTGACATTGACAAGGTCCGTCCAACCTCGATGGATGGGACCCCCCGCATCGGTCCCGAGCACCCGGGCACCACTCCCCCATCTCGACCCCCAAACGTACGGGAGTGTCTCAGAAGAACCATGCTGTGCATGCGTGGGGGAGTCCCAGTCGTAGAGCGGCTTTATTCGGCGCCTTGTCATCATTCGTCGTCTCGCCGGGGTGGATCATCCAAGCATCATCATCATCCAATCATCACCATCCAATCATCACCATCCAATCATCACCATCCAATCATCACCATCCAATCATCACCATCCAATCATCACCATCCAATCATCATCACCCAGATCATCATCCAGATCATCATCCAGATCATCATCATCCAATCATCATCATCCAATCATCATCATCCAATCATCATCATCCAATCATCATCATCCAATCATCATCATCCAATCATCATCATCCAATCATCATCATCATCATCATCATCATCATCATCATCATCATCATCATCATCATCATCATCATCATCATCATCATCATCATCATCATCATCATCATCATCATCATCATCATCATCATCCAATCATCATCATCCTGTGTGGTGCAGATCCTGATCGACACCCGCGAGCTGCAGATGGAGATGAACACCCTCTCGGAGAGCCTGGCCCGGCTCTTCTCGGAGTGCGACGAGACCATCTTCAAGGCGGCCCGGGACCCCAAGGCCAAGGACGACTTCGCCAAGCAGGTGTACAAGTTCCTCGTGGCCCTGCACCAGGTCCGGCCCGCCCCCGTATGGCCCCATCCCCGCCCCCGTCGGGCCCCTGCCCCCGTATGGCCCCATGCCGTCTGGCCCCATGCTCCGTATTGGCCCCACGCCCATATAGCCCATGTCCATGCCCGCATGGTCCCATCGCATGGTCCCATGCCCTATGGCCTGATGCCCAGATGATCCCATGCCCACGGGCGCCGATCCATCCTCACTCTCTTGGAGGTGTCGGCGCCCATTGTGATTTGCCCGCCTGGCTGGCCCCGACCCGCCCTGTGACGACCGTTTGGACCATCACCAGGGCTGGGCCAAGATCAGCCCATTCACCTCTCCCATCCCCCCCTTCCCCGGCTCTCCGTGGCGACCACACCACCAGGGCTGGGCCAAGATCAGCGAGCACCGGGCTGCCTTGGGCAAGTACACCAACCAGTGCCGCGACCTGGACAACCGCATCCAAGTCGAGCAGCAGCGATCCGCCCCGCAGGCCATCGAGAAGCTCGAGGGGTCCGTCATCTGTGTGTGTGCGCGTCTGTGTGCGCGTCTGTATGTGCCTCTGTCTGCGCCTCTGTCTGCGCCTCTGTCTGCGCCTCTGTCTGCGCCTCTGTCTGCGCCTCTGTCTGCGCCTCTGTCTGCGCCTCTGTCTGCGCCTCTGTCTGCGCCTCTGTCTGCGCCTCTGTCTGTGCGTCTGTGCGTCTACGCGTGGACGCGTGGACGCGTGGGGGGGGGGGGTCGGGGGGGGGGGGGGGGGGATGGAAGTATCGAGAAGTTGGAGGGTCTCTCGTGTGTCTGTGTGTCTGTGTGTCTGTGTGTGTGTGGGGGGATGGGTTCCCAGGGGGATGGAGGCCATATTGACGACTGAAGTGAGTGGCGATGATGATGATGATGATCGCTGGATGGCTCTTCGTCGTGGGGGGAATGATGGGGGCCAGCCGGGACCTCAACTCATCCTCATGTGTCTTGGTGGTATCTCTCTGCGCTGTTGTTGTCTGCGCAGCGACCTGACGATGATGCGCCAGGAGAACGAGACCCTCAAGGCCCAGCTGTTGGCCCAGGCGACCGCCTGACCTGCTCTGATCGCCGCACGGGACCTGAGGGGGCCGCTGGGTGGAGGGGGCCCCGAATAACACACCTGCCCCCTTCCATATCGCTCCCTTCTGTTCCGTCCGAAGTCTCGTGGTGTTGTTCCTGTGCAGACGAAGATAACAAGGCGCAAAAAAAAAAATAGCGGTTGGCAGATGGACCGCGCGGGGGGGGGGGGGGGGGGGTTGGAAAACGATGTGCCCTTTTTTCCCCGCGCTCACTTTGTGGCCCCGTTGTGGCCCGTTTTGTGGTCCCACTCTTGGACCAGCGTGGGATGGGACAGCCGCCCGCCTTCAACGAGCCGCTGATCGTGCGGCGTCACAGCACCATCCTGGACAGCTGCCGCGGCGTCCATCGGACCCTGCAGGACAGCTTCAAGTACGCGCTGCTCTCGGCCAAGTACAGCCCCCAGCGGGTGGGTCGCATCTTTTTTTTTGATGGAGCACAAAAAAAAAGAAAAAAATTTCGCAACCTCCAGGGATTGAACCTGGGCGGGACAAGTCCCACCGCCTTAGCAGGGCGGCGCCTTAACCACTCGGCCAAAGTTGCTGCAATAAAAAAAGAATAGCATAGGGTCATCCATGACATGCCATCTCATTGCTGTGTCGCCGCAGGTTTCTGGAAGAGGGCCCAACCACGGGGTCAAGCTGTCTTTACAAGACTTGTGAATGCCATAATGGACCCGCAACCTCTCCAATTTTGCAATCCAGGGTCATTTCAAGCCCCACAACCACAGGAATACTCCTATCCTGTGCCATTCCTTCCGGGCGCAATCCCTCCGCCACCACCGCCACCATCGATTCCACTTCCACCAGGATTTCCATGTCCTCCACCTCCTCCTCGTGGAATGCCTCCACCGCGCAGTCGCTTTGAAAGTTCAAACCGCTTTTTGCATGTTCCCGGTGAGGAGCGACCATTGCTTGGCAGCGAAAGTTCCGAGTTACCTCCTGTCCAGCCTTTCGTTCCTCCAGCACCAATCCGAAAACCCACACCAAAGAAACACTGGCCCTTTTTAATGGTCACACTCAGTCTGGCCGATATCATCATCTTGATTGTCGTCATTCTCCAAGACGGATTGGAGTCATGGAGTAAGAACATTCTCTTCGGCCCTCCTCTTTCTGCGTGGGCGAAATGGGGCGCCCGATCCATTTCCGGCGTCCGAGCGGGTGCTCATTGGCAGTGGATCTCTCCCATCGTGCTCCACGGTCTGGCGTGTCTTCACCATCGCCGATGTCCATCCATGTGTAGGGGGCATTATCCATCTCGCATTCAATCTCATTTTCATCATGGTCTGCGGATTCAATCGTCCACGATGATCGACCTCACCCCCGGCCTTCAGTTTGTGGCCTTTCCGATGGAACGTGACTGGTCGGCCGTCCGGATGCTCCCCATCACGGTGGTCGCCGGTGTGGGCGGCAATCTTGTCTCGGCGCTCCTCAGGCCCTTCCAGGACATGCGGGCCATGTCCGGCGGGGAGCGGTTGACCCTGGCCGCGTCCTGCCCTCTGGCGGGGATCCTCGGTCTGTCTGCATCACCCTCGTCTCACCCCCCCCCCCCCCCCCCCCCTATCTTCCCATCCTTTGACATCATCCGTCCCCCCGCTCCCTTTTCCCAACTGCCGCAGGGGCCGCCCTGCCGGACGTGCTGAAGAACTGGTCGATGCTGGTGAGCCCCGTACGGCAGCTGGTCTTCGTGATCCTCGAGATCGCGGTCTACATCGTGGTGGGCCTGGCCCCACAGCAGGACAACTGGCTCCACATTGGTCCGTGGCTCTGTGGCCAGGAGAACAACACACAAGACATACTCCACAACACGCAGCAAGACGAAACATACAACATGACACAAAAACAATACACATTTTGCCGTTGACCCACATACAACACATTGTTGGGAGTCGAGTTGTGCGCTTTTTGCCATGTTCCTTGCCAAGAGACTGCTCGCGGTAACACCACGACATCTCCTTTGTGCATTTGGTACCAATCTGGCTCTGGATCCGTCGGGTGGGTGGGTGGGAGCGCAGGCGGGGTTGTGTTCGGCTTCTTCGTGGGGCTGGTGGTGGCCCCCTGCGAGGGCGCCCGCCGCTCCACCAAGAACATCATCTGCATTGTCACGGGCCTGGTTGGGTCTGTCCCGTCCGCCCCCCCGCCCTCAGGGCACACACAGGTACTCCGCGGGGATCATGCGCGCACGGTCGCCTGGGTAACATGGGTTTTCATGGGCCCCGCATATCATCCTTCGCAGCTGGTCCCACGTATGTCTGCATATGGTACCCCGTCCCATGCATCTGGTTCCCCACACACCTTCTCGCCCAGCACGATCGGGCTGCTGACGGCGGGGTTTGCGCTGTTTTACACGGGGACGTCGATCCCCTGCGAGGGCTGGTGCTGGGCCGTCAACCCCTGGTGTCTGTCGGCATTTCTCCCACCCCACCTCCCCCACCACCCTCCCCCGCTGGGCCGGCCGCCGCTCGGTGCCCATCGCGCGCATCTCGCGTCGTCTCCCGCCCTCCTCTCGCACTGACGTTTTTCTCATCTGCTTGTTGCTTTCCTCCTCCTCCTCCTCCTCCTCCTCCCCCTCAGGACGCCCTCGCCGACTCGCACTGGTCTCCATCCCCCCCCCCCCTCCCAATTCGGCTTCTACAGAGGGCTGGCCATCCCATTTTGTGATCTTCCCTCCTCTCTTGCCCTCCCTTCCCCACTCCCCTCGGCTCGTCAGTCAGTTTTGCGACCTTCCCGGCGCCTCCTTGCCGCAACCCCTTTCCCCCCTTTTCTTCCGGTCATTTTTTCATGCATCTTCGCTCCCCCTTCGTTTTTTCAGCGCCCAGATGCACTGCATCTGCAGCCATCCTCCCTCCTCCCTCCTCCCTCCTCCCCTCCACCTCCTCGGATCCCCTCATCATCTCGCCTTCGCTCCCGAAATGCCACACCGTCATCGATTGATCAGTCCCTTTGCTCCACAAACACACACCGCCATCGCCGCCACATATTGCACGCTTATATCGTCACGTCAGCCCGCACTCGCTGGGGGCCGCGGGGGCCGCCGCGGGGTGGCGATGGCCAGGGGTTGGTGCAGGGCGGGGTGGAAGGGGCCCAGGAGGAAGAGGCTGGTGGCGCCCTGGACGAAGGTCACCCGCACCGGCCCAACGCCACTGCCCTGGCTCGGGCCCTGGGGCGGCACGTACTGCGGGACAGGCGGATCAAATGAGACACACGTGAGGCTATCCATTCATGCGGGGGGGTGGAAATAGGAATGATGGTGTGATGGCGATGGGCCAGGTTCAGATGGTGAGGATAAGACCCATCAGACGCAGAATGGACCAGTGTCGTGGTGCATGAATGGGGGGTGGGAATGGGACCTTGACATGGGCCAGTTTCAGGATGGCCGGCGGCCGGTCGGCCTCCCCGGACCCGTCCATGAAGGGGGCCACGGGGACCCCCGGGGGCAGAGCCATCTCGCCAATGACCTCCCTGTCGCCACGTCACGTCACGGACAGAAATGGCGAGATGATGAGACGAACGGAACACGCGCGCCAAAGGCCCCCCCCGGGGGGTGGAGGAGGATGGACGGATGGGAGACGGACGGGCGCCCGGGGATGGCAGGCGAGGCGTCCCGGAAGCGGAGGAGGCCCCCGCCCCGCAGTTCCACGGCCCGCACGATCAGGTCGGCCGTCACGGGCTCACGCACCTCGGCCAGCTCGTGCAGCCGGAGGTAGTCCTCACCCGCTCGGAAGGGGCCTGTCACACCCCGGGGGAAGAAGCCATATTTCGGAAGGGGAAACGTGAGTTCGGGGGGGGAATGACGGGGACATGGGACGATGGGGGGACCATGGGGGACGTGGGCCCGGCGGGCAGCCAGACAGACCCGCTCCGAAGGCCGGGAAGAGGCAGTGGCGGGCCCAGTACTGCAGCAGTCGCACCGTCGCCACGTCCGAGGGCAGCCAGGTGTACTCTGCGGCGTCTGTTGTTGAGCGCCGCATGGGGGGGGGGGGGGGGGGTCAGGGAGATGATGAAGAAGAAGAGAAGTGCGCCTCGGGGCAGACCGACATCAAGCGGCGCCTCTTCATCCGGGGGAAAGGAGAGCATTTTGGCCGATTTTCGGAACCGCGCGCCGACCTGACCCTGGGAGTTCGACTCGCCAACCTGGTTTGTTCATTGGCATCGGCGCCCACTTCATCGTTTTCATCACAGACCCAAAGCCTATGGAACCGAACAATTTGTCCAGGTCGGAGGGTCGCATACTCTCTGGGAACATCCTCAGTTGTGGGCCAGAAGAGGGCCACAGTGAACGGGGGTGCATGAGGGTAGGCGATGGACGGGTCGATGAGAGTCAGCGTCAAAAAAACATCTAAGATACCACTAGAGATCTCACAGAGCTTCAGGTCCTCCAGACCTCCTTCACCACGCCGAGAAACCTCGGGAAAACGAAGGTCGAGGATGACCCCATAAATGTGATATTTGCCCTTGCCATCGAGAGCCGCCAAAGGTGTGTATTTATAATTAGACTAGATAACAGGAGAAAATGAACCATACCAACGAATATCAACAAACCGGCCCATGTGATTTTTTCCCCGCTTTTTTCGCTGCTTTTGAGGAGCCCCTGTCATCCTCCAAAGATAGGGCCTCGTCTGTTGTGGTGCTCTCTGGCTCCATCGGCGGTTTGAGCGCCGCTGTCGCCACGAAAGGTTTGAAAGGATGGCCGAGATTTCAGTTCCCACGGCGTGTACGGCTCATTCCAACAAAGCACACCCAAAATGTCGGCCTGGGCAGTGATGTACTACAGCGCTTCGCTGATCTTTGTCGTTTTTGTATCCTTCTGTGCAAGTCTGTCACGCAAATGCGACCCTTTCGCCAAATCTCTGCTAGTGTCGGCTCTCTATTTTCTCAGCGATCAGGCAGAGGAACACTCGGTGCTAGCGAAAAAAACGATAAAGTACACAGATTTGGTTTGCGTCGCTTTTCTTCCGTCTCTTGACGACTCTCCTCCAGGCCATCATCCTTGCTCACGTTTTGCTTCTGATTTTCGATGGTTTCTCCCTGTTCCCAATCATTGTTGGCCTTATTACGCACATGTTTTATTACCTTTTGGTGGTCAACCGATTCCCCCTTGTCTCCATCAAGGAGCCCCTCTTCCTCATCAGTGGGGGTCTGCGCCACTCCTGTACTGACCTTGATCCCCACGGTTTCCACAGTCATGATGGTTGTGGACAACGTTGTGTGGTTCCGGTTCTATTTTGAGAACCAGACCGGCGGTACAAACGTGATTATGGGCTTCTCGTTCTTCTTCTGCTTCCTCCTCCTCGTTCCCATCCTTCTGGCTCTTTCGCTCAGCATCAACGATTACGCATTGCCACTCGGCAGCGGTATGGGAGGTCTGTACCCGCTCTCATAAGCGTTATATTCGGTGCTCGTTCTTTTCAGGACTCTCCGCGTTTGATGAAGACTCGATGCCCACATCCAAGCAATCTTCGTCGGGTGGGACTTGGCGGCTGAGTACTCTCTTGCGTGGCGTCCGCCTTCAGGTGGAGAGGGTTCTTTATCGCCTCTCCGGAAGGACTGTCATGCGCGCGTAATGTTCATAGAATTGTTCTCTTCGTTTTCTCTTCCTTCTGCCATTACTCTTTTTTCTTCTCCTTTTTTTCCCCGTGTCCCCTCCTCCAACATTGCCGGAAAGTAAGTTTCCCCGGGGAGACTTCCACTTTTTGCCTTCTGGAACCCTCGATCTTCGCACGCTTTGTTCGAGTTCCTTTCAATCTTTAACGTTCCTGCCATAGCATCAGAAAATGATGTCTTGCTCTGCCAGAGCGGAAATGAACGAGAGTCCAAGCAGATACAAGGAAATGACGCTCGTGGAGAGGTGCTGCTGAGTTCGGGAATGGATGACGCCATAAAAACTGAGTGAATTGAAGGTGGAAAAGTCGTGGACGAACGCAAAAAAAAAGGTCGGGCAGCAGCTCAAACGGGGAATTCCGAAAAAAAAAAAAAAATAGAGAAGAAGGTGTGCGTGCGCGGGGCGGTGGAGCCACAAAACACTGGAGAGCCACCCTCCAATGAGCCTCCAGCCACCCTCCAAAAAAATGACCTGCCGGCGGTGGGGAAGGGGCGACCAAGGCGCGACCAAAAAAAACCGACGTGCCTGCGACGGCACAGAATGTGTGTGTGCGTGTCTGTGTGTTGTGTGTGTCTGTGTCGTAAAAGGAACGTGTGGGTGTGTCTGTGTCGTAAAAGGAACGTGTGTGTGTGTGTGTGTGGGGGGAAGGGGGGGGGCAGCTCCAGCGGAGGCCGGAGCTGAAACAGGTTCACTGACCGCCACCCACCCCGAGCCACCCACACCAGTGGCAGCGGGGTGGGCAAGCCGCAGATGGGGGTGGGTCGAGGCTCAATGCGGGAGGTCTGCTTCTGCGAATGCAGGAGGGGGAGATCGGGATGATCCGGGCGGGTGGTGGTGGGGCTGTGTTTTCACTGGGTCGGGAAGGGGGTCTCGGTGGAGGTGGAGGCGGCGAGGGCGGCCGAGGTGAAGGCGACCCCACTGGCCGGGGGAACATCCACTGACCCCAGCGTGGTGGACAGGGGTGGGAGCGGCGGCGAGAACCGGGGTGATAGCGGCGTGGGGGTGTGGGCGGGCGAGGGGAAGGCGGGCGTGAGGGCGTATGGCGACCCGCTGCTGGGGGGAGGCGAGGGCACGGGGGAGGACCCACCCCCGGGTGTGGCGCCGGTGGCGGTGGCGGGGCTGGGGTGCAGGAAGGCAAGGAGGGAGCAGGCGTGCAGTGAGCCCGACGACGGACGGGTGGGGAATGGGGGCAGGTGAGGGGAATGAGGGTGAGGGGAATGGGAGCAGGCGATGGGACGCCGCAAGCGCAGACAGTCGACCACATCTCAATGTGTCAGTGTCCCCCAAGACCCACGCACAGAGGGAGACAAGGGCCATCCCTCCCTCCCTCCCTCCCTCCCTCCCTCCCTCCATCCACGAACACGCACGCCGACACGTGGACGGGCGTCAATCTCGGCCTGCACGAAGGCCATCCATTCATGAACACACACAGAGAGACACAGCGACACAGTGACACACACGCCCCAGGGACGGACATCGATCTCGGCCTGCATGAGGGCCATCCGCGCCTCGTCTGCGGGCCGCCGCTCGCGGCGTTCGCGGGCCTCCTTGGCGGCCCGCAGGGTGGCCCGGGAGGGCAGGTACTGCAGCAGCAGCCGCGAGCGGTAGAAGCTGGCAAAGAGCGCATCCACGGGCATCAGCTGGCAGCAGGGCGGGGCAGGGGAATGAATGGGGGCAGGACAGGGTGCGCGGTTCTGGGCATGAGAGGGGGGAAAGGAGACAGGGGAACAAGGGCGGTGATGGTGAGCGAACGATGGTGACCCGTGATGGTTTGGACAGGCCAGATGGTGTGGTGGTGGTGGTGGTGGTGGTGGTGGTGGTGGTGGTGGTGGTGGTGGTGGTGGTGGTGGTGGTGGTGGTGGTGGTGGTGGTGGTGGTGGTGGTGGTGGTGGTGGTGGTGGTGGTGGTGGTGGTGGTGGTGGTGGTGGTGGTGGTGGTGGTGGTGGTGGTGGTGGTGGTGGTGGTGGTGGTGGTGGTGGTGGTGGTGGTGGTGGTGGTGGTGGTGGTGGTGGTGGTGGTGGTGGTGGTGGTGGTGGTGGTGGTGGTGGTGGTGGTGGTGGTGGTGGTGGTGGTGGTGGTGGTGGTGGTGGTGGTGGTGGTGGTGGTGGCGGCGGCGGCGTTTCGTATATATTGGGCGTGCACTTCGTCTGAAGGTTTTTCCCGTTGACTGATCCCCGTTGATCGCGCTGCTGTCTGCTTTGCGTATGTTGGCCTGGTGGGCACTTGCTTGGCTCCTGGCGCTTTTCCTCGTGGACTGTGCCTGGCCTACTCTTCTTGCGGTACTCTTCTTGCAGTGCGCTTTCGCTCTCCAATCAGGTCACCCGAGGCGAGGATGGAGGCGGGGTGGTGCGATGGCGGGTGTGGTGCGGACCAGCATGACGGCCAGGTTCCAGAAGGTGAACAGGAAGGCCTTGCGGGGGCTCAGGATGTCCTCCAGCCACAGGCACATGACCACCTGGGACAGGCTCTGTGTGCGCGACGGGGTGGAGTGTGGGTGGTGGTCAGGAGCGTGGTCGGCGCACAGACCGAGAAACACAGACGAGGACCAAGACACACACATGAGGACCGAGACACACACACAGACGAGGACCGAGATGCGAGAGGAGGGGCGGGGGTGGGGGCTGACCTGGACGTTGCTGATGACCAGCTGGTGGATGAGCGACAGCCGCTGCCAGGTCTCCTGCGTCGGGTTCAGCCGCCTGGGGAGGGGATGGGTGGCAGTGGTGATGATGATTGATGTATGATGGGGATGATGGGGATGATGGGGATGATGGGGATGATGGGGATGATGATGATGATGATGATGATGATGATGATGATGATGATGATGATGATGATGATGATGATGATGATGATGATGATGATGATGATGATGATGATGATGAGAGTGCTAGTGATAGTGATAGTGCTAGTGATAGTGATGGTGGTGATAGTGATGGTGGTGATGATGATGATGATTGGATGATGATGATTGGATGGTGATGATTGGATGATGATTGGATGATGATTGGATGATGATTGGATGATGATGATGATTGGATGATTGAATGATGCTGATTGAATGATGATGATGATGATGATGATGACTGGATGATAATGAATGGGAGCGGTTGATAGTCTGTGTGTGTGTGGGGGGGGGGGGGGGGGGGGGGAGGTGAAGCCGACCATTCGCTGAAGTGGATCCGCAGTTTGCACAGGCTGAAGATGAGCAGCAGCCCATCCAGCAGCCACAAGGGCAGCAGCACCTGGGGGCCAATAGACACATCCCCAAAGGATGGCGGTGATATATGCGGGGGTGAATGAGCGGTTGGCTGGGTGGGCTTGGTTGAAGAGACGGAGGCAGAGGCCGAGTGGAGGGCAGGGAGGATGCGGCCAGACCAGGCGCCATGGCCAGGTGGCAACGAAATTGGCGGTTGGGGTCAGCTTGTCCGTCAGCCATTGCAGCTGTGGCGATGGTCACAAGAACAGCAATGAGACACGAGACGAGGAACGGGCATGGGCGGATGGCACACTCGGCATCATCATCATCCAATCATCATCCAATCATCATCCAATCATCATCCAATCATCATCCAATCATCATCCAATCATCACCGCCATCCAGTCCGATCATCATCCAGTCCGATCATCATCCACCAGCTATCCTCCTCCCCTCCTCCAGTCATCATCTTCCATTCATCACCATCTTCCAGCGATCATCACCATGACCATGACCATCATCCAGTCATCAGCCGCCGAGCGACAAATGCGTGTGGGGCTGCGATTGGGGGGGGGTGGGGGGGCCCGGACCTGGACGACGAAGAGGAGCAGCATGGCTCCGACGCTGATCCGGGCGATCCACCCGCCGACAATCTGGGCAACCGACTTGCTTGCGACCAGCAGGAAGAGCCCCATAATAGCCTCCATGATGAGCGGGGCAAGGACCCAGCCCCAGGACAGCGTCACCCCGGCCGCCGAGGCCCCACCCGTCGCGGCCATCAGGCCCGTGCCGAAATCACAGAGGGTGCTGTTGGCCGCCAGGGCCGGGGCGGCTGTCGCGGCGGCGGCGGCCCCGGCGAGGTACTCGGGGCTGTCGAGGATGAGTTTTGTGAAGCCGAGGATCTCGACCAGGATGACGAAGGGGTTGCCCATGATCGTCACGAAGACGAAGCAGTCGTGCGAGAGGAAGGTCCGCAGGAGGGGCTGCCAGAGGCCGAGCACCGACAGGATGCAGAGCAGGCCCAGCAGGCCCAGGAAGACGCCCCTGAGCGTGCGGTGGGCAGAAAGCAGATGGAAGATGGAAGATGATGATGATGATGATGATGATGATGATGATGATTGGATGATGATGATTGGGTGATGCTGATTGGGCGATGATGATTGGGCGATGATGATTGGGTGATGCTGATTGGGTGATGCTGATTGGGCGATGCTGATTGGGTGATGCTGATTGGGTGATGCTGATTGGGTGATGATGGATAAGAAGGAAGAAGGGCGATGTTTGAGTGGGAGGAGACGGCGATGCGAAAACGGAGATGGGAACGAAAGAACGGGGGAGCGGAGGAGCGGAGGAGCGGGGGGGGGGGGTTGGATAGACGGGTGGTGTTGGGTGAGGTTGGAGAGGAGACGGGGTGGTGGGGGGGTGGGGTGGGGTGGGGGGGGGGGGGGGGTTGGAGACGGGGTGGATGTAAGAGACGGGGGTTGGAGACGGGGACGGTGTGTGTGTGTGTGGGGGCGAGCCAGCACGGACCCGATGATCCACAGGGGCAGGAAGACCACACGTAGTGGATCCGCCAGCCGTAGCTGCACCGGAGCAGCAGCAGCATGGCGATGACCACACGGCCACCAGCGCATGAAGGTCCGCTGGGCCAGGGGGCACGCTGGACGGGGCGGCGCCCGCTTCTTGGGCCGGCGGGCCTGCGGTTGGTCCGGAGGAACACGGGATGGGATGCCGGTTGGGGGGGGGGGGGGGGGGAGGGGAGGAGGAGGAGGAGGAACACGGGATGGGATGCCGGTTGGGGGGGAGGTGGATGCGGATGCGGATGCGGATGAGGAGGAGCATTTGGGCAGTGGCGGCACGAGATCAAAGCAAGCAGAGACAGAAACAGCCCCAGTGTCACCGCACCCGTTTGTGCTTGTGTGTGGGATGGGATGGGATGGGGTGGGGTGGGATGGGATGAAATGGGTGGGTGGCGAGCGCTAGCGACCTTGCCCGCCATCTGGCTCTGCACGTAGGCCAGCCTCCGGCCGGGGTACAGCAAATCCCCGCCAAAGTCATCGTCCGTCTCGTCGGCCTCATCCCCGTCATCCGCGTCCGATGGCCCCGAGGGCGTCAGCCGGCGGGGGGCGGGCGCGGCCCGGCTGGGGGAGGCGCTCGAATCGGAGTCGGGCGCGTCGGAGGAGAAGAACCCGATGGGCGAGCGGGGGCGGGCCATGGGCCGGTGGCGCATGGAGAAGGACCGTACCAGGGGCGTGGCGCCCGAGGGGGGGCTGTCGGCGGGCTGCTGGGGGTGGCGGTGGGGCAGGTCGAACTGGGCGAAGTGGGGCGAGGAGGCCGGGCGGGCCGGGAGCTGCGCGCGCCCCCAACGAAGCCCCCGCCCGACAGCACAGGAGAATGGACACCACGTGAACACGATGATGATGCTGGGGGATGATGGTGCATGATGATGCCGATCCTGATCATGCGTGATGATGACCGAGGTGGGGGAAGGGCGGCTGATGCGAGGACGCTCGTGATGGTTGCCGTGGCGGTGGTGGCGGTGGGGATGGTATGGAGACGGAGGCAGAGGGGGCGTGGTAGTGACCTCGGCCGTCACAGGCGCGGTGGCGGGCAACTGGTGGGGCGGCGGCGGGGGCGGCGGCGGGGGCAACGGCGGCCGGGCAGCCGCGGCTGCTGCCGCGAAGAGGGGCCCATCATCATCAGGCAGCAGGCGGGGCGGGGGCACGTTCTTGTAGGTGGGCAGAGGCCCCGCGGGCATGGGGTCCCACCGCAGATGCATATTCTGCCGGAACCGCTCCGAGAGCATGCTGCCCGAACAAGGAGAGTGTGAAGGGGGTCGGGTGAGGGGCATGGGCATGGGCATATTCTGCCGGAACCGCTCCGAGAGCATGCTGCCCGAACAAGGAGAGTGTGAAGGGGGTCGGGTGAGGGGCATGGGCATGGGCATATTCTGCCGGAACCGCTCCGAGAGCATGCTGCCCGAACAAGGAGAGTGTGAAGGGGGTCGGGTGAGGGGCATGGGCATGGGCATATTCTGCCGGAACCGCTCCGAGAGCATGCTGGAGAGCGTGGTTGTGTGCGCGGGTCAGAAAGAGAATGGGGTCGGATGAGGATGAGGGACATTGCCATTGGATGTTCTGCCGTCGGAACCGCTCCGAGAGCTGCCCACCCAAAGCAAGCGGGCGCGTGGCTGTGCGTTTGTGTGTCAGTACAGAAAGGGAGAAGCACCGAGCAAATCAGAGGAGTCGGAATCGAATCGAATCGAAAAGCAGAACAGAGAGGCCAAAGAGACAGTCGCATGCACCGCGGGAGGAGGCATGAATGCATGGGCCGGAACCGCTGCGCTGCCGGATGTCATCCCCGCTCATGCAAAACTCAGCGCGCATGGGATGATGGTGCGTGGTGACATGGGTTGCGTGTCAGACAGCAAGCATGGCAGATGGCAGATGCGGATGTTAGCTGCAGAGCATATATGTATATATGCCATGCGTGAGTGGCGCGAGCTGTGCATGGGTGGGTATTGGGCAACAAAAATGAGAATGAGGATCGGAGGGGAGTTGTGGGGGGCAGGGGTGTGGGGGTGAGGAGGAGGGGAGTTGTGTGGGGCAGGGGTGTGGGGAGTTGCGTGGGTGGGGTGCCTGTGATGAGTTGTATGGGTGGGGTGCCTGTGATGAGTTGTATGGGTGGGGTGCCTGTGATGAGTTGTATGGGTGGGGTGCCTGTGATGAGTTGTATGGGTGGGGTGCCTGTGATGAGTTGTATGGGTGGGGTGCCTGTGATGAGTTGTATGGGTGGGGTGCCTGTGATGAGTTGTATGGGTGGGGTGCCTGTGATGAGTTGTATGGGTGGGGTGCCTGTGATGAGTTGTATGGGTGGGGTGCCTGTGATGAGTTGTATGGGTGGGGTGCCTGTGATGAGTTGTATGGGTGGGGTGCCTGTGATGAGTTGTATGGGTGGGGTGCCTGTGATGAGTTGTATGGGTGGGGTGCCTGTGATGAGTTGCATGGGGCACAGGTGATGAGTTGTATGGATGGGCAGGTTGGTGGGTGGGTGTGCATGTGCGGGTGCGAGCTGGGGGCGTGGTGGCCGCGGACTTGACGAGGGACGGCGAGATGAAGAGCGACGAGGACGAGGCCGACTGGGCCAGGGCGGGGGTGTTGGACGGGGTGATGGGCGGCATGGCCGGGCCCCCCGAGGCCGTCGACTCGACCCCCGTGGGGGAGGATGGCAGCGGGGAGGAGAGACACGAGTGGGCGCGCCGGTGGCTGGAGGGCGGCACGCGGGGGGATGCCGACAGGTCGAAGGGGGGCAGCGGGGAGCCGGCCGGGGAGTGGGAGATGACCGGGGAGGTAGCCGCCGAGGAGGAGGGCGTGTCGGGGAGGGCCGGCTGGGCCGAGAGCAGCCGCAGGGTGCGGAGGAGGGCCAGCAGCGAGCGGAGGAAGTAGAAGCCCAGGAAGGCGAACAGGGGCACGAAGGTGGCCAGGTAGGAGAGGGGCAGCAGGCCCATCACCTTCAGCGAGATGCTGATGTGGAACAGCGAGATGCCGTTGTACAGGAAGAGCTTCATCACCGCACGCCGGTCGACGTTCCGTGGGGCGGGGGGGGGGGGGGGAAGACAGGGGTGGTTGAGACAGGGGTGGTTGAGACAGGGGTGGTTGAGACAGGGGTGGTTGAGACAGGGGTGGTTGAGACAGGGGTGGTTGATACAGGGGTGGTTGATGGGGGGTGGTTGAGCCAGGGGGTGGTTGAAACGGGGATGACGGAGATAGGGGTGGTTGAGACAGGGGTGGTTGGAGCCAGGGGGTGGTTGAAACGGGGATGACGGAGACGGAGATAGGGGGAGGGAGGGGGAGGGGCAATGTCGACCATGAGATGAAGACGTCAGCCGCGGAGAGGATGAAGAAGAAGAACTCGGGGATCCACAGGGCAGCATGATCGAGAACCAGGACAGCGGAAACCGCCCGCAAAGGTCAGCTTGCCCTGCGCGCGGGGTGAGGGAGACGTGTCCATGAACGGTGGATGGAAGGAGACGCGCCGAGGGTTTCAGTGGAGAAGAAAGTGGGGGGGGGGGGGGGGGGGTCACATCACGCCGACAGACGATGGACAGCAGGGTGGTGAGGGGCAGCATGAGGAAGGTCCCGACGACCACCAGGTCCCGCTTGCGGTATCCATCCCCGGGGGTCTTCAGTGCATTGATCAGCCGAAGCCCGAAAATGCCCTCCGCAAGCAGGAGCGGCAGGAACACCAGGAAGGGCGTCAGGTGGATGGTACCGTCGAGCCGGAGGGCGAGTAAGATCAGGAAACTGAAGGTCAGGGGATTTCCAAAGATCCCCACAAGGGCCAGTCGCTTTTCCATGATAAACTGCACCCGTCCGGTGTGAAAACGAACCCGACAAAGAAGAGTGGGCGCGGACCGTGCCCCAAATGTCGGAATAAAAGGAGTAGCGATGTGTCGGGTCGTCCGAGTTGCGATTTCGATTGTAAACCAAAAGTAATACAATAAAAATACCGTACCTACAAGGACGAATGGTGAAAAAAGAGTAAGGCGAGTCGGGACAAACCAAATCATGAGTGCGATGAGAGTACTAATCCAAGGCCATGGGACACATCCCTCCAATTTGAGAGACACGAAGAAGCAGAAGAATATGAGGATATACGTGAGGAGGGTGGTGAGAAAATGAGTGAAAACATCGCTAATGTCAGCACCTCGCACGTAGACGCTGCAGGAATCAAAAGTCTGTCAATCTCCAACATTATGAAATGGGCCAGACCGGCAAAACGAGACACGAGACCCCTCTTGACTGCTGGGGATCATTCGTCAAGACAGGTTCAAGAAAGGAATAGTCTCAAGTACCGCGTCTCTCCCTACTATTCTTTTTATCGGTACAAATTTTGTTGGATGCGATTTCAGGATGAGATACTCCTCTTGATCTTTAAAGACATTGATATAGCTACTGTATCTAATGTCTGGTTGTTGTTTTCGCCGTTTTTTTGCCGCAAACCTGTCTCGTTCAATCATGGCAGTGCTCCTTAGTCTGCACACAGTGGCGCACTGTCCTCCGATCAGAACGGCTCTGGGCACGATATTGCCTTCGCGATTTATCCCGACTCCAAGAAGAGATGAAATTGGCGAGCACATCTTTTTATTCGTTCCTCGACTTTGACCCAACCCAAGAAGAGTCCTGGCGGACGGCCACCCGTTTTGGGATTTCAAGACGTGGATGGCGAGACACATACCGGCTCTATATGCTCACCAAGCTTCAAGAGCGGGAAAACCAACGCAAAGATCGGGTCCGTGCTCCGGTCTCCTGTGGTGGTTTGGGTTCATCCCCCTTCCATCCGCTGCAGGCCTTCCGGGACGCCCGGCGGGCTGCCCAAATTTCCTTTGTCCAGCGGGCATTGCTTCATCTGAGCGTCATCATCAGCATGGCCCTGTTCTTCGTCTCCTTCTACCAGTCGGCCGTCCTTTGGGATCGTCCCCTCCCCCTGTCGACCTTCCCCCACACCCGCAGCGTGGCGCCCGCCCTGGTGGCCCTATGCCTCCTGGGGTTTTCCTTCGCGGCCCTGCTGCGAGGGCCGTACTTCATCTTCGTGCCGGTGGTGGCGGGCGGGTTTTGGCTGCTGCCCGCCCTGCATGCCGACGGGTACATGACCGGGTCCTCATTCCGGGCCATGGGCGCGTACTGGATCATCGTCGGGGTGGCCAGCATGGTCCCGCCGGCTTTCGCGTGCCTCTGCAACTGCTGCCGCTTTCTGCTGCCCGTGATGCTCCTCGAGTCTGCCGGCGCCACCCCAATTCGCCGCCCCGCCACACCATCACACGCTGCTTGACACCTTCATTCGCCACCCACTCTTCTCCTTTCTCCGCAGGCTCCCCGTAGCTCCGGTGGCGGCCTGGCTGTGGATGGTGTGCCTGAAGAAGGACGGGATCCTCGAGTACCCCTGGACCACCGTCATGCTCCCCCTGGCAAGCGTGCCTCTCTGTCTCCTGATCACAGTCCTGCTCTTCCGCCCGGGGGGATGCAGAGTCTTCCTGATGTCCATGGTGGCTCTTCCCCTGGCGGCCTCCATCTATGCCCTGGGTATGCGCTTCGACGGAAGCCCCCAGGTGGCCCAGTGGAGCCACGTGGGGATTCTGAGGCCGCTCTGGGCCACCTTTGCGGCGCTTTTCCTCATGGCCCTGGTGTGGACATACGCCTCTCTGCGGGACACCGAACGCCGCCTGCACAAGGAGGGTATCGCAGCCGATATTCTGGGCGAGATCAACCTCCGCAGCCTGCGCGGAATGCTCGAACAGACTGGTGCCTACTACGGGTCGCCTCGCATCTATCACCGCAATATCTCCGTGGTTGAATACTCTTATCCTGCGAAACGACGACGGTGGCTCAGACAGCAGCAGGACAGGATGCTGACCCGGCGATTCGGGCGGAGTTCTGAATGAGTAGTTTTTTTCTTCTTTTTCTGACGTTCTTCCACTTTTTTTGGTTTGTTAAAGTTATTTCGTATTTTTTTCTCTTGGAACTTTTCTTGTGCCCAAGCCAGAAAGAAAAAAAAATGGCTTGACATGACATTTTGTCGCTTCGGACAGGGATCGAGCGGCCGAACCGGAGAATCACCCAAGACTGGCGGTCTGGGCGGACCATTCATTGTTTGCTCACTTTCCGGTTGCAGGAGAAAAAGGAAGACATTTTTAAGGACTATGATTACAATTCTCTCAAGAACTTCGCCCTCAAAACTCAATCGAAACCGGCGGCCCCAGCCGCCCCTCTGAGAAAGCCCGCAGCAAGTGGTGTCACGCATCCACCATCTGCCATGAAACGAACCTCTCGGCCATCGCCGGCTGCCAAGCCTAAACCTTTTCTTGATTTCTCCAAATTCAACCCCGCCATCTTGGCGCTCCATGCTGCCATGGCCCACTCCAGAGGTCTGTGTTCCATTTCTGGACTCACATTGCACCCGCTACTAGCCGAAAGAAGGGCGCCCAACCCATCTGGCGGCACCACCAAACAGCGCCGTTCGGCCTCTTCTACTCCTGGCTCCCGAATGGTCATCAAGCCGCGCCCCAAGGATGCCCCGCCACCACCCTCCTACCGACAGCTCACCTTCGAGGAGTTTTTTAAGAGTCGGTCACAAGCCAAAAGCGCCGGCGATCCCGGGGAGTTAGCCCCGGTTCACCCCGCCTCTTTCTACGCGGAGCGGCTCACCACGAAGGAGCTGCGAACGCTCACAAACCTCCAACAGAAGTACGATGCGTGGGTTGCTGCCCGCCGAGAGGCACGCGCGCAGAAGGTCGCCAAGGAGGCCAAACGCACACAAACACCACCGGAACGGCGCCCGGCCAAGCCGGCCGACCCGCAGAGCGCCCAGAAGGCCCAAGAGCTGGCCAATAAGATGGCCCCCAAATTCGTCTGTCGTTTTTCGGGTTTTCTCCCGAGGCATCTCTCCCCTCTTCCCCTCCAGCACTTGGTCACCGAGGAGCGGGCCCCCCTCGACTACGACAGCCTTCGCACGCTCGCCCTCACCCAGAAGGAGGCGCCAAAGATGAAGCCGCCAGCCGCCCGGCCTCCTCCCTCTGCCCTGCCGCCACATCCCCTCAGCCGCCCGGCCACCACCCCTTCCTCTCGCGGTAGCTCCACCACTCCGCCTTCACGCGCCACCCAGACTCTCGGGACGGGGGGCCCCGACGCCTTCTTTTTGGACGAGGCCACGAGCACGGCGGGCAGGGCAGCCGCTGCGGAGAAGGGCCATCTTCTGTCTCGGAGCGGTCTGAAGCGCCCCCCGGGGAATTCCCACCATCCTCTTTTTTTCCTTCTTCTTCTTGTCATTGCGTCATCTGCCCCCATAGATGCCCTCCAGCGGGCCCTCGGGGGAAAGCGACCCGGCAGCGGGGCTGCGAGCAGGCCGGGACGAGTGCTCCAGGATGGGCCGGCTCCGGGCGAGGATGAAGAAGCGTCTGTCCCTCTTGGCGCCGCCTCATGCACATTCACAATCACTTGCGAACCTTCCCCCAGGTACTACGAGCGAAGATTCGGGGGCGGTAAATACCGCTGGGCCGAGGAAGAGGAAGACGACGACGACACGGCAGGGATGGAGTCCTCCTTCGCCGATATCCAACGGGAAGAGGCCCGCAGGTCACAAATCATCTTGCTGCCCACAACCACGTTGCTCACCCCTCCCGGACAATAGTGCGCGGATTGCCGAGGAGGAAGACACATTCGAGCTTCGACGAGAAAAAGCACTCAAGCGTCAGCAGGCACGCCTGCTCGAGGTGCATCAGCAGGCGGAAGCGCAGGATGCCGCGAAAAAAGCCGCGGGAGCCAAACGACCACGCGAATGAACCTTCCATCATCCCCTTCTCTCTTCTCTTCTTCGCTCCCTTCGGGGGAAAAACGTGTTGGCCCGGGGACAATGGGGCAATTGCCGGAGAAGAACGATGAAAGGGGTGAGGGAAGAAAGAAAGAGAGGGAAGAGGAGACGATACAAAAGGAAAAGAAGAGGATTCATTTCAAGAAAAGGGACAAAAAGAAAGGATTTTACCCCACTCACCGTTTTAGCCCATCTTGGCGTTGGGGTCGCTCTCCATCTTGTACTGGTCGAGAGCCACGTTGAAGCATGCCAGGCCCGTGCTCTTGTGGTGGGCGGTGGCGGCCTGGGCCCAGGTCTCCTCGAGCGCCGCACCCCAGCGGGCCAGCGTGGCGGCAATGCGAGCCAGCCAGAAGGAGCGGTTGAAGGTCCGCTCGGCCTTGTGGTGCGCCTCGCCCACCAGGTGGAAGAACTTCTCGGCCTTGGGGCCAAGCTGAGCGACCACCGTGATGCCGAAGGGCCAGAGGTTGCCCGGGTTCTTCGCGCACCATTCCTTGTACTCGGTCTCCTTCTGTGCCTCGGCCTGGCTCGGCACGTCCCCTCGGGCGGCGGCGGCGGAGTGGGAGACGGCCAGGGGCTCGGCCACTACCAGGTCGAGGTAGTGCACCCCTCCGGAGACGAAGGTGAAGGAGATGTCGGGGCGGCGCACCTTCGTCTTGGGGCACGCGCGGGACGGGTCCCACGGCGCCAGCTTGGGGCCGTAGTCCAAGGATTGCTCGGCCCGGACGATGCAGCCGGGCGTGGTGTGCAGAAGGGACACCAGGATGGATCGCACGTTGTTGTGGCGCTTGTAGTAGAGGTTGCGAGCACACTTGCAGAGGCGCTCGTGGCCCTGGGCGATGTCCTTCTTGCAGACGGGGCACTTCTCAGGTCCGAAGGGGCCCGAGAAGATGGCATGGATGGAGGGAGCGCAGGCGGCTCCGGCCAGGCGCATGACCAGGGCTGTGAAGTCTGCATCCGAGAGCCTGAGGAGATTCGAGGGAAAGGCGGCGAGGAGGGCAGTGGTAGCGGGGTTCACCGAAGAGCCTCATGTTGCGAGCCGGCCCGGGGAGGCGCGCAAGAGCCTTGGCGGCCGCAGCCTTGTTCCGAGCCGCCAGAAGGCTGTGCTGAACCTGGCCTCGCAGGGTCTTCCCATCTGCACCACAAAACGCGGCAGAGCCGCGCAAGGTTTGGCCGGAGCCTCCCGACGAATCGAGAAACTCTTGGCAGCGGTGCGGAGGAGTCCCCACGAAGCTGGGTCCGTCCAGCTTGGCGATCCCGGCAAGAAGCGTCGACAGCCGAGGTGAAAGGTCCTCGACGGCGTTGAAGAGCGAGATGAGGCCCCCGACCTGCATGGCCTCCTGTGAGTCACACAGAGGGGGGAGGCCCAGCCCACCCTCCGAAGGAGGCAATGAGATCACGTCATCGAACAAGGAGGGGGCTGCCCCGCAGGCAGGAGCGGGAGGCCAAGCTTCTCCTTGACGAGCAGGCGAAGGGAGGCATCGAAACGGCCCAAGACCGCCCTCTGGGCCGGGGAGCAGGCCGTGGTCCTAAGAAGATAGGTCAGCTTGGGCAACACGCAGAGGCGAAGGAGCAGGATGAACGACTGCGACGACAGCTCAGCGAGCTTGCGAGCCAGCTCCAGGGCGCCCTCAGCCTTCTTGGCCACCACCTCGGCCACCTTGCACGCCGGGCCGAAGGGGACCCCGAGGACCGTCACCCCATCCGCCAGGCGACGGACGGGTAGAGGAAGCCCGCCAGGGACCAGGCGGACTTTGGGGTCGAGGGCATTGGAGATGACCCAACACTTCTCGGGGCTGATCTCGAAGCCCAGGGAGTGATGAGGGTGCGCAGGAGACCCAGAAGGTGCTGGGCAACGTCGGGAGAGGGTGCCAGCAGGAGGATGTCATCAAAGTAGCTCAGAACGCGGGGGACGACCAGGCCCAAGCCCTCTCCCGGGAGCATGAGCCTCGGAATTGCCTTGTCGGCCTCGAGGACCTGTAGGGCTGGGTCGAGGATCCCTGCAAACAAGGGGGGGCTCGCCGGGCATCCCTGGCGGACTCCTCTTGCATTAGGGACCCTCTCCCCACCGGAGAACAGGGCCTCGTTAGCGTACAGACCTTGGACCAGCTTGACAGCCGGTTGGCTCCACCCGACGCGCTGAGCGGCCAGGGGCACCGCCTCGCGCGAAGGGGCTTGGAACGCGTTGCGGAGGTCGACAGCCACAAGGCAGTAGGGCTGCCGACCCGCCTCGCACGCCTCCACGACGGACGCTGAGATGCATGCCATGAGGGGCGCACCCTCCTTGACGGACACACCAAACTCAGTGCTGACAGTTTGACATGACGACATGACCCCTTGTGTCCGAACAACTATTCCCATGCGAAGCGATGGGTTTTTCGCCGTGTTTGTTGCTGCTCGGCCTTGGTGTTTTAGCAGTTGCCATCCCATACAACAACAGTCCAAACGCACCGGCCATTGAAAACACAATTTCCTTTCAAACTCACTCATGGAATGATTTACGCCTTTTTGACCAGGGATTTCGGAAAGGTCTCAGTGTTCCGTCCGAGGACATACAAACCAATCCCTATTCCGCAGGTTTCACTTGGACGAAGCTCGATTTTTATTGGCTACCTGGAGAAAAAGACAATAGAACTTGCTCCACCCAGCAGCGCCTCCGCCGCCACGACCCTCGCGGGTGCATTCTCCTCAGTCATGACAAGCCTGACCCCGCTGTCACTGAGTACAACACCACAGACGATTTTCTTCGGCTGTTGACATTGCCTGAATTCGCTCCCTTTTTCCAGAGCAAGACAAACCCAATTGCCATTGCACTGTGCCTGAAGAACATCTACCCATGCCTGGATACTCGTTCCGACAAGGACGGGTTGGCGATCCTCGACGAATTTTTCGCTCAGCTTCAGGATGTCATCACCACCCGCGGCCTGACCGTCCAAATTGTCCTCGATGGTCGACTCTCCCCCGGCACACTCGTCGGCCAGTGTCTCAACGACCGCTGGCGGCAATGGCCCGCCACGTGGACGGGGCTGCCCTGGGAGGCCGGGTTCGACAACAACAAGGGGTGGGGCCACGACCGGCTGAACGTCTTTGATGTTGCTCTCGACAGCCCCGAATTCCTGCTCATGGCCGAGCGCTCCTGGGGTAAGTTCCTCGGCGGGCCCTGGCCCCTGCTCGTCTGGGAGCCCAGCCGGGCGGAGGGAATCACCCGGGCCGTGGAGACGTACGTCAAACAGGGCGCCATCCACCAGGCCGGCTTCCGGGTGGCCATCAACGTCGATGTGGCCCAGTTTCAGGTCGCCGTCACCCCCCCTCCCCTTCCCCAATCACGCATATGCACACGCGCGCACACAACTGCCCCCCCTTGATCCAGACACTCATGACACCGGACCTCACTCTGACATTAACATCCACCCCAACCCCAGGTCTACGCGGCCCCGCTCTCCAAGCAGGCCTGGCAGGAGCCGCTCCCGATGAGCACCAGCTGCGCCGGCCCGGGCCTCTTCATCCTGCGCCGCAGCGGCGACTCGGCCTCCGAGGTGGCCATCGCGCTCTTCCGTGACACGGCCCTGGGCGGGGCCCTGCACTACCGCCTCTTCGATGCGCCGGCCCACTTGGCCCCGACCGCCCACTCGGCCAAGGGGCCGCTGCCCCTGCCGCCGCCCACGGCCCGCGGGACCCTCGGGATGGCGCCCCTGGCCGCGGCCATGACGTGGCCATCGTGCGCCCAGCTCGGCCCGGCATCCTGCTTTGCGGTTCTGGACAGCGCGGGGTCGCTGGCCGTCTACGGGCTTCCGCCCGGATCGCCGGCGACGCCCCAGCTCCGCGGGGCGGCCAGCCTGGCGGCCCCAGGCCCCGGCGACGCGTTTGTACACGCGGCGGCTCTGGCCCCGTCAGAATCGGCCGGGGTGGTTGTGCTGGGGCTGGCACAGACCCCCAACTGCTCGAGCGGGTTCCTGGTCACCGCACACGGGCTCCCGGCCGACCTGAACGCGACCGCCCCCGGCGCCGGCGTGGTTCCCTTGTGGGCCCGCTGCCTGCCCGCCCCGGTGATCTCCCCCCGCGCAGCCCGGGCCCTGGCGGCCAACTGGAACGGCAGCAGCATCGGCACGCCCGAGGGGATGTCGGCCCCGCCCCCCCCGACAAGCGCCCTGGAGCGGGCCGCCTCGATCGGGGCCCAACTGCGGCCCGGCTCGCAGTCGCGATACGAAGGCATCGTGGCTCTCTCCCTGGGTGGTGTCCTCTATGCCGTGGCCCTGGACGGGGACCTGGCGGCGGGTACCCCATGCGAGTTCGCCGGGCAGCCCGTGGCGTACGACGTGGGGACCGGCGTCCATCTGGTCATTCAGTCGGGCGTGGTGGCCGAGGTGCACCCGGGCGCCCGCTGCTGCAACACCGAGAAGCGGAATAAGAGCCCCCTGCGCACGTGCACCCTGGCCGCCACCCGGCCGGCCTGCACGCCCGGGGTGCTCGGGTATAACGTGGGGCCCCTGGCCGCCTGGCGGGCCCACCTCGCGGCCGCCGATCAGCAACACCATGACCCGGAATCCGGGTGGGTCACGTGCTGCCACCCGGCGCTGATGCATGGGGTCTTCTCAATGGGTGCCCAGCCTGCGGTCAGCCTGCTGCCGCTGCCCGGGGGCGGCCTGGGGCTGGCGGCACTGCAGGAGGGCTGGCGGGTGGCCCAGCACAGCGCCGAGACGGCCGAGTGCGGTGAGCCCGCGCCGAGCGAGGGGTGGCTCGTGGCCGGGTGGCACCTGGATGCCTTGGACCATGCGGGCTGGTAAATCATCGTGTGGAGTTGGTGGGCATGGTGGACTGAAATGTTTTGGGTTTTCGTTTTGTGTCGTGTTGAGTTCCTCGGTCGGGTTGGATTGTTTGGGTGTGGGCAAAAAACCTCGCTTCTCTCGGTGTGTGTGTGTGTGTGTGTGTGTGTGTGTGTGGGGGGGCATTCTCAGGCGCCTCGGAAATGGGGGATGTGAAGGGGTGTGAGCCACCAGGGTTCCAGACCGCCCCCCCCCCCCCCGTCAGGCAGTCGCCAACAACAACACCACCACCACCCACCACCACCACCCACCACCCACCACCCACCACCCACCACCCACCACCCACCACCCACCACCCACCACCCACCACCCCACCACCCACGACGACAACAAGAACACGATGATCGATGATATTGAAAAAAGCAGTTCGCGGAAAGCGAGAGGCGACACAGCAGGCGCAGGAAGCGGGGATGACGAGATGATGATGAGGGGGCGGCGGTCCGGGCGCTGAATATGCGGACCCCCGAGGGAGAGCCGAAAAAGACGAGGACGAAGGCGAAGAACGGAACTGGATGGGGAGAATGCATAAAGGGAAGCGAGATGGGAGATGGAGGGACGAGGGCGCAAGATAGATCATTCAAAGGGGGCCATATACTGCCACGGAAGGGATGGATGGGGAGGGGGGGAGGAACACGACAGATGGTCGTCAGGGAGGAGCCACGAATGGGGGAGGCAGGGAGGGGGAGGGAGATCGTTCAAAAGGGGTGGGTGGGCGTGTTATTGAAGAAGGAAACAGTCGAATAATAATAGGAATAATCACAGCGGGGCTGGTCCGGGCTGTGCTTGGTGGGGGACGGATCCACCAGAGGGGGGGGAGCCGCCATCGGGCGGAACACGGGTGTTCGACACCAAAATCAAACACAGGGGGGGCAACCCAGCAACACACACGGGGCGACCACAAAATCGTCAAAGCAGCGAAACACGAATCATCAAAAAAGAGGCACAGACAGGAGGCGACAGACGACCTGGTTGGCTGGATGGGGGCGGGGGCGGCGAACACGAATCATCAAAAAAAAGAGGCGCAGGAGGACGGGGCGACGGAACAGGCTCGGGCCGACCTGGTTGGTTGGGCGGGGGGGGGGGGGGGGGATATCCCATCGACCACAGAGCATTGGATGGTCCCCGTGCTCGAGAGGAGGCCGCAGGATGCGCCCGGCGGGGGGCCTCTCGGAAGACAATCGTGCCCGTGCGAATCGGCATCAGGACGGCCACCTGACTCGTGGTGGACACACGCGCCTCAGCGGGCCATGCCGGCACTTGCATCACCACAGAGGAGGGCTTGTCGCGCCGGGGGGGGGGGGGGGGGGGGCCTACTCGAGGATGCCGTCGATGAGCGCGTCCAGGTCGGCGGCCAGCAGGTCCAGGTATTCGGGCTTGTCCACGAAGAAGTGCCGGTGCGGAACCATGCGCAGCACCAGGGGCCGGGTGCTCTGGGCTTGCCATGTGCCCACCTTCTCCGGCTGGTCCCACGAGAGATGAGGAGGGAGGGGGAGCAGGTGAGCGTGTGTGCGTGCGGGTGTTCAGACAGATGGAGTGTGTCTATGTGTCTCCGTGCGCATCCTCTGTGTGTTTGCAAGGTGGTGGTGGTGGTGGTGGTGGTGGTGGTGGTGGTGGTGGTGGTGGTGGTGGGTGGTGGTGGTGGGGGGGGGGGGGGGGGGGGGGGCGACGGACCTGGGAGAATGAGTCATCAACCCCACCCCAAGCGGTGAAGGGGATGTCCAACGGATGGTCGGGTTGGTAGGTGTAGCTGTCGACCAACTACCCAGAGGTTGGCCGAGTTGGTGGGGAGACATGAGAACCGGGGAGGAGGAGGGAGACCGACCTGCATATCCGCCTTCAGGATGGGAAGCGCGATGGGGTACAGGGCTGGGTTGTCCAGCAGTGATGAGGGCCCGAAGGCGCGGACGACCCGGGAGACATACTCCCCGTCGGGAATCTACGCGCAAAAGGGTGTGAGCGGCAAGAGGGGGGGAGAGGTCGGCGGACCGTGGGCGGGATGAGCGCCATCGGTTTGGGGCAGTGCGGCGAGGATCGCCCTGGAGGAAGCGATGGTGAGACTAGCTCCCCAAGGTGATCGGCTCGGACGCAGACCGGAAACATAAATGTGCAACGGCGCCGGCAAATGACGCCGGCGGAGTTCACGGGCCACTTCGAGAACGAGGACAGCCCCAAGGGAATGGCCCAGTAGAACAAAGGGGATGATTGGTGCAGGGGCCGGCTCATGTGAGATCACTTCACAGCCCTCCCCGGGATTGAGGATGATTTTGGAGCAGCCAATTTCGTTGCAGTGGCACCCGGGGTGGTGCCAGGTGGAAGTGGTGGGCAGCTCAGGTTCATCTCCAACTGCTGGCCTCCGGGAGCGTTTAGCGGAGCATATGGAGCAAAATGCTGTTGCGGGATACGGTTTTTTACAAATGAAGGGGAGCATGTCATCAACAATGCCATGTACCAGGTCATCCATGCAGGTGGCTAGTGGGTCCCGAAAGCGACCGGGTCGCCCGGGATATTGCACGGCAACAACTTCGGCAAGGCTCGGAAGATTCTTGCTCCAGGATCGGTTGAAGCAAGCTGGAAACGAGTGAGCCGGTGATGTGACAACAAACACAGGCGAGCAGACATGCATTACCGCCAGCATGAGGAAATGCAAATACGCGAAGTACAGGGGCATTCTTCTTATCGAAAACTCGGCAGGCCATTCAGATCAGCAACAGATCCGGTGACCACCTCGAAAGGATAAATAATGACACGTCACTGGTATCACCGGGGCTAATCCAGCTGCTCCTCCTCACCAGCCGAAGCGCTCTCAAAAGGAGCAATCCACAGAGAAGTGGCAGCCACCCCAAAGCCGCAACCCTTGGATCCAAATGTGGAGGAAAAATTGATCCTCCAATACGCAGAGTCCGAGAATCATCTTCTTCCCGTATGCTGACAACTCGGTTTCGGTTAGGTATATCGACATGGATCTTGTCGAAGACAAGGATCTTTTGTGGATTGCTCGGGAGGGCTTCCAAGCTCCCATACCGGAAGGGTGGACGGAAGAGTCTGTCGAAAACCCCCAGCAGCACATCACCCCGGAACTCTGTGTGATTATTTCCTTTTCTAAACAATTTCCTCTGTTATCTGATTAGGCTAACACAAGGAAATCATTCCTACTTCTATCACACCGCGACACACACAAGCCAATGGGAGCATCCACTTGATGCTCACTATCGGGCCCTTTACAAGGCCGAAAAGGCCAAGAAGTTGGCAAAGAAGCACGAGGCTGTCTGTTTTCCGTTTTTCTTGCCTTTTTGGACGTCTCTCCCTTCGCCAGCAAAAAGCTGCCGCTGATGCCCCGGCTTCGGCAACGAATCCTGCTGCTGCTCCGGCCCCCGTCACGCCCTCGGGCACAACACCCCCCGTGACACCACTCAGCACCACTTCCACCCCTCCCATCACACCACCAACCACCCCCACCATCGCTCCCATCATCGCTCCCACGCCCCCCCTCACCCCCTCCGCCGGCGCTGCCGTCACCCCCACCCTGACCACCCGACCACCGGTGACAGCCACTCCCAAAGCCTTCAGCACCCAGGCACATGTCACCGCCCCAGCACACCCACGGTCGTCTGCCCCGGGTCCACATACCCCCATCGATGCGCCCCCTGCCCGCATCCCGGGCCGCTACTCACAGGCCAACCCGGGGATGTCCCGCACCCAGCGCAGCGGCTCCGGCAGCCGGAATCCGGCCGCCCAAGCGCAGGCTGTTGCTGCTGTGCCGGTACCACCGCCGCATCCGCCGCCACCCCCACCAGCATCTCCCGCCCCCACACCCGCCTCGGCCCCCCAGCCTGCCACCCCGAGCGCCGCACCCACGCCTGCCCCGAGCGCCGCACCCACGCCTGCCACGAGCAGCAACACACCGGCGAATCGCTTTGGCTCTGCCGTGTCGGCGGGGCAGCAGCGCCAGCGCCAGTCCCGATTCACGGCATCCAACTTCCCCAAGCGGGAGGCCGGTGTCTCTGCCTCTGCCGCCCCCGCCCCCGCCGCTTCCGGTGCGGGCCCGGCATCCACAACCCCAACCACAGCCACCACTCCGGCCCCCACGACCACGTCATCATCTCCCAGCCCCGCCGCTGCTGCTGCCACGGTGCCACTCCGATCCCCCAGCGCCGCCGGCGGGTCACCCCCCCTGGTCGTGGTGACCACCCCGGCGCCCATCACCACCCCGCCCCTGACCACCACCCCATCCGCCCCTGCCTCACCGATCGTCCCCACGTCCCGCCTGGCCGGCGTCCCCACCCCTTCCGCCCCCACAGCTCCCACGGGACCTCGCGCGCCCCCTGTTCCAGTCACCCCCCCAGGCGGTCGCTCGCCTCTGCGCCCCTCGCGTGCTCTTTCCCCCGTCGCGGTGCTGGCCCCGGCCCCGGCCCCGGGGCCCCTGGCCGCCTCGAGCCCTTTGAAGGGATCCCCCATCTCGCCCGTCATGGGCCCCAGCGCCCCGCCTGCACCCGCACCCGCACCCGCACCTGCCCGTGAGCCTGCCCGTGAGCCTCTCTCAAAGCAGCCGGCCGTTTCCCCGGCGCCCCCACCCGCTCCCGCTCGTGCCTCGACCACCCCGGCCGCCGGCCCCAAGAGCTCATCAGGCAAGCACACCCAGAAGCGCGCCGCCCAGGCCGCCAGCAGCCAGGCTGCGGCCCCGGCCCCGGCCCCGGCCCCGGCCCCGGCCCCGGCCCCGGCCCCTTCCCAGTGTGCCCCGACCAAGTCCCCGGGCGCCATGGCCACCCCGGTCAGCCCGCCCTCGGTGGCCACCACCCTGACGGCCTCACCCGCGGCACCCGAGTCGCCCTCCATGGAGGCCACCCCGCCCCCCGACCAGGAGCCCCGCGACCGGCACGCGAATGTCGGTCCCGCCGCTGCCGCCACCCCCACGGGCCCCGCCAAGGCAGCCCCGGCGGAGTCGGCGGCCCAGGACCCCACGGCGGCGGAGGCGGAGGCGGAGGCGAAAGGTGATGAGAGCCCCGAGCAGGAGCAAGAGGGGCAGGAGGAGGACCCCAAGGACAGCGCCGTCAGCACCGCCAGCAAGCGGGCCGCCAAGTTGTCCGTTCTCTTCCCCCGCAATCCGCACCCATCCCGCAGGAGTGCAAGATCCCTGTCCCAACTCAATCTCAATCGACCCCCCCCCCCCCCCCCCTTGTTTATTGCAGGAGCAGTGCCCGCCGGCGCCGGCAGGCCCGCGTCTCGCACGGACGCACGTGTGTCTGGCTGCTTGCCCTGGCGGTGGCCTTCCTGGCCGGCGCCCTCTGCGGGGCCCTGGCCCAGCAGCTCTGGCACCCGCTGCCCCCCAGCCACCGCTGAGGGGCTGCCTCCTGTGCGGCGCCCGCCTCCCCCGCCCGGGGCAACTGCGACCAGGCCCCAGGCCCCCCAAGCGGTTCCGCCAACGGGGCAGCAGCAGCAAAAACCAGGACCGGGGCCGCGCCTACGGCAGCACCCCCCCGCCTGTGGCCTGCTGATGTATGATGATGTCCTGGTGTCTGCTGTCCGTCTTTTGTGAGCGCTTTGTTTCCCCTCGCCTCCCACCCCCTCACCCCTCACCCCCTCACCCCACCTCTTCCCGCAGCAGTGTTTGCCTGTTGTTTGATGATTTTTTTTTCCCCTGTGATCATCCCCACCGCCCACCACTCTGGTTTCTTTTCGATCACCATCCATGTGATCTCCCTTCTTTGTTGATTTTCTGCAGGTGTAGCTTTCGGGTGCTCCGCCTTGGCGCGCTGCCCTCACCCCCCTCTGTCGTCCCCACCCCACCCCACCCCCCTCCCTCCCTCCCTCCCTCCTTTTGAGCCTTTTCTTTCCCTCTGTTGCTTGTTGGCTGCCCGACGTGGTCCTTTCCTCGACCAGCTCCACCCCGAGACGACTCGCCCAAGCGGGTCGCCTTTTTGCGATCTTGTCCATGACAACACACAGCTTCGTTCCAGCTCCCGTGGGTGATATACGCTGACTTGAAATGGAAGACGAGTACGAGAGACGTCTTCGGGAAATCAAGGCGACTCCGGCCGATGAGCAGGAGGAAGCGATGATCGGCCTCTTCCAAGAACCAGATGGATACTACAAGGAACCAATTCCTCCCACATTCTCATCATACCATCGCAAGGCCTCTGACTCTGAGCCGGCTGATGTCAGGCTCCGCGTCCCTGGGGAGCATCCCCTTTGGGCACATCGTGTATGGAACGCTGCGATGGTGTTGGCAGATTATATCGACATGTCATTCCAGATCAAGGGTCGTCGGGTTCTCGAACTTGGCGCGGGTGCCGCTCTCCCTTCCCTCATCAGCGCATTTAAGGGAGCAGAGAAACTTGCCATCACAGACTACCCTGATGGTCTGGGATTAATCATCTAAATCTGTCAAGATGTCGCCGCAGAGGTTTTGATTGAAAACATCCGGATGAATCTCCCCATCAACAACCTCGAAGAGGGTGCACATATCCGTGTGCAGGTTTGGAGCGCATTCCCCACCTCACCCTCAAACACCCATTCCCAGGGTCACTGCTTCGGCGAAGACCCCGCCAGCCTCATGGACTTTGTTGCTCCGGCGCGGGGTTATGACCTCATTCTCACTGCGGATGTGGTTTTCAACCACTCGTGCCATCGTCAGCTCCTGACCACCTGCAAGAGGTGCCTCGCCCAGGATGGAACCGGCGAGGTCCGTCGCTCCGCCCCCGGCCTGCATGGCCAACTCTCTCGTAGGTTTACGTGTCCTTTTCGCATCACGTGGCCCGGAAGGTGGCCTTGGATATGAACCTCTTTGCCCTGGCGTGCGCTGAGTTTGGGTTCCGGGTGGAGGCGCTCTTCAAGGTCGACACCCCCCCGGCATTCGAGGTCGACGGTCCGCCGGTGGCCACCTCCATCCCTCTCCCCCTCCTCCTCCTCCTCCTCCTCCTCCTCCTCCTCCTCCTCCTCCTCCTCCTCCTCCTCCTCCTCCTCCTCCTCCTCGCACGCATCGCCCCGCAGTGGCACTCGTGTGCCGATCCCTCTGTTCCTTTCTCCCTCTCCCCTCCCCTCTCTGTCTGACATACACATTTCTCCCGCTCTGTCTTCCATCCTATTTGCCACACCCCTTTCAGTGGGCGACCCGGTGGTGCGGTCGGGGGTCTACATGTACCGGCTCACGCTGGCCTCGCACGAACCGCCCCCCGTGCCCACCTTCCCACCGGGCGTGCATCCCATGCCCCCGTACGTGCCTATTCCTCCCCTGGTCGAGCAGCCCGTTCATTAAACTCGACCGGGAACCAGAAGGCATGCGGGGACCATTGTCCCCCCCCCGACCCCTACCCCCCACATCCCACACCCTCCGCTCCGGGGCCAGCATCTCGAGAACGTCCGATGCCCATTTCCTTATTCCGCCAAAAAAACAACCAACCGCCCGCCCATCCCATGCATCTCAAAGGTCCTCATCGACAACAACAAGACACTGCAGAGTGGGGCTGTACACCATGAACCAACCCGGAAATTACACCCAACAACCAAACCCCCTCGGGGGGCACCACCACCACCACCACCAACCACGCCAAGCCAAGCCAACGGGGGGGGGGGGAGAGAGGTGGTCGGCCTCCTCTCCCCAAACAAAGGGATATGAACAATATTATTGGGGGAGGCGAAGAGAAAGCCCCTTCGGCCGGGGTCCCAAGTTGGCGTCCAACTCGGGTCGCGTCGGGGGGAAGGATGACTGGGGGAAGGATGACAGAATCGCAAAACCACCGGTATCAGGCCACCAAGGGGGGACTGGTCGTCGGTGTGACGACACACAAAAAACCGAACGAAGCGGGGACGGACAGCGGGAGCCAAACCAGCCCACCATCACCACACACCAAGCATCCGACCATGACAAATGCAACAAGGGAGGGAGGGAGGACAGCCCCCGAGAGAAAAAACCCGATGGGGGCACAGGAGAGAGAGAGCAGCGCCATGGGGGGCAACCGCAAGGAGAAAAAAAACCCGAATCAGAGAAGGGGATCGACAACAACAACAAGAACAACAACAACGCACACTACTACAGAACCAAACCAAACGAAACCAAACGAAACCAAACGAAACCAAACGAAACCAAACGAAACCAAACGAAACGGAAGGAGAAAAAGGCAGATAAAATTTGTTGGAGAAGATGATGAAGGGGAAAAAAAACCCACGCACACGTCATCACTTCCCCCTGGCCCCCCGGGTACTTGGCGCGCCCGCCGGAGGAGAAAGAGAAAAACGAGGGCCGGGGGGGGGGGGGGGGTCACTCCAGCTTGGGGATATACACCCCGGCCGACTCGAGTGCGAAGCGGCTCTGGGGGTCACCCCGCGAGAGAATGTCGATGGTGAATGCGATCATGGCCCGCACGGCGTAGATCTTGGCGTAGAAGGGGTGTCGCTGAAGGGCCGCCAGGGAGTGGGCCACCCCGGCCCGCAGCAGGGCGGTCTTGTTGTCCGGGTGGAGCGACAGCAGCCGCAGGGCCCAGTAGAAGTTGACGGCCACCTCGGGGTTGGTCACCACCACCTGGTGCTCAAGCAGTTTCATCACCGGGGTGACAACCCCCGCCCGGTGGAAGGCGGCCCGGTTCTCCTCGTTCAGGGAGAGCGACTGCAGGGCGCCGAAGAGCACCGTGGCCACACTCGCGTTGCCCGTGACCACCGGGTGCACGAGCAAGCGCACGATGGGGTCTGCACAGCCCGCGCGGCCAAAGGCCAGTTTGTTGGCCTCTGGGGGCGGGTGGGGGAAGTGGAGATGGATGGATGAGACAAAATGCAACAACGACAGTCGAATCGGCTGCGGTGGTGGAAGGATGGATGGGGGGACGACGGACCGTTATGATAACTGAGATTCCCCAGGGCGGCATAGAGGGCCTCGGCCACCGAGGCATGGCCAACGACGGTCGGGTGCTCCAACAGTCTGCGCAAAAAGCCAAGCAGGACGGGCGGAACGCAGACAGAGATGTCACTGACTCGCTCAACTCAGGAGGTCCAACCAGGGGGCCGCACATCGGGAGGAGGACGGACCGTACAATGGGCACGGCCGCGTTGAGCATGCCAAAGTGGGCCTGGTTCTTCTCGTTGCAGGACAGGTTCCGCAAGGCCCCGTACAGGGCGTTGGCCACGGCGGCGCTGGTCGTGACCACGGGATGCTCGAGCAGGGTCACCACGGCCTCAACCGCCTGGGGACACTCGGCCGCGGGCACTCCCAGAACAGTGCCAAGGCACTCACAGCACTGGATGAGGTCGTCGCCCGGCAGGTTGGGGCCCGCGGCCACGAATTCCTGGAGCCAGACGCACAGTTGTTCTGCCGACCCGCAAACAGGTTAAAAAAAAAAATGAACCCGGGGTCCTTTTGGCTGGCAGGCAGGCAGAGAGAGCATGCAGCAGCAGTGGATCCGCGAGGGCGGGCAGGAGGGCAGGCCCAAGGCAAGTGTGGCGGACCTTCTGAGAAGATGGCGGCCTTTGAGGGGTGCTGCAGGATGACGGCCGACGGCGACGGGGTTGGGGAGGCGCGCGCAACCGGATCAAAGAGGCTCTCGAGGAGAACCCCGGGCAGAGGCCGCTTGGCCGGATCGAAGGACAGCAGCCCCAGGATCCCGTCGACCACGTCCGGGGGAACCTGTCGGTTTGCCATCATCCATCATTTGTCATCATCATCATCATCATCATCATCATCATCATCATCATCATCATCATCATCATCATCATCATCATCATCATCATCATCATCATCATCATCATCATCATCATCATCATCATCATCATCATCATCATCATCATCATCATCATCCAGTAGTCATCATCATCATCCAGTAGTCATCATCATCATCATCATCATCATCATCATCATCATCATCATCATCATCATCATCATCATCATCATCATCATCATCATCATCCAGTAGTCATCATCATCATCCAGTAGTCATCATCATCATCCAGTAGTCATCATCATCATCATCATCATCATCATCATCATCATCATCATCATCATCCAATCATCATCATCATCATCCAATCATCATCCAATCATCATCATCATCATCATCATCATCATCATCATCCAGTATCAGCATCATCCAGTCATCATCACCATCATCCTGATCATCCTGATCCAGTCATCAACATCATCATCACCCCAATCATCACCAATCATCATCATCAGCATCGTCATCATCATCATCATCGGGTAACAGACCTGGTACTGATGCACCAACAGGCGCTCCCGAATCCGCTTGTGCAGCTCATCCTCGGTCATCTGCCAGGCGGCGTGGGGCCAGAGCAGCCCGGACAGGTCGGCCGAGGTCATGCGCCCGTAGAGACAGGCCAGCACCAGCCCAACCGAGAACAGGTCTGCTCGCTGGTCGCAAGGGCCTTGGGCGTACATCTCCGGGGCCGTAAACTCTTCCCTGCCCGCGGCGGCCCGAAGCCGGGTCCGGCGCTCCATCTGGCGGAGGTCGGCAAAGTCGGCAAGGAGGACGGTCGGACGGCCATCTGAATCGCGCCGCAGGAACAGGTTCGTCGGCTATCGACAAAAAGGGGCGTAAGTTGAGGGAAAGACGACACAGTCGTGCGAGGGACAGACCTTCAGGTTGCGATGTGGGAAATTCTCCTGAAACAGGTACGAGAGACCCTCCAGCAGTTGCCGGGAAACGCGGTCGCGATCTGCGAAACTCGGCCCGCCGCTCTGGCCGATAAATGCGTCCAAGTTCCCCAGTTCGCAAAAATCCGAGACAAGACACAGTGTCAGGCCGGTGGGGCTGTGGCACTTCCCGGGTGATGGGGCCTCGTTGCTGGGAAGGCAACTTGGAGGACAGTCCGAGCCTTCCGTTCCCCGATAAACATTTCTCAGGGGAAGTATATGTGGATGCCGGAGTTTCATTTGACGACAGGCTTCTTGCCATCCAAGTTCTTGGGACTCGGCATTTGGACAAGAGATCTCTCGGATCTACAAACAATCTTGTTCTTGTTTGTCCCTCAAGGAAAATCCTGCAGACAACAAGAATTTTGTCCGTTCTCTTGTCAGCCACCTTAAACGTCCTATTGACAGAGTGAACAAAATGATTCGGAACAGACTTTGCGAACAGACTTTGTGAAGGCCGACTCTGCGAGCACGAGTTTGGTAGAGTGATTCGGAGGGACGATGTTTGGAGGCGTCGACATGTTTGGATGCCAATTCCTGCCCCAGAAAATTGCCGCATTAAAATTTGAATTATGACTCAGGGCGGGAACGCCGAGGCAAAAATCTTGGAACTGGACCCCAGTCCCATTTTTTCGCCGAAGGGCAGAGAGGAGACAGAGTAATAGCGGTGGTCCAAAAGTCGACAAATGTGAGGGTGCGCGGGGAAAGGAGAAGGGGAAACATACCGAACATCAATGGAATGCGGGCTCAGTGAATCTCGGGTGTTCGTCGAGTCATCTTCAAAACCGGTCCCTTACTACGGCGACTTCTCCGAACGTTCAGTGACCCCAGCAGCAATCATGGCCCGCTTTCGGGCCAAAAGGGTGGCAAAGTCCTCCCCACCAGGGGGCTTCTCCTCTGCAGCCTCCTCCTCCCCGGCAGCATTCCCCTCGGGCTCCTTCCCGAAGAGGAGCTCGACCGCACTGGGGCCCGTGTATGGGGCAGGGGTCGACTCATCCCCGGTTGGAGCGGCGTAGGCATCCATCCCGGGCAGGAGGCCCTCGGTGGCTGGTGCCTCGGGTAATGGAGCCACCAGCTCGATCTGGGGCTGGGGCTGGGCAGGCATTTGGTAGACGGCCGTGGGGTCGGCCGAGGGGAGAGGGTAGGGATAGGGGTAGGGATAGGCAGGGTAGCCGGCAGGGGGGTATCCCGCGGGGGGATAGCCGTATGGCGGGTAGCCGTACGGCATGGGGGTGGCGGGGCATGGAGGCTCGGGGCAGCCTCCTCGGAGCTGCTCGGGGAGACACAGGGCCAAAAGAAGAAGAGAAAACGGGGAAAAGCGAAGCGTGAGGAAAACAAAGGATGAGTGGGGGTGGGGTGAGGATGACTGGGTGGCGTCGATATCCCCCCCCCCCCCCCCCCCCCCTGTGGAATGGGGTGGGGCAGACCCCTGCTGCTTCCCCTTGGCCTCCTCCTGGCCGGCCGTCCCGTCGGTCACCTTGCGCCGCTCGACCACATCCTGGTCATCGCCGAACTGGGCGTCCGTGTCGGGGTACGCAAACAGCGGGTCGGACACGTCGGGGTGTGCAATCCGGGCCGCCTCGTCGGCCAGCCGTTTCTGGGTGCGCCGCTGCAGGGCGGCTGCACGATCGTTGTACGAGGCCGACTCGGCGACGCTCCGGTCGCGGCTCTCGGCGTGGTCCGTGGTGGCCACCGTGGGCAGCGGCTCCTCCACGGCTGAGCTGCCGCTGGGCTCGTCGGGGGTGGCGTCAGGCCTGCACCGGCGCCAGGGACAGCGGCAGAGGTGAGGAACGGGTGGCGGGTGGCGGTGCATACCAACGGGAACCTCGCATCAGCCAGATTGGTCGCCAGTAAGATTCGTGTGCGCTTTCCTTAGTCCTGTACCCAACAGGCTCAAAGATCATCATGTGGGGGCGTCTGGGGGATGCGGCGCCGACGAATATCCAAAGCGCAACGTCCCGAGGCGCCTGCTGGTGATGCGCCTTGTGTGTCGTCCCCCCCCCCCCCCCCCCCCCCCCGTCTCTGTGTGTTGTGTCTCTCTGTGTTGTGTCTCTCTGTGTTGTGTCTCTCTGTGTTGTGTCTCTCTGTGTTGTGTCGCTGTGTGTTGTGTCGCTGTGTGTGTTGTGTCGCTGTGTTGTGTCTCTCTGCGCATTGGACCTCGTGTGCCGTGCGTGACACGCCGTGCGTGCGTGGGGGGTGGGTGGGAGTGGGGTGGGAATGGTGTGTTCATGACGGCGCACAGACCGGCCCCGCTTGCGCCCCTCGGCCTCGTACTTTGCCACGTCCTCGTTATAGTCGTTGCTCTCGCCCTGACCAGCCTCCCCGCCGGGCTCCTGCCCACCGCCCCGCCTGCGCTTGCGCCACTCGGCCTCGAGGGGCGAGGGCTGGGCAGGCTGGCCCGCCACCAGGGCGCCCGGCGACCGGCCCACAGGTTCCGCGGGGATCGGAGGGGGCGGGGGCAGGGCCGCGGGGACGGGGCCCTGGATGATGCCTGTGGGGGATCGACCGGAGAAGGATCAGCGCAACCGGGCGGATCACGAACAAAGGCATCTGTAAAACACGGACACAGACACAGACGCAGAGACGCAGAGACGCAGAGACGCAGAGACGCAGAGACACGCAGAGACACGCAGAGACACGCAGAGACGCAGACACAGACGCAGAGACAGATACAGAGACAGACACACAGTCACAGAGACAGAGACAGACACACAGTCACAGAGACAGAGACAGACACACAGAGACAGAGACAGACACACAGAGACAGAGACAGACACACAGAGACAGAGACAGACACACAGAGACAGAGAGACAGATACAGAGAGACAGATACAGACACAAAGACACAGACAGAGGCAGAGGCAGAGGCAGAGGCAGAGGCAGAGGCAGAGGCAGAGGCAGAGGCAGAGGCAGATACAGAGACACAGATACACCCCACCACCCACCTCACCCACCCCACCCCACCCCACCCACCACCCACCACCACCATGCGGGCTGATGGGGGGTGGAGCCACGGACCGGGGAAGCAGGCCGGGTTGACGCCCTTCCGGACGAGGGTATCCGAGATTTTCCTCATGAGCTCCTCCTGTGGGCCCGCGCCGCCGCAGCCCCATACAGACGCAAGGCAGGCACGTGAGGAGGTGGCATGGCCATTCAAAACACGGAGATACAGCCCGGGGGAACGACACACAAGGCGCATCACCAGCAGGCGCCTCGGGACGTTGCGCTTTGGATATTCGTCGGTGCCGCACCACCCAGACGCCCCCATTCTGGAGTTGGCGCCTGCCCACCGTCTGGAGAGAGACGCTCACCCTGCCCAAGTCTGACTTCGTACACGAGGAGCTGGTCTTGGACGGGGTGCGCGCTTGTGCGTTTGTGTCAAACCGAAAACGGGTGGTGTGCGTGTGTTGGCAGTGGGGGGTGATAGCGACCTGGTAGTTGGTTGGGATGGCCTTCTGCTGTTCGTCCTCAGTGGCCCACTTGATCCGAAGCACCTACGCGCGCCACCCCGGCCCCACCCACCCCGGCCCAATAAACACGGAAACCCCCGCCATGATGATGATGATGATGATGATGATGATGATTGATGATGATTGATGATGATTGATGATGATTGATGATGAATGATGATGAATGATGATGAATGATGAAGGTGGCGGTGGTGGCGGCGGCGGCGGCGGTGGTGGTGGTGGTGGCGGCGGCGGATAGGTGATGGTGATGCTGCTGTGCTGCTGATGGTGATGCTGATGGTGACCTCGTTGTTATCGAGGCTCTGGTTGGTCATGGCCTCCTTGGCGAACTCGGCCGCCGCTCGCAGCCGGTACGTGATGAAGGCAATCCGCTTGGCGGGCAGCACCCGGACTGGGACACCAGCAGGCACACCGGGGGGAGAGCCACACCCACACCCACCCACCCACAGAATGGAGTGAGTCGGGCAGAACCATGGGTGAAGTGGGTGGGGTGGGGTGGCCACGACGGGGGGGGGGGGGATACTGACCCGAGACCATCTCACCCCAGGCGCCGAAGTGGCGTCGGATAATTTCCTGCGGGGGAGGGAGGTGAGTATGATGCATCTTGGTGGCTCCTCCCCGGCCAAGAAGACCCGGCCATGCAGACCTCGGACTGCATCTCGTCCAGGGCAGTCAGCCCCGAGACGAAGAGGGTCTTGTTGTTCCGCAGGAAACAGCCCACCCCGGCCATATCCGTTCGGTCCGTCCTGGAAAATGGTCGCGGGGGTTAGTGCAGGATCAAACAGGACAAACCGGTGTCGCTCGCGACCAAAGACATCATACATGTTGCTGAGATTCCGCTCGTCTTCACCCGTAGGAATGCGGTGAAGAAATGTGCAGTCCGGCCCCTGCGGCGAGTAAAAAATGGAGGCTGATGGTAGCTGATGCAAAACGGACATTCACACAACACCCCTTCGCAAAAAAGACGCAAAGACGTGCATTGTCCCGATCGTCGCCACGAGTGCGCCCAGAATCACGGAGCGCATCGCAACGGGTGGACGACTTTTGACTAGGAGAGGTGTGGTGCAGATGAAGAGGGGGGATGGAAGAACGGACTGCAGGACTTCCTTCTCTTCGCCCAGGTACCTATGATACCAAATGTTATAGTCGTACTCATGCGCCGCATGTGTTGGGACCACCTCGGTCACCTATTTTGAAGATAGGATTCCGAAAATGTGAGTGCCAGATGGAGAGGACCTGGCGGCGAGCGGGGCGGGACATTCGAGCGAGGGAAAAGCCTCGTATACCCCGGTCAGGATGGTGAAAGGAAGTCTTTCACAAGAGAGCGAGGCCTCCACGCCGGATATTCCCAAAATCACGCCTCTTTTCCCACCAGACAAAACTGTCCCATTTCACAGAACCGAGTCTATGTCTGTCAGAACACGCACATCCACACGGCAACTCTCCTTATAACTAGTGAGGTTCTTCGAGAAAGGTGGGGACAACTTGTGAGGAAAGGCCTTTCGCAGCAAGTCAAGCAACAGCACCGACAATCTTCCAAAAAGAGGAAGCCACGGCATTGAATGGCCGTAATTGCCAGTTTCGACTGCGCGGGTCGGGAACGTGCGGGGAGCCCGCCGCGGGGCGCCCCGCGAGCTGTTTGCGCCGTTTCTACTCCCTTCCCTCGGCGATCTGACCCGGGGGAACCTGCCGGTGGGGTCTCCGCCCCCCCTGGTGAAACCTGACATGGGATGGGTGAGTTTTTTGCTGGAGGAGCGTAAACAGAAGAACGACAGAAGGACAACGACAGAAGGACGATGACGAGCAGAGAGGAGGGAGGGAGGGAAAGGAGGGACGGCGGGGGGGCCGCCGTCAGCCGAACGGAGGCGCAAAAACGACACCAACTGCAATGAGCAGCGGGGGGAGAGGGGAGGGGAAAGGGGAAAGGGCAGACGCGACGAAGGGAGGGAGGGAAGGGGCAAGCGGGCGTCACAAACGCCCGGGGATGGTGGTATTAAGACGGGGCGAGGGAGAGAGGAGAACGAATGGGCCTTGCACGGCCGGCCTGGTGGAAAAATAGTCGGCCAGATGCAGCCACAGCGCGCGGCGTGATAATAATGGGTGGTGGGAGGGAGAGCCAGGTGGAGGAGTGGTGAGTGGATGGGTTTGCTCAGGCGCCCTTGGGGAAGGCCACCCCCAGGACAGCGGCCACGATGACGATGGCCACCACGGCCAGGACGATGAAGATGACGCAGAGGCACTTGCGGCTCTTCTTCTGGTGGACCAGGGCCTGCTTGAGGTTCTTGTTGCCCTCGACCATGTTCGTGTGGCTGTGACCCCCGGACAGAAACAGCCAGCCAGACAGACAAATAGACAAATAGACAGACAGACATGATGGAAACGCGATCGGGAGACGTGTGCCCTGATGTCCCGGTGAGGGGCAGGGGCAGGGGGCAAGGGGCAAGGGGCAAGGGGCAAGGGGCAAGGGGCAAGGGGCAAGGGCAAGGGGCAAGGCACAGGGGCAAGGGACAGGGGCAAGGGACAGGGGCAAGGGACAGGGGCAAGGGACAGGGGGCAAGGGACAGGGGGCAAGGGACAGGGGCAAGGGACAGGGGCAAGGGACAGGGGACAGGGGCAAGGGACAGGGGCAAGGGACAGGGGGCAAGGGACAGGGGCAAGGGACAGGGGGCAAGGGACAGGGGGCAGGGTGGCGGACGCGGATTCGATGCTGGCCTCGACGTTGTCCAGCAGCTCCTGCTGGCTGTTGACGAGCACCGCAAACTCGTTGAACATCTCGTACAGCTCGCGGATGCTCGACTCCAGCGCCAGAATGGCCTCGTGCCGCTCCTGCGTGCGTGTGTGTGCGGGGGAGGTGGAGGGGTGGGGGGGGTGGGGGGGAGGAGGGGGCATCGGACGAGGGGCAGGCGAGACAGTGAGTGAGTGTTCAGCATCCACGGAAAAGAAGCGGCCCGCAGGATGCCTCGGTATCCCGTGGGTGTGCCGCACACACACCCCACCCACCGGCTGGTGCCCTTCGGTGTCTCCGCCTCCCCCATTTCTCGATGTGTCTCCCTCCCCGTCCTCCCCGTCCTCCCCCTCGGGACCCCCGTTCAGTGATGGTGGCGGGGACATGGTGGGCGGGATGGGTGACCTGCAGATGGTTGAGGATGGCATCCTTGGACGAGAGCGTCGACATATCGGCCAGGGCCGGGTTCAGGTTCTCGGCAATCCTGTCGGCCTCCTCCTCCGACATCCCCTGGAAGGCTGCCCGGGGTGCGGGTGGGCGGGGGGTGGGTGGGTATTCGGGTGAGCGGAGAGTCCGTGGCCTCTTTCCCCTCGGGACGCTACCAGGCACCGTCCGGGGGGGATGGAGACGGACTCTGGAGGGTCCGCTTTGCGCGGCCCTTGATGTAAGCCTTGTGGTTGGCCTGGGCAACACTGTACTCCTCCATGACAGCCATAAACTGCCGCGTGAGGATATCGTGCATGTTCCGCCGGATACGCCGGTCGGCGCACCCTTGGGGCAATTTCTACAGGGGGCGGAATGAGGGTTTGGGGGATGGGGGGGACGGAACCTCGTACTCGTCCTTCATCTGCCCAAGTTCTGTTCGAACGCGACTGAGGGATGTGGTGAGGGCCGTGGTTCGTTGTTCGATCCACTCCTCATTTTCTGAAGAACAGCCACGGGATTAATGTTATT
The DNA here is from genome assembly GCA_027972325.1 of Paratrimastix pyriformis. NCBI lineage: Eukaryota > Preaxostyla > Paratrimastigidae > Paratrimastix > Paratrimastix pyriformis. The sequence continues at coordinate 95,925 of JAPMOS010000023.1, forward strand.
CGATGGAGTCACGACAGACCCCTCATCTTATCCTTCGCGTATGTTTCCTTCGACCTTTCTGCCCTTTCCACGAATTCCCGAATCTCACCGCCGACCTGCTCCATGTGCTCCTTCAGTGTCCTCACTTGCCTGCATGACGGGGATCAAGAAGAGACTAGAAAAGGACGGCGCAAACCGGTAAAACTCGGCGTTCTCACCGCCACCTTCCATCTCCTCGTCCCCTGCCCCCGCAGCGCGGGGTTCGGGATCCTGGGCAAAAAAAAAAAGGTTGAAAATTTCACCAAGAAAAGGGGAGGAAAAGTACATACCCTACGTCCACCGCCGCCACCACTTACCATCGAATCTGCAAAGTTTTCCATAGTGCTTTGTGTTGATGGGGTGTGGGTTTGAATGCGAGGAACAATCGGTCTGGAGGGATAGTGCCAAGGTCTATGTGACTATGTTCTCGTTCTGGCCGGTGCTCATTGTTGTGTTGCTGCTGGTGTTCCGAATCAATATCAGGCGAAAAACATGCTACTCCCAGCCGGCCCTCATGTCAAAGGCCGTTGTGATGACGGGAGGATCACACGGTATCGGGTATCAAACCGCCCTCTCTATTGTGGAACAATGCTCGGGAGTGACACTCATTATCGGATGTCGGGATGGCGAAGAGGCCCAAAAAGTTTTTGTGGATTGTCCAAAGGCCAAAGATTCGACGATTATTCTCGAACCCCTCGAGTTATCATCCCCTCAGTCGATCCGTCTCTTTGCGTTGCGATGTCTCGACCACCTGGCAGGGTTTGAATCATCGCATACATATTCTCAACAGTTGCCCCCACGGGGTTTCCGATAGCAAAGAGCTTGGCGCATTGATCTTGAATGCGGGCACTTTTGAGCCCAAACGGGTCATCACCACCTGGGGCTTTGAAAAGACCATGGTCTGAACCTTTTTTGTCAACTTTCCCATCACAGTCAAATATCAGGCTGTGAATTACCTGGGATCGTATCTACTTGTCCACGAATTGTGGGACTGCCTCCTCCTGCACCCCACCCGCGTCATGGTCATCGACGATGGGTTGCACACCTGGAGTCGGCTGCCTGCATCCCTCTCTCGGCCTGATGTCATGGTCCGAATTCCTTCAGCAGGGGCGGTTGGAGTCCGGGAACCGCTTCATATCACCCTCCCCTTCCCCATCGGCTTCCTCCCCCCAGGAGAGTCTCCTGACCCAAAGCCCCCCTCGTCCCGGGATGGCATCTTCCCCTCTGGCGGCCTACGCCCAATCCAAACTCTGCGGGGTCCTCTTCTCGACTGAGCTTAACAGGCGACTCGTGATGGCCGGCGGGCGGGCCCGGTGCAACTGCATCCGGCCCACACCGGCCATGACCAACCTCACCCGGCGCTTCCCCCTGTCTGTCCGCCCCTCCACTGAGAGGATTTGTCGATGGATCCCGGGTCATTCGTTCATGTGTACTACCGTTTCTCACTGTTGGCGCGTGTCAGCTGGCTTCGGCTCCTGTATCGGCACCTGGGACCTGTCCTGTTCACCACCTCCCCGGCCCAGTCGGCCCAATCCACCCTGTATTGCTGCCACAGCAACCGGATGCACAATACGGGCGGCGCGTACATCTTCAACTGCAAACTGGCCGCCCCGCCCTCGCGCCAGGCGCGCCGGGACGACCTGGCCAGGGTCCTCTGGGAGGCCACCGACACGGCCATGCGGCGTCACTTGAAGCAGGCCGGCCTGGAGGGCTTGGGTGAGAGCCGCACATGCACCCAGCTCCTGGACGCCCTGCGGCATAGGCCACGTCAGATGCCCGGCTGGGCACGCGGCGTCTTTCAGGTGAAGCCTGCCTCCAAGGACGGCGGGGCAGGACCCCCTGGCCCGGACAGGGTCCGGCAGCTGTGCCTGGCCAAGTACTCCGGGGACGACGACCGCCTCGCGCGGGCTGCCGAGCGGAGCGAACTGCAACGGGGGGCGGGAGCGGACCCCGGAGATAGCGACGAGACGGGCGACGAGGACGAAGAGAGCGGCGATGATGGTGGGCAGGCGGCACACGGGACGGTGGAGGAGGAGGTACCCGGGGAGGCGGCCGACCGGCCGAGTCTCTTCCGGGGCGGCCCGGGCCTTGTGATGCGGGGCGGGGTGCGGGCGGGCCTGGGCGCGGATGGGCGCAACTTCGGTCGGGCGGCCCATGACGAGGCTGAGGTGCGGGCCCTGCTGCTGCAGGCCGAGCGGACCATGAATGCCTTCGGGGGGCGGCTGGAGGCCCTCCGGCGGGAGGCCCTCGAGGCGCACTTCGACCCGTCCACCACCACCGAGTGAGCGCGGACCCCATTTCCCTCTCTCGTGAGCCGACTTCGAGGCTGCCATTCCACCGACCCCCGCGCCCTCGTATTTCGTGTCCCGATCGAACCTTGCCGACAAAACGCCCACCTCAAGAGCTGTTTCGCTTGCGTGGATTCAACAGACGGCGACACCAACACGCTCATGAGAGGTTTCGCAAGAGGACGAGGGGGAGGGATGGAGGTGCGTGTGTGTTTGTTTGTTTGTTCATGTGTACGGAAATGGCAAGCATGGAAAGAAAACCCGGAAGTGAAGTTGGGATTTTTCCCCGAGATCCCATGGTGCCTGTGGTAGGGATGATTTCCGTTCGTGGAAAATGCGGTGAAAGGGGGACGAGTACGCCACACAAATTCGGGCCGGGCCATGCAAAGCTTTGTCGACCAACTTTCGGGTGCCAAACTTCAAATTTTGGCAGTGGCGAGAACCCCATGAAATGGAAATCAGAAAACAAGAATCGGTCGGCAAGTTTTTGCGAAACGTGCCCCAAAAATGGTGTCTGTCCGTTCTCCCTGAGCGATGAAAGGAGTGGAAAAAAAGCCATATTCCAACACCAAAAAATTAACGAGAAAAATTGAGAACAAAAGACATAGAAGTAACTGAGGCAGGGACATTGATCTCGGTCTTGGCAACGGATGATTGAGGAGGAGGGGGAAGAAGAGGGAAAGGAGGGAGAGACAAAGTGGAAAGAGGAGGAACAGGAAGAAGACGAGGAACAGTGGGATTCGGAAGTGGCGGAACAGGAGATGAGAGAGGAGCAGGAGGAAGAACACGAAGAGAAGCTGGAAGAGGAACAACAGGACCAGGAACAATCGGCGGCGGAGGCGTAGGAGCGGGGGATGCAGCAGCAAGCTTCACAGCAACGGCATGCATATCACCAGTTGTAGGAGTCTCATAGCGGGCCAAGCTGGCGATCGACTTGTGGCCGGTTAAGGCAAGACGCTGAGCCACGGTCGCACCAGCACGAGCCGCTCTAAGAGAAAAGACTTTAAGGCTGTGAGAAAAACAAAGACCTGGTTTGCAAGGTGCGACGGCCGGAGTGAGGGGTGATCAGTTGACCACCCTCCACGCGAAAAGACACCACTGAAAAGAGAATAATGACCAAAAAAACAAATACGGAAAAAACAGACTGGAAGATTTTGCGCAGGAGCTTTTCACCCATGGGCTGTGCCTTGAAGGGTGTTTGCGGATTGGCACGATTTAGCGCCAAAAATAATTTGGTGGGTGTAGTAGGCTTCTTGGGTCGAGCTGCAATAAGCCTCCGGAACCAAGTAACATCTTGGGGGGCCGCCAAATGCCGGATGAGATCGGGCGAACGGTCGACCTCCACAGAAGGTTGGTGATTCTTTGTGACTCCTGGAGGACGAACCAGCAAAGCCCCATCAGCCTGAAAATCAAGGTCGTCCAAAGTGATATCTTGTGCTTCCTAAAGAAATATGAAATCAGAATGAGTGGATAGAACAGGGAATGGAACAGACCTTTAAACGGAGGCCCGCCTTGGAGAGCAAAAGCCACAAGGTCCACGCAACGAGGTCTTCATTGGAATCGGGATTTAAGGTAGCGGCGACTGCCGCTTCAGAGAGAGCTCCACAAGAGGGGCACCATGGCCATCGCGGTGTCCATTAATAATGAGGTCGCGCAATTTCCCGAGGACGATACGTTTGGTTTCGAGAGCATCTGGGTCGCTGAGTTTGAGGTTGGTCTTGTGGGCATCGTTAAAGACACGGAGAAGGGCCGAAATCCCGGACTTGAGGGAGCCGGGAGTAAATTGATGGCCTTCGATGGTGTGTACGTGAGCCACAAAGTCTTAAGCAACTGAAGGAAACGAAAGCGGGACATTTCGGCATTGATGACAGGGAGCTTGGTACGATCGGTCCAGATCGAATGCCAACGTTGAAGCCCAGCAAGGGTGTTCTGAGGGACACCGAGATGGAAGAGCCGATCAATTTCAGCGGCAAGTTGTTCGTCAGTCGGGGGCTGAGCATCGTCTGGTTCGGAATCGGAGGAAGGCTCCATCTTGGAAGGCGGGCCAAATTTTAGGGGAATGCAGACGACCCAGGGAGGGATAGACTGGGAATTTTGAGACTGGAATGGTGGTGGGTTCTGTGTATGCTTCGCGCTTCGCGCGAAGCAAAAACAGCACTGATTATACAGCAATAACAGGGAAAAAAAGAAGAAACAAAGTTTGCGCGAAGAAAAAGTCGATGATCACGCGAAAAACTTGCCGACCGATTCTTCCGCTAATTCGTCTCTCGCTAAGGTTCCAGCCGCGCGGGGCTCGAGAGGCCCCTGAAAAGGTTTCACTCGGGGCTCGCCCTTCGGGCTCGCCCCTCGGAAACCTTTTCCGGCGGGGCCTCTCTCGCCCCTTGCGGCTGGAACCATAGCGAGTCACCAAATTACGGTAACAACACTTCCCATTGAAGCAACACTCAATTCGGCTTTCTTCTTTCTCCAATTACCGCTTATCATTTGCCGCCTCTACACATGAAGGCAACAATTTATTTCCTCGTGTCGATTCTCTGGGCCGTCGCATCGGCCCTTGACTGCCCGGCCGCGTCCTTCCACGCGGCCACCTTTAGCGAGGCCCTCGTTGACGGGGACGAGTTGGTCGTCAAGGTGGCCGGCTTCGGCCTGAGCGAGTTCGTCATCGCCGCGGGCCCGCCTCCGCTGGTGGCCGATCCGGCCTGCCTGCCGGTGCCCACGATCGTCGTGCCCGACCCGGCGATGCCCTGCGACGTGGAGATGTCCTTCCGGGAGCTCCTCACGACCATCGCCGCGTGCCCGTCGGTCATCACCGAGGTCATCGACGACAAGATGCTCTGGCACATCCCGCTGCACGTCCTGTCGACGGTGCTGACGGGCATCGACCCGAACGGGGACCCCGTCTACGGGCGCCGGTATCAGTCGATGGAGATCCTGATCGAGCAGACCATCAGCGTGGACGCCTCGGCCACAGTCGACGTGATGCACGTGGTCAACTACACGGGCTTCGAGAAGGGCGACTCGTACTACTCGCATGTCGACCTGGAGTACATCCTGCACTTCTCCATCTGGACCAACTACCCCTACGAGCAGGGCCTGCCCTTCCTGACCGCGGCCCCGCTGCCCCTGGGTGACATCGACCTGATCCCCGAGCCGGCCGACGACAACTGCGCCGACCCGACCCGGTCCGCCTGCCCCGCCCCGCGCCCCTGTCCTGCCCCGTCCCGCCCCGCTTCGCTGTCGCTCCCATCATCGCCAAACAGCCATCCATCCCGTGTCCCAGCCACAGCCCCCTCACCTACCGACTTCAATCATCATCATGCTCCCCCCACAGTTTCTGCGAGCGGGCCTACTTCATGCGCATCCGGAACCAGCGGACGACCTGCCTGCTGGGGGGCACCTACCGGATCGGGTCCCACGTGACGTGCCGCGAGGCCGAGCACTGCCCCAGCGGCACCGAGGGCGACTACTTCGCCGACTACGTCATCGTGCCGGGCAACTGCGAGGCGACCGTCATCAACATCACCGTCACGGGCGAGCTGTGGGTCGAGATGGACGGCGGCACGGCCCTGGCATGGGGCCGTCACTGCACCGTCATGGGCGAGCTGTACGCCGACGTGCCCCTGGCCAACGCCGACATGCTCCGCATGCGGGTGTGCACCCTGCCCCACGTCCGTACGGAACGCAGCCTCCACAGCCGCCTCCCACGCACGCCGCAACCCTCCCCTCTGTGTTCGAGCCGCCGGCACACGCCCGCATGACGTGGTGGCCACCATGCACTCTCGCCCCCCGTCTCGCCCTTGCCATCGACGATCTCACTCACCAACATTGTTTCCGCCCTCCGCCACCACCCCCTCTCTCGCGTTTTTTGCCTTTTCGCAGGCTGGCGATTCGTGCCCCGAGGCGGACAGCCAGGTGCTTGTGGTGAACAACGCGCCGGCCTTCTGGGGGGCCATCCCTGAGCTGCACCTGGAGGTCACCCGGACGGGGACCATGGTGTGGAACGTCACCTTCCACCTGGACATCGTGGCCTTCCACTTCGCCCTCGGGGTGGACATGAACGCCAACCTAATCACCGAGCTCGGTCCGCCCCTGCATGCCACTACCACCCCCAGCCATCCACCCATCCACCACCACTGCCACTGCCCCTTCTTGCCGCCCGCTCGCCTCACGCGCATCCCCTCGCCTCGCCTCCCCTCGCCCACCACCCCGGGCGGCGCAGAGTTCGATGCGGAGTTCGGCAACTTCGTCCCGGGCCACGTGTCCGAGGTGCGCTTCCTGCTGCGGGCCGGCGCCAACAGCGCCGAGGATGCGGGCGACCTGGTGCCCGCCCCCAAGGCCGCCATGGCGGCCATCCTGCCCATCACCGGCATCAGCGGTCCGCCCGCCCGCCACGCTGCCGCCCACCACTGCGCCTGGTCCCTATGTCCTCATACAATCTCCCTCACTTCTCTTCCCGATCTGCTGCCTGCCCCGCCCTCGTCCCGCCCGCCCGCCACCCGCAGTGCCCGTGGACCCGGCCGTGGTCAGCACGGGGACGACCCTCGCCATCGCGGCGGGCAGCTCGGTGGGCGCCGTTGCCCTGGTGGCGGCCGCGGTCGTGGGGCTGATGCTTCTCCGCCGGCGGGCCGCCAAGAAGGCCGCCGCCGCCCCGGCCGCCCCCACCCCCGCCCCGGCCGAGTCCAAGGTGTGAGCCGCCGCAGCGACCGCACCCTGACGACCCCCGAGCCAGGAACGAGTGCATTGCAGTGTGTATGTTCTGTAATTATTGTCTATTTGTGGACTGTGCGTTCCTGGCGGGGCGATTCCGGCTCCCTGACTCTATCGTTGTAATTCTCTGTGTTTGCCTGGTGAGGCGGTCGCTCCTTGTGACTTTGGTCGGCTGCCCTCTCTGGGTGCCTGATTGCATCATTCTCTTGTTTTGGTGTCTTGTTTTGGTGTCTTGGGAGGGTCATTTCCATTTCATTCACCCGCCTGTTTCCTGTCGTTCATCAATATGACGATATCCGACTTGTAGTTATTTCTTCAGAGGCCAGCGTTTTTCTTAGGTCCCAGTTCCAGGAAGGGATACGCAAGCGGTTGGTTTGAACTTTTTGAAAACCCTGTCATGTGTTACTCCCCTTTTCAGATCCACCATGAGCGGTTTGAATTTTTTTTCTCTCTCCAGTCATGGTTTCTCTTTCTAGATTCGGAGCCCGAGACTAAAAAGGATAATGAATTGCCGGAAGGTTTCTACACAATCGAAAAGCTCGTCTCAAAGAGGACGCGGAAAGGGACTCTTTACTACCGGGTGAGGTGGGCTGGCTATTCGTCGGATGATGACACATGGGAGCCCGCGCAAAATATCCCCAAGGTCTTGACCCCATCTCTCTGCTCGTGGATTGATTTGCTGTCAGGAATTCAAAGATCAGTTCGCTGCAGAGAAGAAGCAGCCGGAGCGCGAACCGAAGACTCCTCCCAAATCGCCTCGCAAGAAGCCTCTTCCCAGTCTGCGCTCTGGGCGAACTCAACACTCACCCCGGTTATAGCCTCTCAAAAGAAACACCCCGCCCCCCGGAGTCCCTCACCCACCACGAAGCGTACCCGGGTCGAAGTCTGCCCTGCCACCACCACCGCAAGTGCCACCGCAACTACTGCCCCCCCCCCCCCCCCCCCTCCCGCGGCCCAGTCTCACCTCTCAATCCCCCACAACCCTTCGCAGGACGACGATGCGGAATCCTCCTCCGCTCCCGTTTCACCCGTCACTCTCACCCCGGAGGAGGCAACCTCGACCCCAGGCGCAAGAAGACCACCGTCGCCACCCGGCGGTCGTCGGTCAGTAAGCAGGTCCGCCCCCCCCCCCCCCCCCCCCTCCCCCACGCGGCACACGCGAATCGCCACTTCGAGGGCACCCCGCAGCGGCTCAAGATGGGGCACAGCGCATACGTCATCCCTTGCCTCACCCCCACCCATCCCGCACGCGTACACAACCCGCAGGTGATGTCGCCCATCCGTTTGAGGCCGATGAGGAGGCCAGCCCCCCCCGCGATGAGGTCCGTCCGCACCCATCAGCATCCCCATCAGCATCCCCGTCCCATCCCTATCCATCCCATCCATCCACCACCTTCCTCCCTCCATCCTTCCCTCCTTCCTCCCCCCCCGCCCCACCCCAGCCACCACTGTCCCTCCTTACCTCCTCCCTCCCTTCCTCCACTCCCCCTCTGCCCAGAAGCCGAAAAGGGGCCGGCCCCCCCGAGGCGCCAAAACGCCCCGCCGGCAGCCAGCCGCGAGCCGCGCGGCCCCGGAGACCCCCGGGGCGGCACGGGAGGAGGAGGCCAAGGAGGCGGCCCCTGCCGACAAGGAAAAACCCACGTCGCCTGGCACGGAGAATCAGCCCGAGGCCGCCGCCGAGGCCGCCGCGGCGGAGGGGAAGCCAAACGAGCCTGAGGAGGCCCCGCAGACACAGTCCGCACGCCCCTCAAGCTGCCCAGCTCAGCATTTCCTCCCCAATCACACAGCTGCCACAGCCGAGGGAGTCGTGCGATGACCTAAGACTCCCCATCCCCCCATCCCCCCCACTCCCTCGCAGGTCCAACGCGGCTGTGCCCGAGATGCCACACACGCCCTCCCCGGCCGCCAGCGCCCCCGCCCCCGAGACGCCCATGACGGCCCCCGGCCTGCCCACCGTCACCCTGACCCCGGCCGCCAGCCCCGCCCCCCAGGCGCCCCTGGTGGCCCCATTCGGCGAGCCAGCGGCCCCGGCCTCACAGCAGCCGGCCGACGAGCTGCCTGCGGAGTCCCAGAGCCCCGCGCCCGAGGCGGCCTGCTTCGAGGCGGGCGCCATCCCGTTGGCCATCACCGGGGCCAAGCTGGACAATGCCACCGGGGCCATCATGCACTTGATGTCCTGGTCTGCAACCATGATCATCATCATCATCATCATCATCATCATCATCATCATCATCATCATCATCATCATCATCATCATCATCATCATCATCATCATCATCATCGTCATCATCGTCATCATCGTCATCATCGTCATCATCATGCACTTGATGTCCTGGTCTGGCCATCCGCGCCGCCTTCTTGCAACCATGATCATCACCATCAGCAGCAGCAGCAGCAGCAGCACCAGCATCGCCATCACCATCATCACCACCAGAAGCAGCGGCAGCATCCAATCATCATCCATCATCATCCATCATCATCCAATCATCATCCATCATCCAATCGCCCATCATCCAATCATCACCCAATCATCATCATCCAATCATCATCATCCAATCATCATCATCCAATCATCATCATCCAATCATCATCATCCAATCATCATCATCCAATCATCATCATCCAATCATCATCATCCAATCATCATCATCCAATCATCATCGTCCGGTCGTCACCATCCAACCATCATCGTCATCGTCCAATCATCGCAATCATCGCACCGCCCATCATCAGCAACATCAGCAGCAGCAACATCATCGTCTCTTGCCACCCCCTCTCCTCCCCTCCCCGGCCCCCAGGCAAACGCCGGAGGGTATCGAGACCGTCTCCTTCGTCAACTCGGCCCTCACCAACGTCAAGTGCCCCCAGCTGGTCCGTCCCCGCCCGCCCGCTCACACTGCCTGCGACGGGGGTGGCGGGGAGGTTCCGTGATGATGAGGCTCATCATCGGCGGTGGCGTTCCCCTTTGGATTGGGTTGTGTTGTTCAACAGGTGATCCAGTTCTACGAGTCCCGGCTCAAGTCTGTCTCCGTCTCCTCCCGGATCCGATCTCTCATCACCGCCATCCCATCTACGCTGTTGGTGTCCATTCCTGTCCATGTCCAGGTTTGACCGGAAGCCCAAGCGGTCCACCAGGAAGCAGGAATGAGGAAAGCGGCGAGGGCGGGCGGGCCGCCCCCCAAAAACGGGGAGCGGGATGATGGTGTGTGCAGTAAATAATGGGCCGGCAGGGCAAAGGGATTTCAGGCGATGTCCTCGGTCTTCTGTCTTCCTTCCCTCGCGGGAGGGAGGCTGTTGACGGACATCAACAAAGGTCCCCAGCGCGCAAATGGCCCATTCTGACCGGCGAACTCGCATCCTCTCCTCTGTCCTTGTCCTGGATCGAGAGGGGAGAGGTGCAGTGGAGCGGGGCTGGCGGGGGGGCCAAAAAGGAACCAACAACAGGCACAGACACATCGTCGACACTCGAACCCCTTTCTGTTGCCACTGCCCCTCGGCCGAAGCAACATCCGTATAAAATCCGTACAACAGCAGTGCCCCCTGCCTGCCCCTGCAGGGGGGGTGGAAGTGAAGTGCGCGTGGTGGTGGCGATCTTCATCGTGGGGGCATGGCCCCAGCGGCGGCTGCCACCCCGGGGTAAGAGCGGCCCAGGGCCGACCCGGCCATGGGCAGGCCACCCGGCGCGGCCCCACGCGGGCCAAAGCCGACAGCCCGGGCGGGCATGGACACGGGCATGGTCTGCTCGCCCGCGAGGGGCAGGGGGCCCTCGTGGAGCACGTACCCGTTGGCGTCCTTGATCTTGACCCGGCCGTCGGGGTAGCGGGTCTCCTAACGAGAGGAGAGGAGGGCCGGGAGGGTGTGGTGAAGGTGGCGGTTCATGAGGAAGTGCGCACGCCAGCGCGCCGCCGGACCCCCAGCGTCACCCGGCCGCCCGTCGTGACACATGGCAACCCCGGCAGAGAGGCGGAGTGTGTAGGAATGGGGAGTGGTGGTGGTGGGGGTGGTGGGGTGGTGGGGGGGCGGACCTGGCGGCCGTCTGCGTGGATGATCTTGACGGTCCCGTCGGGGAATTCCTTCCGCTTGGTCCCGTCGGGGCTGTGGATCTCCTGCCCAACCAAAAAACCAAAACGCGGGGCGCCGGGACACCCCAAAACCCAAAAATGGAGGGAAAAAATCATCAGCCACAACGGGAAAGCCGAAGTCATCCCCTCAACAAACACTGCAACGGGGAGGGCGCGCGCGGTTCGGGGGGTGCGGCGGGCCTTCTGGTGGTTGGGGAACTCGACGATGCGCTCGCCGGCCGACGTGACCCGCTGCAGGGTGCCGTCCGGGAAGCGGGACTCCTCATCCCCGTTGGGGTAGATCCGCTTGATCTGCGCCAATCACCCCCCGGGGCAGGAGATCAAGCAGAATGGAGGTGATGATGATTGTGGTGATGATGATTGTGGTGATGATGATTGTGGTGATGATGATTGTGGTGATGATGATTGTGTGATGATGATTGTGTGATTGTGTGATGATGAGTGATGATTGTGTGATGATGATTGTGTGATGATTGTGGTGATGATGATTGTGGTGATGATTAGGTGATGGTGATGAATGGGTGATGGTGATGATGCTGATGCTCATGATGGGAAGCGGGGCTCATCGTGAGCGGAGAGAAGATTTAGTCCATGTCCGGGCGAGCGGCGTGCGGGGCGCTGGGCGTGCGGGGCGGTGGGCAGAATGACGGGGCGGGGGGAACACGCTGGGTGATGGCGGCGGGCAGCCAGCGGACCGTCTTGTCGGGGAAGATGATCTCCTTGCTGCGGTCGGGGTAGTGCTTCTCGACTTGTTTGTTGGGGAACACGTACACCTGGCCGCCGCCGGACGGAGGGATGGGGAGGGGGAGGGGAGAGGGGGGGATGAGGGAGGTGGTGGGAGGATGGGGAGGGCAAGAGCAGGCAGAAAACAAGGCAGACAGCGAGACAGTCTCACAAGGAGGCACGACCGCGAGGCAGCAAGGGCAGCAGCACCGCACTGGGGGCTGAAGGGTGCGGACCTGGAGGCCATCGGGGAATGTGGTGTGGGTGGTCTGCACCTCGGCGTAGTGGTAGACGCACCGCCCGTCGGCCGAGTTCTGCAGCACCCGCCCCCCCGCCCCAGCGCGCAGTCGTGGACACGGACAAAGACACAGAGACGGGCGGGACGTGACACCCAGGGTCAGGGAGCCATCGGCAAAATGACATGGCCACGCGACGGCCCCCCCCCCCCCACCCCTCCCTCCCCTCCCCCGACCCCCTCTGGCCTGCCGCCCACGGCCACCACACAGCAACGGACCTGCCTAATATCGCCGTTGGCGAAGAAGATGATGGTCTCGTAACCCGAGACGACCGGCTCGCCGGCGGGCCCCGGGGCCCCGTGGATGGGGACCACCTCCTTGCGGGTGCCGTTCCGGAAGAGCACCACACGGCGGCCGCTGGCGTAGACCCGGTCCCGCTTCTCGGTGGTCTGGGTCTCCTTGACCAGGCCGTCGTCCCCCGGGGGGATGTCGGCACGGGCGGGGCCGTGTTGAGCAGCGAGGAGAGCGCAGCGTAGGGCGAGGTGAACGGCGCTGCGGAGGGAGGAGCGTCGGGAAGAGGAGACGGTGAAGCATGGGGCCAGAGAAGGGGCAACACGTCAAAAAGAACAGTCGATGTTCTCGGGGGGCCGATGGGTCGTTATCCCGATTCCGTCTTTGATCTTTATTTCCCCATCCAATGGCATCCTCCATTTCCTAGTGCGTTCAGGTCACTCATCCGTGTCCCCCCAAGACAAAAACAATCATGATGTCATCCCATCCATCATCGCCACCTCCTCCTGGGGGGGGGGGGGGGGGGGGGGGGGGGGCGATCGCCTCCTGACGGACCCGAGTTGGTTGGTGGCTGCAGGCCGCCATCGGCAAGGAACCCGGGCGCCACGAAGGCCCGCGGGCCTGGCGGGCCTCCCCCCGGCGAGGTCTCGTTGAGGCCCAGGGTCCGCCCCATGTCCGGTGGGGATGCGGGCGGCAGCTGCTGCTGGGTGGGCACGAGCGACCCGGCGGCGGGGGCTGGGGGGATGGCCACCTGGGGCGGCGGTCGGGTCTGGGGGTGGGAAGGCCGCGGCGGGTTGGCTGGCGGGGGGTGGGGGCAGCGACTGGGTGGGTTTGGCGGGGGCGTAGGCGGGAGGAGGTGGAGGTGGAGGTGGGGCGGCGGCAGCGGCAACGGGTGCAGGTGCGGCGGCTGCAGGGGCCGAGGAGGGCGGCAGGGCCCACTGGGCGTTCAGGCGGCGCTCTTCGTAGGCCTGAAGCTCCTTCTGCTCCCCCCGCACCCCCAGCCCCAGCACCACATCAACATCGAACGGAGTGATGAGCGGGCTGCTGCGTCTGTGGCCCAGTGCTTTTTCCGTCTGTTAGGATACTCTGAATGACCTGGCTCGCGGCACGGGAGGGGGGTCTGAGCAAGCGGGGGCACCGGGCAAACCCGAGTCCCATGCGGGACGTGGGGGTGCGGACCTTGAGGGCGTCGTTGTCCTGGGTGAGCTGGTCGATGCGGGTCTGCATCCGCTTGGCGGCGGCCTTGCTGCGGGTTGTGCTCTCGAGCAGCTCGTCCTTCGCCGCGGCCAGCTCGGCCTTCAGGGCCGCGTTCTCCTCGCGGTCCCTGCGGGATGGCGACGCGGCAGGCGGGGGCAGGTGGTGGGGGCCGGGCAAGCGGGGGCAGGCAGGTAGGCGGCAGGAAGCAGGCGGGGCAGGCGGGCGGGCAGGGGGGGGGGGGGAGGGGGGGGGGGGTGGTGGCAGGCAGGCGGCCAGTGGGCGGACTTTGCCATCTGCTGGGCGCTGGTCTTGGCGTGCACCTGGAGGGCCTGCTTCTCCTTGCGCAGCTTGGTCTGCTCCTCCCGCATGGCCGCTTCGAAGGCAGCACGCTCCTCCGCCAGCTGCTCTTGGGCTTTTGCTGGTGTGTGTGTGTGTGGGGGGGGGGGGGGGGGGGGATGAGAGCCGGAAATACGACAGAAGCGTCGCCGAAAGAGGGGGAAAACGTCGCCAGACAAAAAGATGAGCGGTGAGGGGGGAGGGGGGGGGAGGAAGGTGTGTGTGTGGGGGGCATGCAGACCCGTTCGGAGGCGATCTCCCCCATGGCCTGCTCGTACTTCTGCCGGGCCTGTTTGAGCATGGCCTGCTCGGAGCGGTACGTGAGAACCTCTTCCTGCATCATGGTCAGGATCTCCCGGGTCTGGGGCAGGTCCATGATGTCAACCGCCGAGGGCCGCTCCTCCTCGGGCTCTTCGGGCTCGGGGGCTGTTACCTGGGGTTGTGTGCTGGCAGACGCGGATGGTGGGGTGGATATCCTTTGTTGTTGGGCAAATGAGGATTGCTGGGGTTGGGGTTGAGCGGGGAGCCGTTGTGGTGGCGCAGGAGCCCATGTCTCGCGGTCATTGAATGCCTGTCCGACCCCAAAAAAAGGGAGATTCCAGATGCCCGAAAAAATCCAGAAGAGTGCAAACCGTTTGTTGGAGGCCCGTTCCGGTGGAGGACTTCCAAGCGTCCGGTTCTGGGATGGACGTGGCCCCCAATGTGGAGGTCGGCTCCTCGAGTTCCTTTAGCACGCGACTTTCAATCGCACAGAACTCTTCTAATTCTTGGTCCTCAAAATTATCTTGTTCCATATGCGGCTGGTTGTCCGCACACGAAACTGGTTTCAAAGCCGGCTACCGCTCCAGAACCTCCACAAACTAGACTATTCGCGTTACGAGGCAACAATTTGATCAAAGCCCCGGGTCGCTCGCATCTCATTCCATGCAACAACAATCCGGCATACCGCCTGGCCTTCAACCACAGCAGCTTCCCAGTGGTGCTCGGGCCGAAGAAAAGCGGGTTTCTCAAAACAAAATTGTACAGCGTGTCGCCAACTATCTTCCCTTGGCCGATATCACTTCTATGCTTCCTACCTCTCTTACCGAACAATCCACTCCCATGGAAAATGATCAAATCACATTCTCTCGATTTGATCAGTTTTACACCGGGCCCTATCCAGACTCCACGAAGTCCGTTTCCGTCTTTCGCTCTGTTCCCATCGGCTCGTTAGGAGGCAGTGTTTGGTTATTGGTTATATGAATGGCTTTCAGATCTGGGATGTCGAAGACCTGTCCGACATCCGCGAGATCTTCTCTCTCCGGGAGGGTCCAATCCGGTGTGTTGTGGTCTGTCCCATCCACGCCTACACTCCATGTTCACCATATGCTCGTCCTTTCCCTCAGGCTCTTCCTCCCCCCATTCGGCCTGTATCCCCCATGGAGCTTCCCCCCTCGTCAACAACGGAGACCATTGCCCCTCCACCCTCCATCGACGGAGATGCCTTCCAGGACAGGCGTCCCGCCCTGGCTGTCGTCTCCGCCCAAGAGACCCTTGTCTGTGGTGATCCCCCCCCCCCCCCCCCCCCCCCCCCCCCCCCCCTCGCCCCCTCATTCCGCCATCCTCACCCTCTGCCACCTGCAGGCCTTCCCCGGAACATGGTGAAGCTGTTCACGCTGCCCGAGCAGAAGTACTTCCACAAGCTGACCATGCACTCGGACGTCCTGGCCGTCCGTGCCAATGCCACCTACATCGCCCTGGTCCGCCCAGCACCCGACCCCTGGGTGGGTGACACCCTGCCTGGTGCCCCCCGTGGCGGGGACACATGGCGGGCGGCGATTGAGCCGGGCAGGAGCACTCTTCCCTTTCCCCGATCCACTCGGCTCGCTTCCACCCACACCCACCACACCCACCACCCACCACCCGCCACCCGCGCCACCCACCACCCACCACACCACACCACACCACACCACACCACACCACACCTCACCACCCCCCACCCCCAGGCCTGCGCGGCCTGCGTGCAACTGTACGACGCATACACGCTGCGCCCCTCGTCCCTCATCCCCACGGCCCCATCGCCACACGGCGAGGCCGTCTTCGACATGGGCCCACGCTGGCTCGCGTCCGTGGCCCCCCACCCCATCATCTGCTGTCTTCCCGTGTCCGCACCCCACGCGCGCTCGCATTCATCCCCACCCCGCCGCCGTCTCCATCCCCCCAACAACAGATGCGCCACCTCGGAGCTGCCCGACCTGCAGCAGCACCAGATCCCAGGCGCCCCGGCCCCCGGGGTCCCTCGGCCGGTCCGTTCGTGCTCGCTCGCTCGGTGCCTCGCTATCCCCCCTCACTCTCCCCAAATCGCCCAACCTCCACTCGTGCGCTCCTCAACCCCGTGCCCCCCCCCCCCCCCCCCCCCTCCCCTCCCCGCACCATCCGCCCACCTCCTCAAAGGCGCCGTCCCCGGGGCGCCCGGCGCCCCACCCGGGGGCGGGCTCTCAGGCCCGGGCCCCTACGGCCTCGGGGCCTCCATGCTGCACTCGGTCGAGAACGGGCCGCCCACCACGACCGGGGTGACGGTGGGCATGTGGGGCGACATGGTGGGCATGGTGGGCAAGGGCTTCCAGAGGATCGGTCCGTGCCCCCCACACACACGCACACACAGACACACGGGGGCATGGGCATGATGGGCAAGGGCTTCCAGCGGATCGGTCCGTGGCATCCCCACCCCCACTCCCTCAAACACACACAAGAGACACGGGGGCATGGCGGGCATGGCGGGCATGGCGGGCATGGCTCTGTGGTGTAGTTGGTGCACACCGCATGCCTTGACCCTTTGTTTTTCGGCCCACCCGCATGGCGGCGGTGGGACCCTGTGCGTGTCTGTGTGTGTGTCTGCCTGTGGGCAGCCGGGACAGGCTATCTGGGTGGGATGGCCAAGACCATCTCCTCGGGCATCGGCTACCTGGGTCCGTGGCCTCGCCCACCCACCCACCCAGCCAGCCACCCACCCAGCCAGCCACCCAGCCAGCCATGACCCAGAGCCCACCCACCCCGCCCACAGCCATGACTCACCCCCACCCACGGCCACGACCACACTGACGGGGCTGATCATTCGCCACGCATCGGGGATCATCTGATCCCTCAGGGGGTGCCGTGACACCTTCCCCCGCACCACCCCCCCCCCCCCCCCCCCGGCGTCAACGCCGCCCCTTCCCTGCCCGCACCCTCTCGTGGAGCCTGCTCGCCCCATCTTCTCCGTGCCGCCTGTGTCTTCACATCCCACGCCTCTGCCCCTCCGGTGCTGCCATGCCCGCTCGCTCGCAGGGACGTTGCCGGGTGGCCATCAAGAACTACTACACCACCGGCACCCCACCATCTCCAAGGCCCACGCCACCCAGGGGGCTGGGGCACAGGAGGCGTGGTCCGTCCCCCCCCCCCCCCCCACCCCCACCCCACCCCCCCTGCACGTCGGCATCACCCTCCCGCCCTGTCACCACGGCCTTCACGGCGGCTCTTTGGTCCTGTCGGCGGGGCTGGCAGATCCTGGTCTGGGACCTGCCCTCCAACCGGCCCGTGGCCCACTTCCGCGCCCACGCGCACCCCATTTCGGCCCTGGCCTTCGACCGCTCGGGGTCCCTGGTCCGCCACCCCCACCGCCACCCCGCCCCCCGCGGGACCTTGTGCCGCCGCACCCGCACAGATGGCCATGAGACACACTTGGATCGAAGTACAGAGAGACCCCCACAGATGGCCATGAGACACACTTGGATCGAAGTACAGAGAGACCCCCACAGATGGCCATGAGACACACTTGGATCGAAGTACAGAGAGACCCCCACAGATGGCCATGAGACACACTTGGATCGAAGTACAGAGAGACCCCCACAGATGGCCATGAGACACACTTGGATCGAAGTACAGAGAGACCCCCACAGATGGCCATGAGACACACTTGGATCGAAGTACAGAGAGACCCCCACAGATGGCCATGAGACACACTTGGATCGAAGTACAGAGAGACCCCCACAGATGGCCATGAGACACACTTGGATCGAAGTACAGAGAGACCCCCACAGATGGCCATGAGACACACTTGGATCGAAGTACAGAGAGACCCCCACAGATGGCCATGAGACACACTTGGATCGAAGTACAGAGAGACCCCCACAGATGGCCATGAGACACACTTGGATCGAAGTACAGAGAGACCCCCACAGATGGCCATGAGAGTGCAGCGAGCCACCACCACACGCACATGGCCGTGGGGTCCCCCGGTTTCCATCACACCCTGCTTCCTGCATCGCACTCATGCATTGACACGCACCCCCAACCTCTGGCCGCGCGCACACACACCCCACCCGCCGCCAGCTGGTGACGGCCAGCGTGGAGGGGCACAGCTTCATGGTCTTCCGGATCAGCCCCGGCCCCGACCCGACCGCCTCCCACAGGCACCTGTCCGCCCTAGCCCGCCCGCCCGCCCGCCCCGCCCGCCCGCGCCCGCCTGCCCGCCCGCCTGCCCCTCGCCCGCCCCCCTTGCCATCGAAAGCGCTTGTTGGTTGGGGTCCCCGACATCACAATGCTGATTCGGCCCTTCGATCGCCCCTCCACATGGTCGCACAGCTACAAGCTCGTCCGGGGCGTCACCAACGCATCGGTGCTGGTCCGCGCTCGCACCTCGACCCCCCCCCCCCCCCCCCCCAGAACAAGCCGCCTTCTCGCAAAACGTCTGACTTCGAGTGGAAATGTTGCTGTCCCCGCTCCTGGTGGCCCGTGTGTGGGTTGGGTTCCCTGTTGGCCTGTGTGTGTGTGTGTGTGGGCTGTGTGTGGCGGCCCCCAGGACCTCTCGTGGAGCATCGACCGCAAGTGGCTCTGCGCCTCCTCCCTGCGGGGCACCTCCCGTCCGTCCCCACCCGATGCCCTCAGGCACCCCTCAGGAGTGCCTCAATTACACCCCTCCCCCCCCACCCTCCTCCTCCCCCCGACCACCACCACACGCCACACCACGCAGACAGACACGTCGCCCATCCCCTCACCCCATCTGTTGGTGGTGGTTCTCTGTGGTCTGGCTGCCTGCGGTGGCGGGGGGGCGGGGGGTCCGCGCAGACCTGTACTCCATCCCGCCCGACCTTGCCTCGGCTGTCGATGACGATGGGGTCCGCCTCCTCTGCCCCTCACGCCCCTGCTGCCTCCTCTGCACCCTGCTGCCGCCCCTGCCTCCACGGCTGCCCTCCTGTTCTCACGCCGCGCAGCAGCGGGAGCATAAACACCGACCTGACCTGACCTGACCCGCTCGTCTGGTGGGGGTCCTCTCTGTCTCTGGTGTGTGTGTGTGTGGGGGTGGCACAGACGTCCGCGCCGCTGATCCTCTCGTCGACTGCCCGTGTGCGGCAGTACACCCTGAACACGCGCGACATCAGGCCCCACGTCCGTCCGCCGCCGCCACCCCCGCCGCGCGCACATCCCCAGACATCCCCTGAAAGGCAGGCGTCGCCTGTGGTGATGGCGGCACCGATCTAGCAGATAGACCCGTTTAACACATCAGAACAGCATCTGAACTGCAGCCTCCCCTCTCCCCGCCCATTCTCCCCATCCCCCGCATGCACGCCTCAGATGGGCTTCCTGGCAACTCACCCAGTACCTCATCCCTTCAGCAGCATCAGCAGCAGTATCATCATCAGCATCAGCATCAGCATCAGCATCAGCATCAGCATCAGCATCAGCATCAGCATCTCAACATCATCATCATTCATCATCATCAACCCCCTGACATCACCGGCGTCAAACGCGCCTCATACCCCCCTCCACACACCCTCTACCCCACCCCCACCACCCCACATCCTCCCCCTCATCCCCCACGTGCCTCAGACGCGCTTCCTGGCGCCGCCCCAGACGGCCGCCGACCAGCAGCGACTGCTTGTCTTCTCGCGCCTGGGCATCCTGTCCCGCCACCGGTTGGCGGCCCGGGGGGGCGAAGTCGAGGCCGTCCTCGAGTCCGGCTGGGACCTCTGCAGGCGCCGCCTCTGGCCCGAGGTCACACCGGATCTGGTCCGCCCCCCCCGGCCGCCCATCGGTGCAACGCGCCCCCGTTCCGGCCACGCACACACACGCACACGCCGAGCACCCCGCGCGCACTCCCTCACTCGCGGCTTCTGTGTCGGCTGTGTGTGGGTGGGCGTGGGGGAGCACAGGAAGGCGCAGACCTGCAGCCGCCCATGCGGCCATCCGAGGGGTCCGCACCGCTGGCCCGCATCCCCTCCGCGACTCCCCGGCCCCTCCCCTCCTGCCCTCTCTGCTGCTGCCCGCCACTCCTCCTCTCGCCTCCCCCTTTTCGGCATCCCCCCCAGCGCTTGCCCTTCATTCCTGTCTTTTCTGTGTGTGCAATCGGGACGGTGGCTGTTGCGGCTGGCTGTGCTGGCTGTGCTGCCGTTGTTGTTGGTGGGCCAGGTGGGTCTCTGCCATCGAGGTGACGACCCACTCGCACCCCTGGAAGCCGCTTTGGCTCCGGCCCAACATCCGCCTGATGCTCTGGAACCCACCCGCCGGTCCGCCCCGCCACCCGCGCGGCTCCTCCTCCGCTCAGTCAGCATCATCATCATCACCATCGCCCAATCATCACCACCACCACCATCATTCAGTCATCAGCATCAGCATCGGCATCGGCATCATCGCCCGATCAGCATCAGCATCATCACCACCGACCCGCCTCCCCATCCAATCATCACCTCCCTCCCCACGGGTGCCGATGCACAGGCCGCCCGTCCCTCTCGGCGCCCGGGACGCCCACCAGCACCGCGGCCTCGCCCCAGGCACTACCCCGGGGCCCGGCGCCACCCCCCTCGCTCTCGGTGCCCCCGCCCCCCCGGCCCCAGCTGCCCCCCGACACAGCCGCCACCCCCGAGTGCAGCCCCCAAACGGCTGATGGTCCGTTCGCCCCCCAGCCAGCATCCGCCCCACCCACCGAACCGCCCGCACCCCAACACACCAACCCTCACCCGCCCACCCGCCCATGCGCGCACACACTCCGCTACCCGCCACAGGCTCGCTGGATGCCATCACGGACAGCTGGGAGGGCCAGACAGTGCGCGTCTCCCACGCGGCCCCCGTCCCGACACGCTCCCGGTCCGCCCCCGCCCTGCCGCCCCGCCCCGCCCCGCCCCTGCCGAACACGCTGTCTCCCCCTTCACCATGCAGTCATTACGTGCCCCAAAAATCAGCGTCCCCGAATCAGTGGTCCCCGGACCATTGAACAATGATGATTTGTGGGTGATGATCTGGATGGTGATCTGGAGGGAGGATCAGTGGATGATGATCTGGAGGATGAGAATCGACCCCCCCCCCCCCCCCCCCCCCCCCCCGCTGCCCCCCAGTGCGGACCCCTCGAGCGCCGTGTCCGACCTCGACTTCGACGCGGTGCTCCTCGCGAACCCCGACCTGCAGCCCCCCGGCCCCGGCGCCGCTGCCGGTGGGGGCCGCCGGCCGGGCGGCGACGAGGGTGGGCCCGCCCTGCCGGGCAGCCAGGGACTCGAGCAGGGCCTGGTGACCCCCATGGGGGCGGGCGGGCTGGCCGAGATGGCTCGCCTCCTGCGCGACGTCGGGGTCCGCCCACCGCCGCCACATCCACCACAACCGACACACCGGCACCGCCCCGGCCAAAGCATGCCCCCCCCCCCCCCCCCCCCCCTGTTGTTCCCGCTTCATCGCACTCACCCGTCATCCGAGTCGTCGTCATCGTATCCATCATCCATCATCACCCTCCTCGGAGCATCCTCATGTTCAACATGGCCTTCATCTGTCGTGTCCACCCTCAGACCCATCACCCTCAGACCCATCACCCTCAGACCCATCACGCAGGCAGGGTCCCACAGCGATCCACGACAACCGGGGGATGGGGGGAGGGTGGGCTGGGGTGGGGGGGAAGCACTCCTCTCACCACAATCGGGTTGGGGAACTCCGCCCATCCCTCGCGCTCACGTCCGCCCCGCCCTGCCCGGGTGGTCGCTTCTTCCCCTGTTTGCGTTGCCTGCTGCCTGCTGCCTGCTGCCTGCCGCCTGCCGCCTGCCGCCTGCCGGTGCCCTGGTGTAGTCGACCCCCATCGACCCGATCTCACCCGAGGCTCACCCGGACGCCCACACCGGCGGCGGCGGCCCCTCGGCGGCCATCAGGGTGCGGGTCGCCCCGGCCCCGCCGTGGCGGCCGCCATCAACCCCGCCGATCTGTCCGTCCCGCCCCCTGCCCTGCCCGTCCCTGTCCCTGCCCGGCCCTGTTCCTGCCCGGACCCGCCCACCCACCCTCCCGCATGCGCGCGTCTCTTGGCCTTGCTGTTTCGCCACCCCCCATCCACCCAACCCTCCAATCCCAAGTCCTTTTGGGAGCCTGTTGCTGCCCCGAACCCCCTCCCCTGACCCTCGCCCGGTCTCTCTCCACCCCCCTAGGGGCGGCTCGGGCTACCCCATCTGCCCCGTGAATCCCTTCCCTGGAGCAGCCAGCACCGTGCTCTACCCCCCGCCCGCCCCGGGCCCCTCCCGGCCGGCCTCCAACCCCAACCCCAACAGCCCCGCCCCGGCCTCGGCCAGCCCCAGCCCGGCCCCGTCCTCGGCCAAGACCACGGGCACTTTTTTCGCGTCGCCGGGTGAGGTGGTTCTCCTGCCACAGCCCGCCGGCCCCCGGGAGGAGGCGTACTCACCGCCCGCCCCGGCCCGCCGGCCCGCCACCACCTCACCCCCACCCGCCATCCCTGCCGTCCCCCTCACTGGTCCCGGGGCGGCCTCCCCGCCCCTGGTTGCGTGGAGCCCGCACCCCGCCGTGCTGCCCATCGAGGAGGGGCCCCCGCCCGCCATGCCGCCCCCCGTGCCGCCGCCCCAGGAGCTGGAGCAGGGGCCCCCGGCGGTCGCCCCCGCCATTGCCGGCCAGGTGCTGGCCGCCTTGGAGGCCCAGGGCTTCCCGGCCGACGAGCAGCAGCAGCAGCCGCCGCCCAGCCCGCCCCCGCATCCGGCCCTGGTCTTCGAGGAGGACGAGCTCCCGGCCGCCCGGCCGCTGCCCCCACCTGCCCCCGCCCCCGCCCCTGCTCCCGATGCGGGCGACGACCAGGCCCGACAGCCCTCCCCGCCCCCACCCCTCGGCTGGCTTCCCCCCGAGGAGCCCGTCGCCCCCGCCCTGCTGCCCCCAGACAGCCTCCAGACTACGGGGCTGGCACCGGAGGCCCTCCTCCCCCAGCCGCCCCCAGTCGCAGCAGATGAGGAGGCGGCCCCAGTGTTCCCCCAGCCGCCCCCAGTCCCACTCCATGAGGAGGCGGCCCCAGTGTTCCCCCAGCCGGAGGACGCGCCTGCTCCCCCGGACGAAGCCGCCGTCCCACCGGCTGAGGCCCCAAACGAGCCGGAGGCGGCGACCCCCCCGGCTGCGGGTGGGGATGTTGGCTTTCCTGGTGGCCCGGCAGTGGCTGCTGTGGTGGCTGACGAGTTCCTGGCGCCTCCAGTCGCTGCCGCCCCTGCCCCGGCCGCCCCCGAGGAAGTGCCTCCTGTCCCCGAGCAGGCCGCCCCTGCGCCTGCCCCCGCTGTGGCCCCCGCCCCCCCGCAGGCGACCGCCAACAATGCCAATGCCCCAGCGGCCCTGTCGGCCAGCCAGGGAAAGAAGCCCCGCAAGCGGCATTAACTCCCATCAATCTGCGACTCCTCGCCTCCCTCTCTCCTGCTCGCTTCGGAACCACACCATGTTTTGTGGGCGCTGTTGTGTGGCTGTTTGTTTGTGTGGCCGTTACTTCTCTTGTACAGTCGCCCCCCCCGCCCCGCCCCGCCCCGGTCATGTACACACCCTTTCCCTTTTGGTCCCACTCTGGACACCCAGCCGATCCCTTCCTCGCCATCTTTCGCTCTCTTTCCGTCGCATGACCCCAAGATCAGCTCCCAACGCGACCCCTCGCCCGCTGGGCGCTGCTTGACCCAAAAAGGCCATTGTCATGGCCAAGGTTTCTTCAAGGGGGCGACCGAAGGGTGCACACAGTTCCACGCACCCCTTCAAGACTGCACCTTCAAAGACCGCACGGAATGCGGATTGGAAAAGCACGCGATCTCTCATCAATCGGCCCAACGGAATATGCGGACGACCCAGCGTCTGTCAAGCCTCGCGACCATGATCGAGGCGAGGCGGACGACACGTCCATTCGTGAGGAGCTCATCACAACTGTGCCCGTGCCCGGTGTGCCGCCCCCGCACGGTTCTCACCTGCCAATGGCCTTGGGGGAGATGCGCACTATTGAAAACGTTCCGAGGGACAGAAGGAACCCAGACGTCCCGTGGCAACTCCCCGTGACAGAACCGATACATGGGAGGAGGAGGGGGAGGGGGGGGGGGGGGGGGGGGGGGCGAAATATAAACCCGGGGTATACACCCGGGCTCCTCCGGGGGTGGGCGCATTTACACGAGCTGCCCATCCTCAGGAGGGTAGGGCTGGGGCGGGGGTGGGGTGATATCCCCCCATGGCGTCATCAACCCCCCGGTCAGTGGCCCAGCAGGGCCTTCCGGATGCCGACGGCCAGGTCGTCGCACATGGCCAGCCCGAAGACGGTCTCCATCAGGGCCGGGCAGAAGGGCCGCAGGGTGGCGATGACCTTGCCCGTGGCCGACAGGACCACCTCCCGGCTCCGGGTCACGTGGGCCCGCTGGATCTCACGGGCCGCACCCTGCACACCCGGCAGCGTCACCACCAGCGCCACAGACACCGCCAGCGGGCGACAGGGGAGGGGCAGGATGAAGAAGGCAAGGCGGCACCAGCGGCCGATCGAACCCGTCCAGAATTCTCCCCCTCCGCAGTTTCTGCCTGACCCCCATGACCCAGACAGGGGGGTGGAGGAGGGAGAGGTGGTGGAGGGGGATGGAGACCGACCTCGGGGGTCATGGCGCTCCACCGGATGCGGGGGTTGGCCACCTCGAGGGCCGTCCGGGTGGCCACCAGGGGCAGCACGCAGGTGGTGATGCTCACCCCGGCCGTGGCCTCGTTCAGCTCCAGGCGCAGGGCGTCATAGAAGGCTGCGCCGGGGGTCAGAGAGACGGGCCGACAATGGGGAGTTGAGGGTGCGGAGGGGAAGCGGTTCACAGACAGATCAGGGCAGCCTTGGAGGCGGCGTAGAACGAGACGCGAATGGTCGCTTGCTTGCCTGTCGAGATAGGGAATATTCCCCTGCGGTTGGTGAGAATGCGCGTGCAGACCGGCAAGCGAGACAATCGAGACGATGGAACCCTTGGACTGGGTCAGGTGGGGCAGGGCATACTTGGTCAGGTACAGTGCCCCGTAAAAGTTCACGTCGAAGACTTGCTTGCACAGGACGGGAGGGTCGGGCAACTCGACCCAACGGTCGTTCATCGATCGGCATGCGTTCAGGACCAGGGCATCGATCCGTCCGAATTGCGCGATCGCCGCATCGATCAGGTTCTTGCAATCCGTCTCCACGGCTGGAAAAAAAAAATCATGTGAGCCAAAAAAAATTTCGTGGAGAAACCTTGATCGCAACGAACAGCCAGAACTCGGCCCTGGCCAGAGCCGGGGAGACCGTCCTTGACGGTCTGAAGCAGATTCTCACGGCGAGCAGCCATCACCACCTTCGCTCCCTGAGCAAAGTATTGTTGAACAAGCGAAACTCCGATTCCCTCGGAGCATCCCGTGATGACGACAACCTGATGTGGGGTTGGAAAGATCGAAAATTGTGAAGAGATCGAATCGCGACCTTGTCTTTCAAATTTTTGAGTCCCTTTTGATACTTCACACGCCTCCGAATAAAAGAGGCAACCACTGAAACTCCCAGTAGGGCAAGAAGCCAAAGTGAAAACCCCATTTCACGACTCAGTCGAGTTCACGCGGGTTCCAATCCCTCGGTTTGTGGCCTTCAGGAAAAACCACACCAACTCTTCTCGGTCTAGGCTTTCAACGGATGCAGTACCCCTTCCGCGAAGGCAATCCATTTTTCCAGGCCGCCCTTAGGGGCGATGTCTCACAAGTTCGCCAGCTCATGCCCAATGCGCATTCGGTGAACAAGTCATTCAATGTTGCCCGTGAGATGTTCCAGACTCACCACCCTGGGCTGTGCTGCCGCATGAACGCTCTTCACGTTGCTGCTGCTCACGGTTTTGTCGATGTGGTTCGTGTCCTCTTGACATCCCCCCATCTCGATGTCAACAAATATACCGATAAGAAGGTCTGTCTCCTCAAACACACCCCGAATCTACAAACAAAATTCTTGGGGACACTTCTGCCAACAGGAGCCCAAGAAGGAATTCTACCCCCTGAATGGCGGGACCCAGCGTGAGGTCATCTGCAACTCGTTCATCCACAAGACGGCCCTGCACCTGGCCGTCGAGGGGCACCACCCCGAGGTGGTGATCGCCCTGCTGGAAGACCCCCGGGTCGACGTCAACCTGATGACCCAGGAGAAGTGGAAGGTCAACCGGCCCGTGCAGAAGGTCCACGAGAAGTACCTCACCCAGCGGTCGCCTCTGCACCTGGCGGCCCTGCAGGGCGACGTGGCCATGATGCAGCTCTTCCTGCGGCATCCCAGGATCAAGCCCATGGACTACGCCACGTCTGTTTCGGGCGAGGAGAGTGTCGTCACACCCCGTGGGACGCAGGCTGATCCACTCTCCCCCCCCCCCCGCCACCCTCAGACTCGCCCACTTACACTTCCCCGCCCACCCGCACTGACCCCGTCCACCACCACCGCCAGCCATCACCACAACCACAACTGCTTGACACAGACCACAAGCACACCCCCGAACCGCCAACCGTTCGCCCCCACCCACCCCCAGGGAGGACCTGTGGAGGAAGACCGGTTACGAGGAGTCCTCACACGCCCAGAATAACTGCCTGCGCCTCTACGAACGCCGGTCCGTGGCGGGAGGATGGATGTGCTGAATACATTGGGGGGCGGAGAACGCGACTGTGGCGGCGAGAGGCCGACCGGTTTCCCACTCCGCCCTCATTCCACCCCTGCCCTCCTCGCTCTCAGGAGCAAGGCCCCATCCACTACGCGGCCCAGTGCAACAGCGTCGAGGCGGTGCAGCTGCTCCTGGCCGCCCAGCCCAACGACCTCAACCTGTCTGCAGCGCCCCCTCCCTCGTCCACCATCACCCCGCCGCTATCACCACCCCATCGTTACTCTCACCGCCTCCACCCACCCACCCACCCACCCACCCACCCCCCCCCACCACCACCACCCTCATCGCCGCCATCGCCCCCCCCCCCCCCCCCCCCCCCTGGCCCCCGGCCTGGCGTCATCAGGATCGGGTACTCCCAGTCACAGCACCCCTCAACTACCCAGGCACTCACAGTCATACATCCCCCCCTCCCATCCTCCCCCATCCCCCTCCTCCCATCCTCCCCCTGACAGGATTGGGTACTACCAGTCTGAGCTGGCCTCGTACAGCATGCAGGAGGACCTGGGGCGGCCCATGTGGGAGGTGGTCAACAGCTCGTTCGGCCTCAAGCCCGACATGACCCCGCTCCTGGCCGCCATCAAGGCGGTCCGTCACCCGGGCAGAGACGCACCCTCACTCTCACGGACGCACCTCACAGACGAACGGGCGGCATGACCACCCCGCTCCTCAAGGCGGTCCGGTCGCACGGGCACGGGCACAGGACAGGCACGGGCACAGGCACGGGCACAGACGCCCCATCGGCCTGATCGGGTCGCCGATCGGGCTCACGGCTCCTGGTGCCCATTTTCTGCGGTGTGGGCGGTGGTGGGTGGGTGCTGGTGTCACTGTGTGCCTGAGGGGAGTGTCGACCTGACCTGACCTGACCACCCTTACCAAAGGAAATGCCGTCTTCTGGTACCTGACCTGACCACACAACTTGCGGTGAAACGGCGGCGTCTGGGTGTGTCAGGTGGATGTTCTGCGCCCAGGGGGGGTGTCGACGTGCCGGTCCTTGATCTGATCGCCATTTCTCCGGGGGGATGGATGCTGGGTCGCCAGGGGAGTGTCGACGTCATCCGGTACCTGCTCAGCCAGCCATCCACAAACGTCGAGGCGCGCACCCATGACAACAAGACGGTCCCCCCCCCCCCCCCCCCCCCCCCCCCCACCTGATGCCTCTCACGCCTGCCCCGCCCACGCCTGCCCCGCCCACGCCTACCCCCCCCCCCCCCATCTCATCTTTGTCACCCAACGGCGCATGGGTTCGACTCCCGCCAGGCCCAAAATCTGTTGAACGAGGCGGGCCTGCCCACGGAGGTGCACAAGGGGCTCTCGGAGATCCTCTCCCGAGCCACCAGTCGCAGCCGCGGGGTGACCCCCATCGGGCCGTCCGGCAACAACCTGGCCGTCACGGTGGTCTGTCTCACACCCAGACCACCCAAGCATCAGCATCATCTCCAGAATCACCATTATCATCAGAATCAGAATCATCATGACCATCATCAATCATCGGGGCCGTCCGGCAATCACGGGGTGGTCCGCCTCACCCCCACCATCACCACCAATCATCATCCAATCGCCTTCTCTTGGCCACCCCTCCCCCGCAGGTGAAGGTGGCCACGCCCATCCCCGTGGTTGTCCCCTTCGCCGCCACCCCGGCCGCCACCCCCGCCCCCAGCGGCCCCTCGCCTCTCCTGCCCGCCCCGGCGGCCCCGGCCCCGGCCCCGGCAGCCCGCCCGCTCATCGACCTGAGCGGGCACCCGAGCCCCTTCATGACCGGCCCCACCCCCGCCCCGGCCGCCCCGGCCAAGCCCTTCACCCTCGACGTCAGCTTCTTCTCCGTTGGCCCGAGCCGGGCCGCCCCCGCCGCCCCCGCCGCCCCGGCGGCCGCTCCCTTGCTGGACCTCTTTGGGGCCCCAGCGGCCGCCCCTCCCGCCCCGGCAGTCGCACAGTCCCCGGCCCTCTCCGCCCCAGCCACCGCCAGGTCTGCTTCATCCCCCCGGCCCCGGCGTTCGGGGCGGTTGTTGTTCGGGGCCTCACCCGTGCACTTTCCTTTCCCCGTCGGCGATTTTGGCCCGGACAGCCCGCCTGCTGCCGCCCGCCCCGTCCAACGTCCGTCAAACCCCTCCGCCCCGCCCAACCGTCGTCACGTCCCCGTGTCCCCCATGTCCCCCATCTCACCTAACGCCTCTCGCCGTCCCTCCTTTAGATGATGACCTGGAGGCACTGTTCTCCTCCCGCCTCTCGGGTTTCGGTGCGGCCCCGGCCGCTCCCGCCTCTCCCGCCGTGGTGGCTCCCGCCCCGGTTCCATCACCCGCCGCGTCTCCTGCCGCTTCGGGGACTTTCAATCCCTTCGCTTAGAGGAGCCTGCAGTTTTCTGGGCCGTGGCGATCGAATAACTGGATTTGTCCACTGATGAGATCGGAATTTTCTCCATAGATCCGAATCGGATCCTTCGAGAATGATCAAGACAATTCTTGCTTTGGTTCCGACTGTCCCCGGGCTGGACTCTTTGGCAACCCTCTTCTTAAACGGGTCTCACTCACCCGTGGCAGTTTTTAAAGCGGTTTTTGAAACCATGAGCTCCCCTCGCCTTCGTGTGACCGTGGTTCGCGGTCAAAACCTCATGCGTTCTGCCTTTGCTCAAGTTTGCGATCCAGTCCGTTTTTTTGGGACTCCGGGCATTGATCATCCCCCCCCCCTCTCCAGTACACTCGGGTGACGATCAGTCACCAGCGTTTCATGACATCCACCAAAACGGCTTGCTGCGACCCCGTTTGGAACGGCCCGTCGGATTATTCTGCCTCTTCGTGAGCTCACATCAAGATTTCTTCTTCCAGAATCGTTCGTGTTTGAGATGCGTCCTACCTTCCGTCAAATGACAGTGGAAGTTTTCGACAAGGTTTGGGCTTTCTTTTTCCCTCGGTTTTGTTCATCTCGCATCATCCACCAGGACCGTGTCAAAATCACCCGCGAGGTTCCTCTAGGCTTCTCCACTGTTGATCTGTCTTCCGTCCTGCGCGAGCTCACCGAGGGGCAGCTTTCCCGCGAATTCGAGGGTTCTGCCACCATCACCCCGGTCGCCAGGTCCGCAATCGCCTCCATTGTCAGTCCCTTGTCACCACCTTGCAGTCCGCTGATGGGCACCAAGTACTACACAAACCCCGTTGGGCTGACCCGCCGGCCGGCCTCATCCCTGGGGATGTCCGGCACCGCCACCGCCCGTGCCGTTGCCCCGGCGACGTACACCAAGGTGGCCAAGCGGACGGTGAACACCCTCTATGGGACCCTCGAGCTCGCCTTCTCCCTGGGCGACCAGCCGGCGCCCCTGCCCTCGTCCCGTCCGTTGCTCAACCTCCCCCACTCCGCCTCGCAGGCACGCACTGCCGTTTCTTCTCTTGCCGCTCCCATGTGCTGCTCCTCCCTTCGCTCACTTCTCCACTTCCTCTGTCCTCTGTCCTCTGCTCCCCCCCCCCCCCCCCCCACCCCCCCCTGGCAGTTCTTCCCGCCACTGCGGCGGCGACAGCGTCCCTTTCCAGCACGGGCACCCAGCAGCACCTCCCGGCCGGCTCCCCGCCCCGCCCGGCCGCCACGGCCACGGCCACGGCCATCTCCCCAGCCCAGCCTCCGCGCCCCAGCCCCAGCCCCAGCCCCGCCCCGGCCCAGCCCAGCCCGCCAGCGCGGCCCCATCAGCCTGCCGCCACCCATCGCCGAGGCGCCCTTCGCATACAACAGCCGCTACCGGCGGGAGTACCAGCTGCTCGACCGGCTGGGGCCGTCAACCTGGCCCGGTTCCAGCCGCCCCCAACGTCGACATCCAGCGGGTGCTCTTCATCGTGTGCATGCCCGTCCGTCGGCCTTGCCCCGCCTCGATCTACCTCACCCCCACCCATCGTCAACCTCACCCCCACCCATCGTCGACCTCACCCCCACCCATCGTCGACATCACCCACCCCCACCCATCGTCGACATCACCCACCCCCACCCATCGTCGACATCACCCACCCCCACCCATCGTCGACATCACCCCCACCCATCGTCGACATCACCCCCACCCATCGTCGACCTCACCACGATCTCACACACTCTCTCCCCACCTCCCCACCCACCCCCATGCCCGCCAGTACGAGGGCTACGAGCACACCCTCCGTGCGGGCCCCATCAACGACTGCATCCAGGTGGCTCAGTACTTCCGGGGCAGCAGTACCACGTGTACTACATCGCCGACGCCACCCCGCTGCAGTTCATGGCCTGGTATCACCGCTTCCTGCACTGGACCAAGGGCGAGCTGGTCCTGTACTACTCACGGCACGTCGGTCCGTGCCGACATCGCCCCGCGGCGGGGGAGAGCGATGGGTCGACGGCTTCGTGACCATCCCACGGCCGCATCACCGTCTTCATAACCCCCCTCCCCCCGTCTTCATGCCACATTCCTCCCACGTCTTTATCATCCCCTCGTCTTTATCATCCCCCGTCTTCGTCTTCATCTTCACCACTGTCGTCCCCCCCCCCCCTCCCTCCCACCCTCCCACCCATCATGGCCCTGGCTGCCCGGCGGACGCAGATTCCCGACCAGGAAGGCGACGAGGCCGACGGGCAGGACGAGGCGCTGGTCTTCTGCAACGAGGGCGGCCGCAACCAGGGCGGCAAGCGCATCCAAGGCGCCAAGCCCGAGAAGGGCATCACCGAGAGTCGCCCCACGCGCATGCTGCTGCTGTGATGATGAGATTGGGTGGTGGTGGTGGTGGTGGTGGTGGTGATGATGATGATGATGATGATGATGATGATGATGATGATGATGATGATGATGATGATGATGATGATGATGATGATGATGATTCTCCTTGACGGCAGCCGTTTTGTGCATTCTGGCCCTCAATCCCACCATTTCACACGCCATCTCCCCCCGCCCCTCCCCTCCTTCCCCCCCGGGCAGACACGGTCTCTGACGACGTGCTGAACAACACCCTGGTGGAGGAGAAGGACGACCCCAACCTGCGGGTGGTGCTGATCACCGACTGCTGCCACTCCGGCTCCATGTTCGACCTCAGCGGCGCCTCGGGGGCCTCCCGTCCGTCCGCCCCTACATGACCCCGCATTCATATATGATGATGACACGACACATCACACACCACGACACATCACACACAGAGATGGCACACATAGCACACACACAGAGATGGCACACATAGCACACACAGAGATGGCACACATAGCACACACAGAGATGGCACACATAGCACACACAGAGATGGCACACATAGCACACACAGAGATGGCACACGTGACACACACAGAGATGGCACACATAGCACACACAGAGATGGCACACGCATGGCACACACACAGAGATGGCACACGTATGATGCGCATGACACACCGAGACGCACACAAAGATGACACATGACAGTTCGACTGACAAGCACAGGCGCAGAGATCAAATGAACCGAAATTGTCTTTCTTCCCTTCTGAGTTGCCGTGATGAAATCGCCAATTGGGCTCCCCCCATAAGCCGCCGCGTCCTGCGTTCCCCCGCCCCACCATCACAGCCACCACCACATTCATGCTCGTTCCCTCCCCCCATCCACCTTCCATCCCCTCCACCCCGCAGGCAAGCGCCCCCCGCCACCCAACGTGGTCACCATCGCCGCCTCTGCCGACTCGCAGACGGCCAAGCAGCTCAACCTGGGCGACGGGGTGGAGCGGGGCATCTTCACCTACAGTATGGTCACATACCTGCAGCAGAACCCGGGCGCCTCGTTTACCGCCATGCGGGTCGCCGTCCAGCAGAAGCTCAAGGTCCCCACGGGCGCCTCTTGCCATTGCCATCGTCGGCATCAGCATCAGCATCAGCATCAGCATCAGCATCGTCGGCATCAGCATCAGCGTTAGCATCAGCATCAGCTCAGCATCAGCATCAGCATCAGCATCAGCATCAGCATCAGCATCAGCATCAGCATCAGCATCAGCATCGAGTCGTCATCAGTGCATCGCCATCAGGATCCAGCGTATCGTATGAGTGCACCCGATTGACATATCCTTCTCCATTTTCCTCCCCGCCCTCCTCCTCTGCCCCTGCGATGTGTGATGTTCGTCCCGGCCGTGAGCAGAAGGTGCAGGCGCAGAGCGTGCAGATTATCGCCGTCCGGCCGGATCTGCTCGACCAGCCCGTCATCAGGCCCCTCCAGAGCCTGCCCCCACCATCCTCCGTCCGTCGCCCCCGCCGCCCCCCCATCGCCCGCTGGCCCTCCCCTCCCGCCCCCCGCCAGCACCTTCCCGCCAACCACGCACCCAGATCTCTGCACCCCCGTGCAACCCAAACCACACCCCACCATCCGGGCCAACGCCACACACGCACACATTTCTTCCTGTTTCTCCCGCACGCACGCACCCGGGTTTGGGTGGGGACAGCCAACGAGGGCATCGCCTACACGGCCGTCGCCCCAGCGGCCGTGGTTGCCCAGCCCGTGGGCGTGCCGGCCTCCATCCCGACCCTGGCCCCGCCCCCGCTGCCCGTCCGACCCGCACAGCACTACGCCTACCCGTCCAAGTACCGCATGGAGTCCGCACCGCACCTGCCACGCCCGCCACCACACACCTGTCCAAGTACCGCATGGAGTCCGCACCGCACCGCACCGCACCGCACCGCACACCTGCCACGCACCCATCCGGACGCCATCATGCGCAGTGAGCCCAGACCCACCCTCTCACCACATCCTCATCGTCCGGCTGGTAGCTACCAAGCAGGAGCTGGACCGTGACCTCCCCATGCTCACCACCACATCCCCACCCACATCCCCCCTCACCATCCTCATAGCTACCAGGAGCTGGACCGGATGGGGGCCATCAACGTGGGCGTGGTCGGCATGCCGGACAGCCTCGCCGTCCCGTACGCCGTCTTCCTCACCTGTCCGCTGCCCCCTCCCACCCATGCCTGCATCCCCCCCACCCATATGCCTACCATGCCCCCACCCCCATGCCTGCATCCCCAGACTCATCTGCATTCACCTCGGACCATCATCATTCGTCGCATCTCATGCTCACGATGATGGCGGTGGCGGTGGCGGTGGCGGTGGCGGTGGCGGTGGCGGTGGCGGTGGCGGTGGCGGTGTGGCGCAGGCATGCCCTACGAGGGCCTGCAGCACACCCTGGGCAAGGGCCCCATCAACGATTGCAAGCAGTTCGCCAAGCTCTTCCTCGCCCGCGGCTACGCGGTCCGCACTCTGTCCCCTCGCCCCAACACATGCAGGCACACCTGCTGACGGGCAGCGCACTGTCGTCATCATCATCATCATCACCACAACCACAACCACAACCACAACCACCATCACCACCATCATCATCATCATCACCACCACCACACCACCATCACCACAACAGCAGCAGCAGCACCGATCATCAGCACCATCATGCTGATGATGGTGCTCTTGTATCATCATCACCATTATTCTTCTGCAGGTGTTCATCATCAGCAGCAGCATCATCATCACCATTCTTGTGTCTGCAGGTGTTCTACGTTGTGGACGCGACCCCGTCGCAGTACCTGCAGTGGTACAGCTTCCTGCTGAAGCACGTCACCAACGAGCTGATCCTCTACTTCAGCGGCCACGGCTCGCAGATCCCCGACGAGGAGCACGACGAGCCCGACGGATTCGATGAGGTCTGCGTCCCCCCCCCCCCCCCCCCCCCCCCCCCCCCCCCCCCCCCCCGGCTCCTCCCTCGGGATGTGACTACTTGGGACCCCCCGCTCAATGGTCATACTCCCCCCCCAACCGCCCATGACCAGGTTCTGGTGCTGTACGATGCCACCCGTCGGAAGGCGCCCATTGTCCCGCACCACGGCGTCTCCGAGTGGGGCATCACCGTCCGTTCCCCGCCACTGTCACTGTCACTTGTCACTGTCACTGCCACTGTCACTGTCACTTGTCACTTGTCACTGTCACTGCCACTGTCAGTCACTGTCACTGTCACTGCCACTGTCAGTCACTGTCACTGTCACTGTCACTGTCACTTGTCACTTGTCACTTGTCACTTGTCACTTGTCACTGTCACTGTCCCGCCCCGTCCCGCCCCATCCCGCCCCGCGTGCCAACCGCCCCCGTGCCGTGCCCCCCCAGCTCATCAGCAGCTCTCCTTCTCCTTGGCGCCCCTCCTTGTGTCACCTCGGGCAGGATGACGTGCTCTACGAGCAGCTGGCCGCCGACAAGCTGCCCTCCCTCAAGGTGTTCATCGTCCGTCCCGCCACATCCCGCCACACACCCCCTGTCTCCATCACCCCTCCCCTCCCACCTCTCACCTCTGCATCGCCCCACCACTCCGCCACGTCCCCATCACCTCATGGCTCCATCACCGCTCCATCACCTCATGCCCTCATCACCTCATGGCTCCATCACCTCATGGCTCCATCACCTCATGGTTCCATCACCCCGGTCGATACTCGCCTGTTTGTGTCCCGTGCCTGGCCGGCTGGGTGTGGTGGCTGGGTGCAGATCACGGACTGCTGCCACAGCGGGTCCATGTTCGACGTGAGCGCCCACGCCCAGAACGTCGCCGCCGCGGGGGAGCTCGGCCACTCCGTGCCCCCGCGCAACGTCCGTCCCCCGCCCCGCCCCCTGCCCCAATCCCGCCCGCAGTTGCGGTTGGTGGCTCCTGCCCCAATCCCGCTCCTCCCCCGCCATGTGGCTATCCCCAGGTGGCACCATCCCATTTTGTCCCATGTCTGGGCGATGCCCTCCCTCACCACCCTCCGTTTTGCCTGCCGACTGGCGCGGGGCGGGGCGGGGTGGTGAGCAGGTCCTGTGCCTGTCTGCGGCCGCGGACAACGAGACGGCCAAGCAGGTGGTCATGCCCGACGGGGCCGAGCGGGGCGTCTTCACCAACGCGTCCGTCCCCGCCCTCATCCGATCATCATCATCCGATCATCATCGTCATCATCATCCGATCGTCATATCCCCTCTCCCTCCCCTCCCTCCCTCCCCCCCCAGGTTCGTGCTGTACATGCAAGCCAACCCGGACGCGTGGTGGCAGTCGCTGGTGAACTTCCTGGGCAAGAAGATCAAGACCTACTCGAACGTGACCATGTCCACCTCCGACGCGGCCATCGCCGACTGCGCCGTCATCAACCCCGAGGCCGCCAAGCTGGCCGTCCAGTAGGCCGACACCGCCCCCCGTGCGGCTCAACCCCCCCCCCCCCCACACACACACACACGGAGTCTTTTTTTAAAAAACCTGTAACATGACGACACATCTTTCGGCGGCGAATGCGCCAAAGCCGCGGCCTGGCTGAAGGAAACGAGAGAATCGCGCGACTCTGACACGGCCCCCCAACGTCGCCGGGCCGGGTGGGGTCGCACTCTCCGAAACGTTCGATGGGAGAGGGAGTGAGGGCAGGACACAGGACAAGGGCAGGGCAGGACAAGGGCAGGACAGGACAAGGGCAGGACACAGGACAAGGGCGGGGCGGGGGGGGCAGGGGAGGTGAGGTGAGGTGAGGGCGGGAGGGGAGGAGCCGGGAGTCAACCAAAAAAAGCTGCCGCAAGAGGCAGAACATCCCCCGCGAGGGAGCGGAGGGAGGGGCAGGGGGGCAAGGGGAAAAAGCAAGAGAGATAGATAGAGAGAGAATTCGAACAACAAACAACAACTCCAAGAGAACATAAAAAAAGCAAAAGAGAAACCATCGGCTCCAGCAGTGGCGGAACCACAGGCTTGGTCGATGAGACATGAGACAAAATGGAGTTATAACCAAACTACATTATCGGTGCGACGGGTGGTATACTCGGGCGGGTTTGTGTAGTCGGGGTGTGGGTAACCTAGCTTTCGGTGTCGGGATGATGAAAAAGCAGAGACCAGACCCAAGCTGATCGCTATTTGAATCTGTTCCGTTCCTGGTGTGATGCCCAGTTTGCGTTCCAAAAAATGGGAAGGATCATCCGCCATAACAGTGAGAACAGGGCAAGCCGCCAGGCCAAGTTCTTCTGCAGCCAGCAAGAGATAAGTTGTGTACACACCGGCGTCGAATGTGTTGGTTGATGGGTAACCAGCGGGGACGACCGGAGTTGTGACATAAAGAACGACAGGGGCACCAAAGGTGATGGCATCCGCGACATGGAACCGGTCGCGCTGGGGCTGGAGCGAGACTCGCTTTTCGATGAGGATTGTAAAAAACGCAGCAATCTCTGCATTCGTGACCCTATTCGTCACCACATATGTCTTCCAGGGTTGAGCATTCATTGCGGATGGAGCATGACGTGCCAGGGAGAGAAGTTGTTCCAACTTGCTCTGCTCAACCGATCTCTGGAGGAAGCGACGAACACTGTGCCGTTGAATTAGGACTGAAGGCGGTGGCAACTGGGGGTGTGATGAAAAGCGGGTTCCGCTCGACATCAACGGACTGGAGGATCGACTGGAGGACCCCTCGCTTCAGGTGAAACAGGCTCTCTCGCGTATCAAATCGATCAAAAACGCGGCTATTTTCTCGACGTGTCCCAGCGGACAATGAAAAACCCATCGGGATTGAAAGAATAATGTGCTCTTTGACCCTAAAAGGAGCGGACAAAAAATGAAAAAGGATCAAATCGGAGGTAGTACAGACCTGCAGGAATGCTTCCACAGCTGGAACGAGTCGGGCGTGGCCCCTACTGTGCGAGCCGCGCCCTGTGATCAAGATGACACGCGGAGGGTGCTCAGGGGCATCGCGCATCAGCTGGAAATGGGCCTCCAGAACCCCCAGAGCCTCGTTCACATGCAACCTGGACGCACGTAAGGAGAAGTGATACTGCCTTGAATGGCATGAGTTGAGCAGACCCGTGCAAGTCAATCGCATAGGAATCCCGAAGGTGTTCGTTCCTAGAGGGAATCACGCCGCCGTTGCGGCAACCGGCAGGGGTGAGCAGACCGGGCCGTGAAAATCGTGTTGAATGCGCGTTCTTGCTCAGGCCTCAGCTTGGCACGCAGCTCGCGCGCCTGTTGAGCCACCGAGAGACCGGCAGGTTGAAGCAGGGTTGGTGCCACTCAGCATCCTCCCCCCGAATCGCCCGTCGACCTCCCCCTCCCCCTCCCCCCCTCCCCCCCTCCCCCTCCTCCTCCTCCTCCCCCCCGGACCTTCCTGCTGTACTCGTGGGCGGCCTTGCCGTCGTGGTTCAGATAAGCCCGGGTGGCGCTCTCGGCGCAATGGGCGATGGCTTGCTGCAGCGCAGCGCACGACTCGCGGGCCGACCGGTAGAGGCCGTTGGTGTCTGGCCGGTGGGAATCACCCCCCAGGGGGATGTCGGCACATGCACGTGACGCACGGGAAGGGTTTTGATTGGGGCCCGTGAATGACGTTGATGGTGGTGGTTGCAAGGTGCCGTGGGTATTGCACCCAGGGGGATACAGACCATTGATGGAGATGGGGGGGGGGGGGGTGGAACAGACCGTCGGCGTTGTAGATGGGGACGTCGGTCCCCCCGGTGGCCGCCCGGAGGGCCTCGCGCATCGAGAGCGGAATGTGCGCCGCGGGCTGCGGGCTGCCGCTGGGCGAACGCGACCCTGCACGCGAGCACAACCATCACCCCCGGGAGGGGGGGGGGGGTGTTGGGGGATAGGCGAGTCAGCAATACAACGGGGCCGGCAATCCAGTGCGCCCCCTGCTCGGCATAAATTGCGCCACCCCCCTGGGGGCCGCACGGTAGGAGGGGAGGACGGGGCGGACTGCTGCGGGGGCGGGGCGGGGGCACAGTCCCGGTGCGGCCCATGTCCTTCGGGATCGCCTCCAGTTCCTCTTGGGGCGCCGCAGGCTGGCCGTACACGTCCCGGGCAGCACGGACGGCTGGGGCGGGAGGGAGGGAGGGAGGGAGGGAGGGAGGGAGGGAGGGAGGGAGGGAGGGTGGTGGCTATCACCCCGACCTGACTTGGGTACGAGGGCGTTGCGTGCTCACTTCGTCCACGGACATGCCATCAATCGGCTCGTTCCTCCACCCCACCCCACCCCCCACTCCCCCCCCCAACCCCTCCATGAGGTGGGTATCTGCCGGACGGGGAAGCGATGACGTGTCAGATGAGCCCGCCGAAACCCCATAATTCTGTAGACGTGATTCGAATGGCCAAGGCACGGGTTCGAATCCATTCAATCCCAGATATTTTCTGAATGGACAAAAAGAACCGCACCCGCGAGGGATCGAACCCATCGCCTTCAGTACACAGAACGAGCATCTTACCGTTGGACTCCAAGACCCGAAAAATTACGATCTTCAAAACCTGTATTTATAAAGAAGAGGATAGAACAGCGGGGCGGGGGTTACTGCGCAGCATGACGCGTGCAGGCGCTCACGCTGCAAGCCGACTCGTCTGTGGGGAGTGGTCGATGACGCGATGTGAGGGGCAGCGACGTGGGCGCGACGTGGGCGCGACGTGGGCGGAGGGGTGCGGGCGCTGAGAGTGAAGAAGCAAAGAGAAGAGAGGGTTGCGTGGCAGAGAGGGAAGGATGTTCGGAGGGTGAAGAGAAGGCGGTGGGGTGGAGGGGTGGGGGGCGGGCGGAGGGTCGGAGGGTCGGGGTCGGAGGGTCGGGGTGGAGGGGTGAACGGGCGATCAGGGTCAGAGGGTCGGAGGGGCGAGAGGGACGAGGGACGGGGCGGAGAGACGAGGTGCGGAGGCACGGAGGGCCCAGGGGCGGAGGGACAGAGAGAGAAAGATGAGGGTGGAGGGTGGACGGAGGGGCGGACGAGCAGAGGGGCAGAAGAGCAGAGGGTAGGATGAGAGATGAGGGGCGGAGGTGCGGAGGTGCGAAGAGATGAGGGGCAGAGGGACGGAAAGCAGAGGTGCGGAGAGGTGCGGGATGAAGGGGCGGAGGGATGAGGGGCGGAGGGGCGGAGGGATGAGGGCGGAGGGGCGGAGGGATGAGGGGCGGAGGGGCGGAGGGATGAGGGGCGGAGGGATGAGGGGCGGAGGGATGAGGGGCGGAGGGATGAGGGGCGGAGGGATGAGGGGCGGAGGGATGAGGGCGGAGGGATGAGGGGCGGAGGGATGGGGGGATGAAGGGCGGAGGGATGAGGGGCGGAGGGATGAGGGCGGAGGGATGAGGGGCGGAGGGATGAGGGGCGGAGGGATGGGGGGATGAAGGGCGGAGGATGAGGGGCGGAGGGATGAGGGGCGGAGGGACGGAGGGCGGAGGGATGAAGGGCGGAGGGATGAAGGGCGGAGGGATGAGGGGCGGAGGGATGAGGGCGGAGGGATGAGGGGGGGAGGGGCGGAGGGATGGGGGCGGAGGGACGGAGGATGAGGGCGGAGGCGGAGGATGAAGGGCGGAGGGATGAAGGGCGGAGGGATGAGTGGCGGAGGGATGAGGGGCGGAGGGATGAGGGACGGAGGGATGAGGGCGGAGGGGCGGAGGGATGAAGGGCGGAGGGATGAGGGGCGGAGGGATGAGGGCGGAGGGATGAGGGGGGAGGGGCGGAGGGATGGGGCGAGGGACGGAGGGATGAGGGGGCGGAGGGGGGGAGGGATGAAGGGCGGAGGGATGAAGGGCGGAGGGATGAGGGGCGGAGGGATGAGGGGCGGAGGGACGAGGGGCGGAGGGACGAGGGGCGGAGGGATGGGGGGCGGAGGGACGGAGTGGGGGAGTCGGGGAGTAAGGCGTGCGGATGTGCGGAGATGCGGATGGGCTGGTGACAGAGAGGGGGATGAGGGAAGGAGTGGAGAGGGGAGGGGCGGAGGGAGCGGGACAGAGGAGGATGAGAGGCGGAGGGACAGTGAGAGGAGGGGCGGACGGGGGGAGAGGTGAGGGGCGGGAGGCACCCAGGGGCGGACCAGCCCGACCTGGTCGAGATCGGTCCCCGGTGAAGCCCTCGTCGGCCCGGCCCTGGCGTCAGTTCTGGAACTGAACTGCGCAGCTTCGCCACGCGTGCGACAGCCGACCACCGAGGGTCTCACCGAGGGCGGCGACAGTCTGCCCAACAGCGGCACCACCTCGCGGAGGACGGGGCGCCCGCGATGTGGATGGCCAAGTGACCGTCAGCCGCCTGCCGCCGACTTGGGCCGCCAGCAGCAGCGGGCTGACGGCCTCGTCGGTGCGCGGGCGCGCACCAGGGCCTCTTCAAGGTCCTCCGTGCGCTCGCCGTTCTCGCATACGTAACCCAGGCTCTTCGTGTCGCCCGCGGGACGGACTCTGAGCACACAAGGTGGGCAGCCAGGTGAGCACAACGGGGGGGGAGAAGAGGGAGGGAGGAGGAGGAGGGTATTCGTGGCAGTGGTGGCTGCACGTGGGAAGGTTCGCAGGCAGACCCTGGGGAGGGAACCCGGCGGCCTGTGCAAATTCCGGGAGGGCGGGGGCGGGACGCGGGCGGGGAGAGCGATTGAGTCGGGAGGACGAGCAGCAGCCGCACCAGCGGGATCGGGTGCTGCGGGTGCCTGTGCGGGACGGTCGAGAGCACGAGCAAGCAGGCGGCCGGGGTGGAACCAGCGAACTGTGTGTGTGTGTGTGGGGGGGGCGAATGATGGGAACGGAAGGATGATCAGGAATGGGATTCGGAAGGGGGCAGGGGAGGAGGGGGTGGAGAGGGGTGGAGAGGGAGAACCTTTGCAGCAGCTGGTGAACCCGTACGCTGATCGGGGCTGCGAGGCCAGCTGGCCAAAGACGAGCAGGCGAACGAGCTCTCAGGAGCAGGTCGTGGACGGCCTTCTCGATCGTCCTGCCACCGCAGCAACCACAGCCACCAGCCACCAGCCACCAGCCACCAGCCACCAGCCACCAGCCACCAGCCAGGAGGAGGGTGAGGTGGTGGGTGGTGTCATCTAAAGGGAAGAGGGTGACAGTGTGGAATGGGGATGAGCCACATAAGGGGACGGAGGCATCTGGAGGGCACATGGGGGCACATGGGAGCATCTGGGGGTAGAGCCACATAAGGGCACCTGGGGCATAGACGGAACATCGGGGTATAGGGGGGGGGGGGGGGGGGGGGGCGGTCCCATGTTGTATTGCGGGTGCTGATGGCGGATGGTGGGTGTGCCTCCGTCTTTCTGCCTGCGGGGCGACTGCCAGTCATGCCCACCACCCATCGGTCTGCTCGTCCCTGGGGAACATACTTCGTCTTTGTGGTGGGTACCAGAGGCGCAACTGCTGTGGGGAAGCTGCGCAGGCTGGGCAGCTGAGGGTAGGGGCGAACAGGGACAGAGATGGGGCAGAGGGGGCGAGTTCGACCACCGGCGCACGAGGAGCAGAGGGCAGGGCAGGGGCAGCAGGGCGGGACGGGAGAAAAGGGCGGGGGGGGTTGGGGGGTGGTGGTGGTGGGGGGGGGGGGGGGGGGGGGGGGGGGCGAGGACCGACCACCGTCGCATCGGCTGCCGAAGAGCAGCACCGAGTGGCACTCGCTCTGGACCGAAATACTGGAGGTGCACCCATCATCAAAGACAGCTTGGTGGCAGCTGCGGTGCCGGGGAGCAGGGAGAGGCGGGAGGAGATGGGGGCAGTAGGGAGGATGGCCGTATTATCCGGCTGATCATGCGATGTGTGGGAGAGGGGAGACGGGGTGGATGGCTATCTCTTCGGATGATCATGGGATGTGGGGGAGATGGAGGCGTGGTCAGGGTGACAGTCCCAAAGCAGTGTTGGGGAGGCGCGTGAGGCTGTGGTGGGGGGAAGGGGGATGGAGGGAGGAGGAGGAGGAGGTAGGGCAGACAGTGGACGTCGATGATGAGCGCACCATCGGGACCCCCATTTGGGCTGATCCCGAGAAAAATCGTCCAATATCGGCTCCATGACGCGGAGCTGACCGGATTGGCCACCTCGATCATGACGAAGACCAGGGTGTCGAGGGCCAGGTTGTCGAGAGATTGCTGATAGTCCGGAAACCCATCAACGGCCAGCACCTGGGTGCGCAGGACATCCGGTCGGAGGGGGGGGGGGGGGGGGGGGGGCAAGGCGCGGACCCTGGGCGAGACGGCCCACCCGAGCGCGCCGGCGAATGACGACGGCATGGGCGAGCCGGGTGGCCGGCTCGGGTGAGCTCGGGTGCCGCGCTCACTGCCAGGTGAAGGTCGCCCGTCTGGCAGCCACGTGAGCATAATGATGGCAGGCATGATGAAGACTGGAACGTAAAGAAACTTGTCGCGAAACAACGACACAGCCCGGCGTCGGGCAGGGATAACCGGTCAGCACGCATCGCCCGGGGTTGCCACTGATCGCAAGGATGCGATGGTGGGGTGGGGTGGCTCATCGGTGGGGGAATAGCGGGGATCGGGCCAGTGGCGGACGGGGGGCTTTGGTGGGCCTCCCTTCGTCACGGTCGGCCACAGTGGGCAACCGAGGACACTGGAGGTGTGACGGGATGATGGGTCCCGGGAAGCGGGCAGGGCAGCACCAAGGGTCCCGACAACAGCCTGCCTGCCATGTGATAGGGGGACCGAGAGGGGCTGAGAGGGACTGAGAGGGGCTGAGAGGGGCTGAGAGGGACGAGTTGGGGGCTGAGTTGGGGGAGGGGGGAGGGGGGGTGGTTCAGCGGCGGGGGAATCGCGGGGGGCCAGCGGCGGACGGACACTGGGGCTTCGGTGGACCTCACTTCGCCACGGTTGGCCAGTGGGGCAACCGAGGACACTGGACGTGGCAGGATTGTGGCGGGATGCTGGGTCCCGAAAAAACCCGGCGGGCAGGAGGCGACCGTGGTAGGATGAACAGGCCGGCAGAAGTGGGGGGACTCCCCTGGAGAGGTGCGCTAGACTGGAGCTGGTCGATGAACCAATGGGATGGGAATCGTAAGGCGCAAACCGCCTGCAGGGCCCTGAACAAGGGGTGGCGGAGAGTCACTGGGATGGATTTCGTTGGACAGGATGTCGATCAGCATCTTCAAAGTCGAATTTGAAACACTTCCTGCTTTCTGGTATAGTTGAATAAGATTGTTCGCTCCTCAACCTTCTGATCTCGCCATTTTCAAGAGATGACCAAGCTATTGGAACATCCGGAGCGAGCGGAGAAAAATGGGAGTACCTTAAATTTCTCTTTTTCTAATTTGGAGCCTCATCAGACGAAGCTCTCCTGCCGGGAGAATCGCCGACTCATCGAACGAGCCGCCGGAACCTTCTTCTTTTGGAGCACCAATTTGAGAGCCGGGGGGAGTGAGACTACCTTTGAAATTTCGGGGCCAGTTTCTTCGTGCTTTCTGTGCCAGTTTTTTCAGGTGAATCATCTTCCAATCAACGATTTTCATTGACAAGATCTTCATTTCATTGACAAGAATATTCTCCATTCTGCGGAACAAGGTCAAGCCGTGCCGAAGGTGATCAAGCCCACCGCTCTATCGTTACCTTCAAAAAAGATGCAGAGCATTTTGGCATTACCTAATATCAGGCATGTATCAGTTTCAATTTTTTTTTGGCATCCGCATATCGGTGACGCCAGCCTGGGAGGGTCTGCAAAGAACGTGCTCACCCACTTTATGCAGCGAACTTCAGCCGCCTGTTGCCCGGACGCGGCATCGGTGGGGATCGACCAACTGGCCGTGGACATGGTGCGGACAGGTCGACCCCCCGTCCGGGGTCGTTTGTTCCCGCCACTGACCATGCGGGGGGGAGGTGGGGGGGGGGGGGGGGGGGGGGAGGGAGGGGGGGCATGAACGATGATGATGGGGGGTGGGGGTGGGGGTGGGGGTGGGGGTGGGGGGTGGGGGTGGGGGTGGGGGGTGGGGGTGGGGTGGGGGTGGGGTGGGAGGCCACCCCGCCTCATCACGGCCTCCTCCCCCCGCGCCACGTGTGGTGACCTGCGCTCCTGCTGGGGTGGCTG
Organism: Paratrimastix pyriformis; assembly: GCA_027972325.1. NCBI lineage: Eukaryota > Preaxostyla > Paratrimastigidae > Paratrimastix > Paratrimastix pyriformis. Next base: position 140,430 of record JAPMOS010000023.1, read on the forward strand.
CCCAGATCGGCGGGGACGGCGCCGCAGGGCGGTCTTCCGGGAGCTGCAGGAGGCCTGGGACTGCATCCAGTCCTGACAGGTCCAAGGCCTGCACCCAGGCCGCATCCAGGTCCGGCCGGCCGGCATGCCCCAGGCGCGGCCACCACCGCCGCCACCACCCGAACGAGGCGCCGTGGTGGCCCCCTTTGCCGACCTGCCTGCCCACCCCGATCCGATCCTGCTCTCCTCCGGGGGGCCGGGCGCAGGGCCTGGCCACCAACCGCGAGCTGCGCAGGGCCTCCGCCCCGCCAGCTGGCCGCCCGGGACGCCGTCACGGGGAGCCTACCCGCGCAAGGTCACACCCCGGCCGGCTGCCTCCCCTCCCCCTGGCTCCGTCTCCCCTCCATCCTCCTCCTCCTTCCCCCCCCTTCTCCTCCACACACCCCCCGCCACCCCACCCCCACCCTCCACCCCCACCCACCCACCCCATCCCTCCCCGCGCGTACCCGACCTGATTGGCTGGGTGGGGGCTGGGGCATGACGTGTGCAGGAGCGTCTCCAGGAGCGGCTTGCCCAGTGGGGCCACCTGTACGGGGAGGCGGTGGCCCACTTCGACCGGTGCGACATCCGCCGCGCCCTGACCTGCCCCCCTCGGGGTCCGCTCCCACCTCCAACACCCCCAACACCCCAACACCCCATACGCGCGCTGACATGCCCCCCTCCCCTTCCCCACGTCGTCATCTGCTCTGCGCCCGCCCTTGGTCCCAGGACTTCACCGGCTGACCATCCACCGGCTCCTGCCGGGCATGCTGGCCGCCCTGGAGCTGCCCCCGTGGCCCCCCACGCTGCCCTCGCCCAGGCGGCCCGCCTCATGGCCCTCGGTCCGCCCCCGCCGGCCCCTCCCCACCGCCCGCCTGCCGTCCGTGCATCACAGCCCCTGGCAAGATGGGGCAACAACACGCCATCATCTCCTCGTCTCGTCCCCCCGGTCCCCCCGGTCCCCCATGATGACTGGATGATGACTGGATGATGACTGGATGATGACTGGATGATGACTGGATGATGACTGGATGATGACTGGATGATGACTGGATGATGACTGGATGATGACTGGATGATGACTGGATGATGACTGGATGATGACTGGATGATGACTGGATGATGACTGGATGATGACTGGATGATGACTGGATGATGATGATGATGATGATGATGACTGGATGATGACTGGATGATGACTGGATGATGACTGGATGATGACTGGATGATGACTGGATGATGACTGGATGATGACTGGATGATGACTGGATGATGACTGGATGATGATGGATGATGATGATGATGATGATGATGATGATGATGACTGGATGATGATGATGATGATGATGATGATGATGATGATGATGATGATGATGATGATGATGATGATGATGATGATGATGATGATGATGATGATGATGACTGGATGATGATGATGATGATGATGACTGGATGATGATGATGATGATGATGATGATGATGATGATGATGATGATGACTGTTGTTGATGACTGTTGATGATGATGATGATGATGATGATGATGATGATGATGATGATGATGATGATGATGATGATGATGATGATGATGATGATGATGATGATGATGATGATGATGATGATGATGATGATGATGATGATGATGATGATGACTGATGATGATGATGATGATGATGATGATGATGATGATGATGATGATGATGATGATGATGATGATGATGATGACTGTTGATGATGACTGTTGATGATGATGACTGTTGATGATGATGACTGTTGATGATGATGACTGTTGATGATGATGACTGTTGATGATGATGACTGTTGATGATGATGCTGATGCTGATGACGATGATTGGATGATGATTGGATGATGATTGGATGATGATTGGATGATGATTGGATGATGATTGGATGATGATTGGATGATGATTGGATGATGATTGGATGATGATTGGATGATGATGATGATGATGATGATGATGATCATATCAGTATCCCCATCCTCATCATTCAGCCTCATTCATTGCCTATCATCCCATCATCACCCAGTCCTCCTCACCCACTCATCACCGCCATCATCCAACGTCATCACCACCACCGTCATCATCACCACCACCTGTTTTCAGCCTTTCCACATCGTCCCATGTTTCAAGCATCATCGTCATCATCATCATCATCATCATCATCATCATCATCATCCCCTCCCCCCCCCACCCCCACTCCTCCAACAGCGGAGCGGTACCGGCGTGAGATGCAGCACAACCGGGATTTACTGATGCGAAAGGAGCGCAGCAGTACCTTGAGGAGCTCGCCCCAGGCCCACCGGACAGTCCGCAGTACCAGCCGTCGCACACGCACGCATACCCCCCATCCTCCGAGCAGCGGCAGCAGCAGACCCGTCCACTCCCACCCCTCTCCCAGTCACCAGCCACCATCACCCCACTCTCCAGGTCATCTCCCCCACATTCTCCGTCTTCCCCTCCATCCGCTCTCTCGGGCCCTCCACCCCCCACCACCCCACACTTGCAAGCGAGGATCCTCGCCACCGCCACTCGTCACCTGCCTCTCTGCTCTTGCAGTCCCCCGTTGGCCAGCCGTGGGGCCAGCCTGTCACCGTCACTGTGGGCGGGCGCCAAGCCAGTCCCGTCAAGGTCCAAGGTTTGCCCTTCTGCCCCACGTCCCTCCGCTCTCCGCCCCTTTTTCCTCTCAACGCTCCTCGTCCCTCACCCATCTCTCGCTCTCCGTGTGCCCCTCGTCTCGATCTCCGCTGAGATGCACCCTTTTCTCCACCCATCATTCCTCCCCTTCACTTCTGGTGAAGACCCTGGGCGCCGAGGGGGCCTCCGCCAACGAAATGGAGATGCTCAAGACCAAGATACGCAGTGGCTGCGCGAGGCCTTCGACCGCCACAAGGCCACAGGCCGCTCTGGCTTCCGCCGCCGCCCCGGACGCAGAGAAGAAGCCCGCCAAGAAGGTTCGCTTCCACCAGGAGCTCCAGGTGCGCGCGGTCGGGCTTGCCTTTTTCGTGTGTGTTTCCGATCTCTCACCTTGCAGTCTGGGGGTGGCCTCTTTGGGTGCTGCGCCTCGTACCAGACGAACACTCCGGGGCCGAGGTAGTGGGGGTGGTGCACGAGCCACACGAGGACTCCGGGGCCGAGGTGGAGGACGATGACGATGCGGAGCACACTGAGAAGGCCTCCGTCTCGGCCGCCCCCGAGTCGGCCGACGATGCGGAGGAGCAGGAGCAGGAGGAACAGGAGGAACAGGAGGAGCAGGAGGAGCAGGAGGAGAATGGCATCAGCATGGCCGCCGCCGCCGACGGCAGCCTGATTCCCTTCATGTCCCAGCCATGCCCCTGCTGCTCTGCACCCGGCGCCATGCGCAAGGTCGTGTCGCGGCCACCCGCAAGAATAGCGGCATGCCCGCCGCGAGGAGTCCAATCACACGACTCCGATAGCCTGGTCCGTTGCTCGGAGCGACGCCATCCTCCCGCCTGGAGCCCCGCTCACCCGCTCGCCCTCTGCGGGACTGCAGTTGCCGGTGCCCGCAGGCTGCGGGTCGCCTGCGGGTCATGACCGACAAGCTCGTCGTCAAGCTCGAGGCCCCCAGCGGTCTGCCCTGCCCCCGCCCTGCCCTGGCAGCGGCCTCGCTTCCTCGCCCTTCGCACCTGGCTCACCCCTCCATCCCTGCAGCGCCCTCGTCCGAGCGGAACTTTGCTTCCTGGCGATGCACCCGGACTTCTAGCCGGAGTTCGTGACCCTGTCAAGCAGCTCCATGTGTGACTCCAAGGTGTGGTCGACCGAGCTGGATGGGGCCCTCTTCGACGCGCCGCTCACTATACTTCCCAGATGTCCTCTGGGGTGGGGTTCCGTGATGACGCCCACCACGCCCGCCCCCTCGGCCACCAGCACCCCCGCCCAGGCCGCCTCGCCCTTGCCCGCCGTCCACGGCTGCCCTCGGCCTTGGTCAACATGCTCCCAGCAGCCCTCCGTCCGAGGGCGCCCCCGCCGCCCAGCCGCTTCCGACGTCATGCAGCCCCTGCCCACGGTGCGACCGAGCCCAAGCCGGCCGAGGAGCAGCCGCGAGGAGGCAGTACCACGAGAACCTCCTCCCACCTCACGCGCCTCGTTCAAGATGGAGCCTCTGAAGCTTGCGCAGTCCTCGTTTGTCACAACCCCGATACACATTGCCTCGCTGCCACACCACAGCTCCTGTCCGGAACCTGTCGCGCTGGCCATCAAAGGTCGATGCGACCAGGGGGCTGGCCACCCTCTTGAGCCTCGTCGGTTTGTCCCCGAGGGCTTCCAGGCGGAGTCCGAGCGGTATTCGAATAACCCCGCCAGGTTGTGCATTTCGTTCGATCTTGCATCTCCCGCTCGACCGCATCCCTGCATCCGCTCCTCCTCCTCCCTCCACCCCCCCCCCCCCCCCCCCCCCCCCCCCCTCCCCCACCCCCAACTCCACACCGCCACCCCACCCACACACGTGCAAGCGCATGGACACACGCGCACGGCCTGTTTTCCCGTCACGCAGCAATACAGTGTTTAGCGTTAGTCCGGTCAACAGGCAGCCTCAAGATAGAAAAAGATGTTGCGGAGAACGGGGGCAGGAAGCAACATTATTTGACAGAGGTTGTTCCAAAACCCGATCGTTACGCTCGATCATACACGCTCGATCATACACGCTCGATCATACACGCTCGATCCGATCGAGCGTAGACCTGACCCCAAAATTCAAAATTTGAATTTTGGAAATTGGAAGATCGGGACCCGAGGGGCCCCAAATACAAGCCTTTCTCGCTGCTGGGTCCGAACATCTGACGTGGAATCCGGTGGCGGGGCTCCGTTGCATTCCGATCGAGCGTAGCAATATCGTACGGCTATCACCCCGGCCGATCGGCTTGGACACCAGGGCGCGGAGTGAAGGGGCCCTGTCTGGCAACATATTCAAAGGGTTACAGATCTTGAAAACGCATTTTGTCGCTGCGCTCGATGATACGCCCGACGTCGGATCGAGCTGACCCGACGTGCTATGAGGAATCAATGTGCAGCGATGAGATGTGTGTGTGGAGCAAAGGGACTGATCAATCGGACAGAAAGGGTCTCAAATGACGCACAGCTTGAGCGAACTTGGGGCCGGTGGCGAACAAGAATCACAAAATTATGACTCGCAAAAAATCACACACAGACACGCACAGGGAGGCATGCAAGTGAGTCAAGGCGTTCACATCCGGGATCAAGGTCGGAGGGGGAGAGCGCGGCATGATATCTGCAGATCATGCCAATGAGATGTGAGATGTCTGGGAAGTTGGCAATGATGGCAATTCTGCAGCGGTATATCACGGCCAGAGGACACCCCTTTTATTCGAGCCCGGGGCACTTCCGAGAAGGGATGGGGCGAGGAACAACAACAACGGAGGACTCTTCGAGCGTTGCCTTGAGGGTGACCATTGCGGCCTCGAGGCGCTGCTTCAGATCATTGAAGGACACCAACGGACCAGTCGGCCCCTGCTCAAGGACCATGATGACGCGGCGAAGGGCCTCGGACACACGAACAGTGGTGGATGGAGGACGCGTTGGCATGCCGGTGGCAGTGGCAGTGGCAGTGGCAGTGGTGGCGATCGGGAGGGAAGGTACGATGTCTTCGGAGGGGGAGGGATCTGAGGTCACGGAGGTGGCGGCTGCGGGGGGGATTGGATCGAGTTTTTTGAGGAGCAGGGTCACTTGGTAGAGGCAGATGGCACTTGCGAGGGCTCGGAACTACCAGGTGGGAGTGAATATGTGAGCGAAATGGTCCCTCTCTGCTCAGACCCAAGGAACCTCCTCCGAGACCTTCGAAACTCGGTACGCATCAGAGATACCCAGTGACCGATCGAAGTCGATTAGCTGGATCGTCAACGCTTTCCTGTCAAGGCAAAAGTTTGGGCTACGAAGGTCGTTGTGCCCCACCCTTGCCTCGACGGTCCGCTGCACAAGGCCGATGATACCCATGACGACGGGAAGCAGCCATTCGTTGCTGGGCGGCTCCGCGAAGAGAGATGGGCCCGCATCGGGGATCGAAACGAAAGAGTACGCCCAGTCGAAGATGGTCCACTACGAAGAAAGAGAGATAGGGAGTTGTGGTTCACTGCCCACGACCCAGTTTTCTTGTGCCAATACAAGCGGGGTGGTGGCGGAGTTCTCGCGAATACCGACTTTGTCGTCTTCGAGGATTTTGTCGTAGGAGACTGAGTTTGTGGTGAAGGTGAGGCCAACATTAATGGAGGGCTCAAAGCATGCTTTGGCGGCTTCTTGATGTTTTGTTTTGTGATTTTGGCAAGAACAAGAAGGGTGGATCCGGACCGACGAAATCAACACTTGTTCAAGAATTCCCTCCGATTGCATGAAGACAGAAGACAACACAAGCTTTGCCCACCGAGTCCTGTCACGGCTCCGAAATAGGCTGCGCGCGGACACGGGACCTGCGCAGAGCAAAGGGGTGGAAAATGACATCAAGATTTGAACGACACCATACCAGGCTGGGCAGGGAGGCGTGCCCGGCTACCAATGCACCCGGTACACAACAGGCCCCTGTCACCCCGACCGAACTCCCGCCACCACCACGGGAAAGTTTGGGAGCGGCCACTTCCGTGGAAAAACAAATCTGGGAAGTCTTCTTGTTTCTGGGGGTTTAAATTATGTGAAGTTTTCTTGTTTCTCATTTCACCACCCACTCTCCTGGGAGCTCCAACAGACCGTCCCGCGGAATGGGGGCACTCTCGTGCACCCAGTCCTTGCCGTCGCCGATGAGCATCCAATCGGGAAGGATCCCGATATCTTTGGATGAACGAGTCATTTGCTCTTCCACCTTCGGGGCCGAGTAGAAGTGGCGCAGGGCCTCCAATGACGATCGAATCTGGTCCTTGTGCTGCTCCAGGAGTCCCTGGAAAAAAGCTCATGGATGAGCGAAGTGAGAAAGAGCGAAAGAGCAACGGACCGCCGCACATTGGCTGATCCTTGCGGCAAGGCCCAGTTCGGCGTCTGTCGGTTTTTTGTGCTTTGGGTTTTTTTCGATCTGCTCCAGTTCCTGGTCCAAGCAAAACGGGGTGATTGACGAAACGGCAGATGGGGGCGGACTTTTGTGACTTGAGCAATCATCTCCTCAGTCGCGACCGCCGGCACAGCCCGAAAACCAACCCGCTCGGAGTGGAACGAAACGCATCCGTGACGGAACTCGATGTGGCAATGCCAGAGAAGAGCACACTAGGAAAAATAGAGGTCGCTGCTGTGAGACAATAGAGTGGGCGTGGGCTGCCCGTGGGCAGCCCGGGGGCATGCCCACTTGGACGGCCGGTGAATTGCTGCCCCCTCTACCGTCAGCCGTTGAACGAGGGACGTTTGTACCGGCACCAGCTCGCTTTCCGGGCCCGCCGCGGAGTTCGTCGCCCAGGACCTCTCCGATCGCTGGTAGATTGTGGGTGCCCGTGTGCCCGTCCGTGTGCCCATGGGCAGGTCGATCGAACCCTTGGGTGGGAGCCGCAGGCGGGAACCCCCGCGCGGATGTGCTCCCACGATTGGTATCCAGTGCCGACCGGATTCGCCGCGATCCCCTCACCTCGATTTTTTGCCCGTCTGCCCGTCTGCCCGTGGGCAACACCCTCCATTGCCGTGGTACCTGCGACTAGATGTCCTTCTTTGAAACGCCCGATTTTGGGGTCTCCAACGGTGTCCATGTTGTGTCGATGGCACAACGAGCTGCAGGGGCCAAAGAGTGTGCAGGTACTAATTCACCCCCAAGATCATAAAGCCGATCCTCGAAAGAGATTTGATTGCGATCTGCCCGTCCGTGTGCCCATGAGAGCCTGGGCGCGGGAATCCCGCGGGCAACCGGGCATGCCCGCTTCCCGGGGGCATGCCCGCTTCCCGGGGGCATGCCCGCTTCCCGGGGGCATGCCCGCTTCCCGGGGGCATGCCCGCTTCCCGGGGGCATGCCCGCTTCCCGGGGGCATGCCCACTTGGGCGGCCGATCGCTATCAGGCCCCCACTCCACCAGACGTCCGCCGCCGCACCCCCAACGTTCGAAATGGTGTCGCATTTTGGGGGGGACCCGCCCGTGAGCCCATTTCGACCTGCCAAACAAAACGTGACATCACACACATGCCCCATTTGGTGCGGCGAGCCTGAGCTCGCAGTGGGTGTGGGACAAAGCGAATGGTGGGTCGCCATCTAAGTTGGTCCCGAAGACCTTTTCCAAAAAAGCGCTCTGGAGCGCTCTGCTCTACCACAGTGGGTCTTCACTCCTAGCGTCCAAATGGGTCCTGCACCGACCGATCCCTGGGAAAATTGGAAATACGCTCCCACAGGAACCAGCCCGGAAAACAGAGTCGCTCTTCCCCCATACGCAATACTCGCTGTGTCAGGCTGATTTGCGTTGGTCTTTCCTACGGCTCCTTGCGTCTTTAAGGGGGTTTCTCACTGTTTCAGATATCCGATGGCCTCTTTCCATGTGGTAGGGTGTTGCCAATCACTTGTTCAGTTGAGGAAGGATCATCCGCATCTTTAGCCACGTACGATGGTGATTGCCCATCCGCGAAGCATGTTCTGATTTATCGAGGTTCGTTTCGATATTCGCTGCTCTGATATTGTCCCAAGTCCTGCTCATCTAATGCATGAGCCGCGGCCACTCTGTCTCGCTTTTGTGTGTTTTCTTGCACAACACGAGCACTATGTGCAATTTCTCGTTAATGCGTGCGTTTTTCATTGGTTTGTACTTTTCCAACACGTTGTGTGCCCCAAACTTACATCTCAAAAGAGAGCTTCTTGGTCCGCGGGGTTGAACCGGCTACCGCATTTTTTGAATGGTAGCTGTTTTGTTGGGCTTTCCGGGGGTCGGCTCTTTTTTGTGGCGGATGTTTTCTAGCCCTCCCGTTTCCTCTGTGTGATGGCATTCACTACATGTGTTTGGCACTCCACCTTCACGACATCTCATTTAATTCCAATTTTCCCTGGGAAGTGTCATTTTCGGAGGGGGTCTCGCTTCGTCAATGCACTAGGTCATGGAAACTCTGGAGCGCTCCAGAGCCCTTTTCCAGATCCCTCCCTGTTCTCCGCACATCACATCGGATGCACCCGCACTTTGTTCGCCAGTTCCCCACACGTACAGGGCAGAGGATCACGGTTAGCAAACAACAATACCCCACCCACTCAGCTCGCACGGGGTGGCATGGGTTTGGGCACCCGGGCAGCGGCCCCCAAAATGCGACAGTTTCGGGACCCATTTCGAACGTTGTCGCCGGGTTTTCTACCAACACCTTCTCAGAACCAAGCCCATTTTTTTTTTTTTGTAAAGAGATGAATGTTCTGTGCTTTCAGGAGCGGCGTTGGTAAAGAAGGACTGGCTGGGGTTGAGCGGCCGAACGAAGAAGCGGGCATGCCCCCGGGAAGCGGGCATGCCCCCGGAAGCGGGCATGCCCGATTGCCCGCGGGATTCCCGCTTCGGGCATTTGCCCGCGGGATTCGCTTCCCGGGGGCAACCGGGCATTCCCGCGGGATTCCCGCGCCCAGGCTCTCAGGGACCTCCGACCTTAGTGGCCCACCGTTTCGTTGTCACCACACTTGGATCGTTCTTTTGAGCATTTTTTTCGGATTCCCGCTCACCCCCCTCCCATATGTGTATTGGAAGACGACAGAGCATCACCATCTGAACACTTTTTCTCTCATCCGCAATCTTCATCACGCCACCCCGGAGTGCCCAGGGATCTCCAACCATAGTGGCCCACCGTTTCGTTGTCACCTCACTTGAATGCATCGATTTTTTCGGATTCCCGCTCACCCCCCTCCCAGGCCCCGGGGGTGGCCGTTGCCCCCGCGGGACGCGGAAGAGGAAGAAGGAAGGAAGACGAAATGCCGCAAAAGCATACACTGGGAAGGAAGCGGGCAGAATGCCCGCCCGGGACAATCCACGTCCTTTTCGTTTTCATGGTGTGCGTTCAGTGCTGTTTTTTTCTTGCATTGTGTGCCCGATTCTTTAAACCACCCATACACTGGGGAACTCGTAGTTCTCCCAGGGCATGTTCTATAAAAAACGGGGGGGGGGGGGGGGGAGGGGAGGAGGAGGAGGAGGAGGAGGAGGAGGAGGAGGGAGGAATCAGACCTGGTCGTCCACGTAAATCGAATAGAAAACGAGAGGCTGCGCGGGGACGTCGGAGGGGCCAGGAGAGTGAATCAAAGATGGCAGCGCTGAAAGAAACTGATACCTAACGAGTTGCGCCAAAGCCTCTGCGGTTCAATCGAAGAAGAATCGGTCAGATCAGTGTTAGCCTTTTCAGTGCATAACTTGGGAGTGCGGACAGACTTTCACGACTCTTTCGTGAGTTCACCTCGAGGTGCAGAAGAGGGAAGGACTTCTCCTTTCCCTCGAGAATTTTTTTGAGAACCAACTGACCGTCAGAAGTGCCCGCGCCGCCACTCTCGTCCACAGTCATATGGGGGTACAACTGGAAAAAAGCAGCGCGTGACTGTGAGCAGGAATCTTGGGGGAGACAACCCCACAAAAAGAGGAAGCCACAAAAAATATTGGAGTGTTTCGTGTCGCCTGCATATGGGACTGGGACTGGGCTTGGCATTCCTCATCCCTCCCGGACGAGTCTATTTGGGGGTGTTTTGAATAGCCGGCTAGCGAAGTTGTACCCGGTTTTCTACCCCCAACCTGGCGGCACCGAACCGCCGAAACACCAAACCCCGAGTGTTGGGTCGTTCAAAGGGGGTCATTTAAGACGGGATTTTTTTGCTCAGACGGCGAAATGTGCGGGGAAGTTTGGTGAGGTCTGTGTGGGTCAATTGGTATTCAGGTGCGGGGGTCATTTGGGGGTTTTCGCAAGATCATCGGGGCCGTCCCGATATCGCCCATTTGTACGGGTTCCACGCTCGCTCGGACTCGGAGTCTGGCCAAACAACCGGTCCAAACAAAGCGGCGACAGACCCAGTTTGATGGAAAGAGATCCACCATGTTCCGACCCTTCATCGCCGAGACCTCAGGTATGCCATCAGAGAGGGAGGAGAGAAGCGGCCGAACGGCCGTCACAATAAGTTGATGACGGTAGTTCTCCTTGGGGGCGTCTGTGGTCAAAAGTGGGACAGGGAACGCGGGACGGGAAACGGACGTTCCGGATCGAGTTGAGTTCCCGACAAGAGGTCAGTAACGACTTGCCTCGGTTCGATTGGAAGGGGGAGGTCTGCCGGATCAGCATGGGAGGACGTGCCCTTCACGCGGCTCGGAGTGGCGCTGGCGGACGAGGCGCCGCTGACAGAAGAGGCGGCAGTGGCGGACGAGGCGGCAGTGGCGGACGAGGCGGCAGTGGCGGACGAGGCGGCAGTGGCGGACGAGGCGGCGCTTGGGGGGGACGGCGATGCACTCGGGGGGGACGGCGATGCACTCGGGGGGACGGCGATGCACTCGGGGGACGGCGATGCAGGGGGAGAGTTCCTGTGTGTGTGTGTGTGTGTGTGTGTGTGTGTGTGTGTGTGTGTGTGTGTGTGTGTGTCGTGTAAAGAAGGAACGAAGTAACGGGAAAACAAAACCAGAGAGGTAGAAGAGACAGCACGAATGTCACTGCACCCGTGTGTGTGTGTGTGTGTGTGTGTGTGTGTGTGTGTGTGTGTGTGTGTGTGTGTGTGTGTGTGTGTGTGTGTGTGTGTGTGTGTGTGTGTGTGTGTGTGTGTGTGTGTGTGTGTGTGTGTGTGTGTGTGTGTTGTACAGAAGCAGAAGCAAGAAGGACGATGTTGAAAGGGACAAGTTGGTGTGAACAGGGGAGTTCACACCAGGCCTCGCACCAGCCGGGTTGGCCGGTGCGAGGCGCTGTGTGTGTGTGTGTGTGTGTGTGTGTGTGTGTGTGTGTGTGTGTGTGTGTGTGTGTGTGTGTGTGTGTGTGTGTGTGTGTGTGTGTGTGTGTGTGTGTGTGTGTGTGTGTGTGTGTGTGTGTGTGTGTGTGTGTGTGTGTGTGTGTGTGTGTGTGTGTGTGTGTGTGTGTGTGTGTGTGTGTGTGTGTGTGTGTGTGTGTGTGTGTGTGTGTGTGTGTGTGTGTGTGTGTGTGTGTGTGTGTGTGTGTGTGTGTGTGTGTGTGTGTTGTACAGAAGCAGAAGCAAGAAGGACGATGTTGAAAGGGACAAGTTGGTGTGAACAGGGGAGTGTGTGTGTGTGTGTGTGTGTGTGTGTGTGTGTGTGTGTGTGTGTGTGTGTGTGTGTGTGTGTGTGACTGATGTCGCAAACGCCTATGGCTACTTGAAACACAACCTCATCCAGTTCACACTGTGGTACTATCACGTCCCTGAGCCCATTGCCGACCTTGTGTACCACTACTACGAAGGTCTGGCTGCCTGTGTGAAGACACGGGAGTGGACCACGGGGTGGATTCCCTTCCTCTCGGGGTGTTCCAGGGTTGCACACTGTCCACGATCCTTTTGACGCAACCTACAACCTCCTTGTGGAGTGGCTGAAGAGTGTGGACGTGCCGGGGTACGCGTTCAAGGTCCCCGAGGGTACGGCCCCCATCACGGTCCGCGAGACCCTATACGCGGATGACACAAAGTTCCTGACCCAAAATGAGAAAGACAACCAAATGCTCCTGGATGGAATGGACGCCTTTTGGGTGGTCGCGCTGTCTGCGGGCCAAGACCAAAAGTGCCTGACGTTCGGCATGAAAAGTTCAGGCGTGATGTCAAGGTGGTGCGGACTGTCACCCCACCACGAGCGCAGAGTACAGCCCGTATGACCCACGCCTGCACATTGGCCCCGAACCGATCCCGTTCCTGGGGGAGCAGCCCTTCAAATGCCTGGGCCGGTTGATCTATGTGAACCTGAGGGATGACAAGATCCGTGAGAAGGTGTCTGATGACTTGGGGGGATGCTGGAAAGGTGGATGCCCTGTCCCTGTCAGGACCCCAGAAGGCCTGGCTGTACAACCACGCCATCGCACCACGGATGTCGTGGCCTTTCATGATCTATGAGTTCCCTCAGTCATTTGTGGAGCGGACCCTCATGCCCCCTGTGAAGGAGCGTCTGAAAGCCTGGTTTGGCATGTCCAAGTGTGCCTCCCGACATCCTGTTCCTGGATCGGGCACAGAAGGGGCTGGGCTGTGTGGATCTGGGCGATCACTTGCGTGCGATGGGCACTGTGCGCTCACACCTGCTGAAACACTCCTCGGACCTGCGTGTCAACGACCTGTATGCATACATCCGGGGAGTGGAGTCCCGTGACCGAAAGCGGAAGTTCCGCCCGACCGTCACCCTGGAAACGGCCGAGAGGACTGTCGAGCTGAACCGTCTGACGGAGCTCGGGCAGACGGGGAGGGCGGGTCTGGGGGCCGACCGCAAGAAGAAGCGGACCCCCCAGCCCGAGGAGGACGCGGCTGGGCACCGCACGCGGTCCTGGGGGTGGTGAAACAGGAACAGAACGAGGCACACAGGAGACACCTGCTCTCGCTGGCTGTGCAGGGCCGGTTTCTGCACTGGGATGAGTGCATGCATCAGGACCTCTCATGGAGCCGGCTCATCTATGACATGTCCCCGGCCCTTGTCAAGTTCTATCTGAATGCCACCCTTGACACTGTTCCCTCCCCCCTGAACCTGACCCGATGGCGGAAAACGGTGGATGACCGTTGCGCACTGTGTGGGAAAGCGCACTGTGGGCTCTTTCACATCTTGAGCTTCTGCGGGAAAGCACTCGAGCAGGGTCGATTCACGTGGCGTCACAATCACGTCTTGACCCCGGTTGCCGGTGCGATCCGGGACAAGGTGGAGAAATCCCGCACTCTGGCCCCCGTCAAGCGGGGCATCCGCTTTGTCAAGGCCGCTGCTGTTGTTGCGGCTGCCCCTGCCCCTGCCCCTGCCCCTGCCCCTGCTCCTGCTCCTGCTCCTGCCCCTGCTCCTGCTCCTGCTCCTGCTCCTGCCCCTATCCTTGCTACTGCTGCTGCTCTTGTTGCTGCGGCTGCTCCGGCTCGAACCCGTGCCTGTGTCCGCTTCGTGAAAGCTGCTGCTGCTGTGGCCGCAGCCAAAGCCCCTGCCCCGGTCCCTGCTCCTGCTCCTGTTCCTGCCCCAGCTGCTCCAGCTGTCCCGCCTGCTCCCGCCCCTCGCGCCCATGTCCCTGTCCCCGCCCCTGCTGCCGTCCCTGCTGCCGCTGCTGCCGCCCCGAGCCTCCTTGATCTGGCCCGTGACTGGGTGATGTACGTTGACCTGCCCGATTTCCCGAATGGTGTCCCCCTGGATGCTGCACTGGGGGGTGCCGGCGCCCGGACCTGGTGCTGCGCTCGGAGACACTGAAAAAGATTGTGCTCCTGGAACTTACAGTCCCCTCGGAGCACAATGTGAGTGCGGCACACGAGCGTAAAACAGCCCGCTATCTGGCCCTGACCCGCGACCTGGCGGTGAAGGGCTGGACGGTGGAGCTGGTCCCCTTCGAGGTGGGCTCCATCGGGTTCCTGACACGTTCCTATCATGCCATGACCCGGCTGCTGGGCATTGGCTCCAAAACCCTCTCCACCTCGATCTCTGGCACTGTCCTGCGCTGCAGTTACTGGATCTTCCTGTCCCGGGGCGACCAACATGGGCGATCCATCTGTAACTCAGCTGCCTGTCCTGACCCGTGTCCCTTGTCCCCTGTCCTGTCCCGTCCCGTCCCCTTGCCCGTCCCGTCCCTTGGCTTTGCTCGTCCCGTCCTGTGGTGGTGTGTGGCCGGGGGGGATCCCCCGGAGGTGGTGGCACTGCCCCTAGCGCTCCGATCAGTAGGCTCATTCTGGGTGCCACTACACTTTCCGGATCCACTCCCCGTCTCGTGGGGATGGACCGTTTTCTTTCTTCTTCCTGTCCCTACTTCTGCTCCCCCCCACACTCTCCACACCCCGGCCCCGTCCCGCCCCGTCCCGTCCCGTCCGTCCCGTTCTTCACCGTGCCCCTCTGTGCTACGTGCGGCCTGTCCTGGTCGTGCTGCCCCTACGTCCCGTCCCTGGTGCGCCGTCCCGTCCCGTTCGTTGCCGTCCCGTCCCGTCCGTCGTCGATGCTCGCCATCGACATTCTACTTGCGCACCCAATCGAAAAGGTCTGTGTCATTGCTCCGATTGCCCCTTGTCTTGCCTGTGTCGGGGACCCCTTTGGCGCGACACATGCTGCTGCCGTGCGATGTGGTGAGAGCGTGAGCTGTCCATCCACACCATGTGACGGATCCCTTGTGGGTCCTGATTTCCGGTCTCGGATGTTGACGTGCTCTTCCGCCTGAGCGCTTTGCCGTTGACTGACCCCTGTTCGCTGCCGCCTGCTTGCGTATGTTGGCTTGGTGGACACTGCTTGACTATGGCGCTTCCCTCGTGGACTGTGCCTACATTTCTTGCGGTGTCTCTCTTCCCTCTTTTCAATCATGTGTGTGTGTGTGTGTGTGTGTGTGTGTGTGTGTGTGTGTGTGTGTGTGTGTGTGTGTGTGTGTGTGTGTGTGTGTGTGTGTGTGTGTGTGTGTGTGTGTGTGTGTGTGTGTGTGTGTGTGTGTGTGTGTGTGTGTGTGTGTGTGTGTGCCATCGACATTCTACTTGCGCACCCAATCGAAAGTCTGTGTCATATGCTCCGATTGCCCCTTGTCTTGCCTGTGTGGCTGGAGCCGGCCGAGTGGGTGAGCGATAACGGCATCACTTGACGAGGAAAGGAAGTGAAGAAGAAGGAGGGAGAGAAGAGGCCAAAGTAAAGAAAATGAGTGTTGTGTGTGTGATTTAGCGACTGTTACCCTGGAAGAGACCGTCGAAACACAACACCAACAGTCGATGCTCGCCATCGACAAGTAGAATGCGCGCCCAATCGAAAAGGTCTGTGTCATATGCTCCGATTGCCCCTTGTCTTGCCTGTGTCGGCGACCGACGGATCCCTTGTGGGTCCTGATTTCCGGTTTTGGATGTTGACGTGCTCTTCCGTTGGCCTGGTGGACACGCCTGACGATGGCGCTTCCCTTGTGGATCGTGCCTACACTTATTGCGGTGTCTTTCCTCCCTCTGTTTTAAATGTGGCACGACAACTTTCACGTGTGGTGGTGGGTGTGTGGGAGTGGGGCCATCAACTCAACATCCGTCAGGAGATCATGGACACGGACAGCATGGTCAAATCGCTGGGGTTTGTTGCGCCGGGATAGCGGGAGCCCTTCGGCGGCGCCTTCGGAGCAAGTGTTGACGTGAATGAGAAGCATTGCGCGGCGGCAACAGACCATCACAGTTCGGTGACGGGTTCTTCTGGGCGAGAGGTTCTGGGACAGAGACCGATGTGTGAAGATCAACGGAAAGCGTGCAGACCGCCGCACCCTCCTCTGTTGCCGAACGTTTCGCCCCAGCGGGATGAATCCTCACAGAAAAGTCATCGGATGTCTGAAAAAGATTCAGCCATCAAGCATCATCAAAACGGATTGTCACCGACCGACTCCATTCGTTTTTTTTGTTTTTGAGCTCGAACAACGTGTTGGCCCGGGGGAATAGAAACAAAGCCGGGTCCAGCATTTTGGTCGGAAGCAACAGAAAAGGGCCGTTTTTTCTCGGCTTGAGCATTCATTGCGGATGGAGCCAGGGAGAGAAGCTGTTCCAACTTGCTCTGCTCAACCGATCTCTGGAGGAAGCGACGAACACTGTGCCGTTGAATTAGGACTGAAGGCGGTGGCAACTGGGGGTGCGATGAAAAGCGGGTTCCGCTCGACATCAACGGACTGGAGGATCGACTGGAGGACCCCTCGCTTCAGGTGAAACAGGCTCTCTCGCGTATCAAATCGATCAAAAACGCGCCTATTTTCTCGACGTGTCCCAGCGGACGATGAAAAACCCATCGGGATTGAAAGAATAATGTGCTCTTTGACCCTAAAAGGAGCGGACAAAAAATGAAAAAGGATCAAATCGGAGGTAGTACAGACCTGCAGGAATGCTTCCACAGCTGGAACGAGTCGGGCGTGGCCCCTACTGTGCGAGCCGCGCCCTGTGATCAAGATGACACGCGGAGGGTGCTCAGGGGCATCGCGCATCAGCTGGAAATGGGCCTCCAGAACCCCCAGAGCCTCGTTCACATGCAACCTGGACGCACGTAAGGAGAAGTGATACTGCCTTGAATGGCATGAGTTGAGCAGACCCGTGTAAGTCAATCGCATAGGAATCCCGAAGGTGTTCGTTCCTAGAGGGAATCACGCCGCCGTTGCGGCAACCGGCAGGGGTGAGCAGACCGGGCCGTGAAAATCGTGTTGAATGCGCGTTCTTGCTCAGGCCTCAGCTTGGCACGCAGCTCGCGCGCCTGTTGAGCCACCGAGAGACCGGCAGGTTGAAGCAGGGTTGGTGCCACTCAGCATCCTCCCCCCGAATCGCCCGTCGACCTCCCCTCCCTCCCCCTCCCCCCCCCCTCCCCCTCCTCCTCCTCCTCCCCCGGACCTTCCTGCTGTACTCGTGGGCGGCCTTGCCGTCGTGGTTCAGATAAGCCCGGGTGGCGCTCTCGGCGCAATGGGCGATGGCTTGCTGCAGCGCAGCGCACGACTCGCGGGCCGACCGGTAGAGGCCGTTGGTGTCTGGCCGGTGGGAATCACCCCCCAGGGGGATGTCGGCACATGCACGTGACGCACGGGAAGGGTTTTGATTGGGGCCCGTGAATGACGTTGATGGTGGTGGTTGCAAGGTGCCGTGGGTATTGCACCCAGGGGGATACAGACCATTGATGGAGATGGGGGGGGGGGTGGAACAGACCGTCGGCGTTGTAGATGGGGACGTCGGTCCCCCCGGTGGCCGCCCGGAGGGCCTCGCGCATCGAGAGCGGAATGTGCGCCGCGGGCTGCGGGCTGCCGCTGGGCGAACGCGACCCTGCACGCGAGCACAACCATCACCCCCGGGAGGGGGGGGTGTTGGGGGATAGGCGAGTCAGCAAATGCAACAACAGGGCACTCCTGCTCGGCATAAATTGCGCTACCCCCCTCCAGCGGGGGGCCGCACGGTAGGAGGGGAGGACGGGGCGGACTGCTGCGGGGGCGTGGAGGGGGCACAGTCACGGTGCGGCCCATGTCCTTCGGGATCGCCTCCAGCTCCTCCTGGGGCGCCGCAGGCTGGCCGTACACGTCCCGGGCAGCACGGACGGCTGGGGCGGGGCGGGGCGGGAGGAGGGAGGGGAGGGGGGGGGGGGGGGAGGGGGGAGGGATGGGTGATGATGGTGATGATGATGGTGATTGATGGCGGTGATGGTGATGTTGTTAATGGTGCTGGCGGCGATGGTGGCGGTGGTGGCGATGGGGTGTGATGCAGACATGCCGAGAGGTCGCCCTGGCAGCCGCGGAAGATTTCCTCGAGCTGCTCGGGTGACTGCCCCGGGTAGAGTGACTGTGTGTGTGTGTGTGGGGGGGGGGGGGGGGGGGCGGAGGATGGGGATGAGGGAGGGATGGAGGGCATGGAGGACCGGTGGAGGGCCTCTATCCAGCATGAGGTATGTGAAAGACTGCGTTGGTGGTATTCCGGGGGGACCGGAGGGGATGGGGTGGGGGGGGGACCTTGAGCTTGTCCAGCTTGAGGCGGACGCGGAGCGATTCGCTCTCGGGGGCTGCCCAGGCCGACGGGCTGCGGACCGAGCCCTGGAAGGCCGCCAGCGGCATCTGAACCACCAGGCACACAGGTCAGGCAGGCAGGCAGACAGGCAGGCAGGCAGCCAGGTAGGGCAAGGCACAATGGAATAAGAACGAAATGGCTGGGGCCGAAAGGGAGGATGGGTGGGAGGAGAGAGGGGACAAGGGCGCTTCAGTGACCTTCTCGGCCTTGGTCTTGCGGGGTGACGCCGATGGCTGCTGCGGCTGCGGCTGGGCGTCCTGCGGCTGCTGCTGGCGCTGCTTCTGCTGCAGCTCGGCCTCCTCGGCCCCGAGCAGCTCCTCCGTGGCAGACTCCACGTCGCCCTGCGCCCACGCCACCAAGGCGGCACCCACCCCACATCCCCGGGGAGGAGGAGTGTGTGTTTGTGGTCATGGGGCATGGGTGGGATTCGGTCGATCCAACACACTCAAAAAGAGGTGGGATTGGATTTGTTGTGAGTGGCTGGTGAGTGGCTGGTGGCCTTGGTGGTGGGGCATGCGGACCTGGTGGGCGGCGAGGAAGCCCTCGAGGGTGACCAGATCGAAGTGCGGGAAGATCTCCGCCAGCTGCCCGAGCTGCCACACCCACGCGCCACCGCCCCCCCCCGAGCGCCCGCCAGGAAAACCATCCCCCATCAGCATCGTCAGGAAGACCATCCCCCATCAGCATCGTGGTGTCAGGGGAACAGCCACACAGGTCATCCTCTCCCATCCACACGCAACACACACCCGCTGCCGCAGCCCTGGGCTCGCATTCCAGGGGCGGGCGGGCATCCAAAGTGGCGCCACTTTTCTGGCTCATCTGCACCATGAGGAACCGACCTTGACATCGCGCTGCTGCTGCTGCTGCTGCTGCTGCTGCTGCTGCTGCTTCGGCGGCCCCTCGCCTCCCGCTGCGACGACCTCGGCCCCAGCTGCCTGCAGGCCCTCATCCACCCAAGCCATCCCCCTGCCCAGCCGGGGCCAGGCGCGCCCATCCTCCGGCACCTCCCCCGCCCCGCCCCCCGCCCCGCCCCCCGCGCCCTCCGGACGGCGCAGGGTCTGCAGGCGCTGCTGGCCAAACCAAGGGAACGCCGGCCCGGACTGGGCCGCCGCCCGCTGGAAGTCGCGGCTCTGGTCGCGGTGCGGGGGAGGCGAGAGGGCGCGCCGGCCGGTCGGGGGCGGGGCGGGGGAGGCGGCGGCGGTGGCAGGAGAGGGCGGCTCCTCGGGGGCCGACTGGGAGGCCAGGATGACCGAGGTCACGGCGTTCAGGTCCCCTCCGAAGTCCTGCGCCACCCACACCAGGAGCGGCCGAGGAGGGAGAGAGGGGGATGAGCCGCCGGATTCCGTGCTCAAAGAATCGCCTTGTCCCCGCCCCCCCCCCCCCCCCCCCACTTGCATGATCATCCTCCAACCATCGAACCACAATTCCACTCATCCAATCATCCAACCATCTAACCATCCAATCATCATCGCCCCACTGGTCTCTGGGCGGCTGAGCGATCCCATCGAAGAACCGCACCCGATCGATGTGCACATCACCCAACCCAGCCCGACCCCACCACCCCAGGCCGCGGTCGGACCTCGTAGAAGAACCGCACCCGATCGATGGACATCACCCAACCCAGCCCAGCCTGACCCCACCACCACCCCAGGACGAGGTCAGACCTCGTAGAAGAACCGCACCAAGTCGATGGGCATCGCGAAGAGCTCCGCCAGCCGGGCCACATCCCCATCGGGGTCCGACGCACCTGCCCCTGCTGCTGCCGCCTCGCCCTCGGGTCCGGCAGGCCCTGGCGGGGCTTCTAAATCCTCACCGCTGCCACTGCCGCTGCTGCCGACCGCCCCCATACAGTTTGTCGAGACGGAGGCTGCGAGGGGCAGCGGGCCGCTCGGTGTGGCTGGGGCTGGTGGGGCTGATGGCGGGCCCATCGCCCGGGCGGCGGCGATGGCAGCGAAGGTGAAGGGGGCACCGAGGGGAGGCTCGGCCGGGGGCGGCGGGGCGGGGGCGGCGGGCGGGCTGGCCGTGACGCAGCCCTTTTGCAGGATGCACCGGGACGCGTCCCCAAAGAGGATCTGCGGGGCAGCGGGGTTGGGTGTGTGTGTGGGGGGGGGGGGGGGGGGGGATGGCGGATCTGAGTGGTGGTGGATTGGGTTGTGCCGGCGGGTTGGAGCCACGCAGGGGGGGGGGGGGGGCGGTGGCCGTGAGGAGCGAGCGACCTGCTTGGCGAGGGTGTCCATCAGCCTCCATGGCTCCGCACCCAGGTCCACACCTATCAGAAAGACGCGTGCGTGCGTGTGCCAAGACAGGGCGTTTAGGGATGGCGCATCATGCGTGTATGCGTCAAGAGATGGCTCTGTGTGTGGAGCCCTTGGCGAGGCGGGGTGGGGTGGGGGGGGGGGGGGGGGGTGGTCGGGGTAGGGTCGGGTAGGGGGTGGAAGCGGACCAATGAGGCGACTCCGCACCTCCCGGGCGACATCGGCGGCGCTGCCGGCGGGCTGGGGCATCCCCGCACGGGCGAGGGCCTCCCTGCATCAAACACCCCGCAGGCCCCCCGCAGCAGGCGACATGAGCGAGACCATAGGGTGTGTGTGTGTGTGTGGGGGGGGGGGGGGGGTAAAGTTTGTCTGATGAGACGACAAGAGTTTTCTGGTGCATGGCCTCCATTACGGTGGAGGGGGTGGGGGGTGGGGGGGGGGGGGGGTACGGACGCGAGCAGCTGGGCGAGGCGTCTCTCGAACTCGGTGATGACCTTGCACGAAGCTGCGGCCAGCCAGAGGGACACAGGGCGTGAGCGGGGACGTGCGTGCGTGTGCGCGGTGGATGTGAAATGTGTGCTGTGCCAACAGACCCAGGTGGAGGGAGCCCTCATCCTGGGCGTCCGGGTGGCGACACACGGAGGCAGGTCCCGAGGTTTCGGCAGGTGGTGGTGGCGGCGGGTATGAGGCCGCCGGGGGCGGGGGCGGGGGCGGGGGCGGGGGCGGCGGGGGTACCTCGGGGCGGGGCGGCCGTGGCGGGCTTTTGAGGGTGGGGTTCTCTTGGCGCCCCTTCGCCGGCCGCAGTTTCTCGCATTTCGGGGGCTCTGAAGGCGCCGGGTGCGCGGCTGTGGCCGTGGCTGCGGAGGATGCTGGGGTGATGGTGGCATGTGCAGCCAGGGAGGAGGAGGAGGAGGCAGGGGGGACGGAGGAGGAGGAAGCTGATGATGAGGGGGCGCCGGTGGGGGCAGGGGTCGATTCTCCCGTGGGAACCTCCGAGGGTGGCGTGGGCTCCTTGGCTTTCACCTCCTCGGGCAACGGAACGGCGGCGGCGGTGTGAGGCTCCTTCACCGGGGAGGAGTCAGACTCTCCCATCTTGCCAAGCTGCTCGAGGGTCACATCGAAGTTCCAGCCAGATTCGCGAAAGAGCTTCCGGACTGTCTCGGCTGGAACCTGGGGGGCCAGAACGGAGGGATGAGTATGTGGTGATCCGACAATCGGTGTCGGTGCGGACCTCCCCGAAAAAGTGGAGAAGATTGCCGAATTCGTCGGAATGTGACTCGGGGACATCACAATCTTGTTCGGTCATCCCGGAGAGAAGGACCACGGTCGCATCAACCGATGAACTCGATTGCTTGTAGGCCGATTTGATCTCTTCCAGGCCCAATCGTGGGAATGCCTTTTGAAGTGAAATAATGTCCTTCTCAGTTTGTGAGGGCCCGTCAGGTTTTGACTGGGTTCCCGAATGCTTTTTCTTTCCCATCTGACGAGATGAGTCGATCAAACCGAAAGGTGCACTCAGAGTCCTGTCATTTCAAACTGGCTGCTGGGAACCTCATCCGGATCGGCAGCTGGAAAATCTCGGTAGTCTTTTGTGGCATCATTTTTTCCACGACGAATCATCAGGGAATGTCCTTTCGGCGGCCTTTCTCTGTCCCTGCAATGTTCATATCCCCACCCTGTTGAAGGCTTGTCAAGTGACTGTATCTCTTCATCATTCGTTACAATACTCGTGGAGCATTCAAAGGTCTGCTGGGATCGCAACTTCCGACTCAAAACTCCTGCCATCAGTTCCCACTTGGTGCCGTCTGCGCAGCCTTTTCCGGCCGATTTTTTTGTCTACCCACCAACTGACCAACAATCAGCTCAACAAATGGCTTATCTCGAAACTTCATCCGGATTCGACTTGCCCCGATGTGCGCCCATCCGATTTCGGGTTTATCCCCTGGTGGCTCCCTCCGACGACCGGTTCATCTTTTCGATTGCTACTCATCACAGCTGCGTGGACATCGCCAGTTTTATGGTTGTACTCGAGTCCGTAACCCGGGAATACTGCGCCGCCGGAGATCGAGAGCACCCTCTGCCTCTGCCGCTGGCTCCCGTGGGTCAGAGCGGCTGTCCGGCGCCTCCCTCGAGTTCGCATCCCACTTGCCAATGCGGTTCCTACCAGGAGTTTCTCAATGAATATGGCGAGAGCAGCTTCTCCGAGGGGGATGCCCGCTTTTGGGCGGCCCACGTCCGTGACGTCCCAAGGACTCTGCCCCTGCCGCACAGCAGTGCGTATCTGGCGACACCCCAGGACCCTGTCGCCCCTGCCTACGTCCGGCTACAGTGGTCCGAGGGCCTGGCCAGCTGGGTGGACGCCCTCTGCGCCCAGGTCGGGACGAGCCCCTTCGCGGCGCTGCTCGGGTGCTGGCAGCTGTTCCTGCATCGGCTCGTGGACCGTCCCGCCCTTGCCGTCTGGTACGCGGCCTCGCTGCGCGACCGGGCGCGCTTCCGGCACACGGTGGGATACTTCGCCAACGTGCTGCCGGCCATCTCGCGGCTCGCAGGGGCGACCACCTTCCGGCAGTACCTGGCCGCCATGCGGTCGGTCCACCAGGCCGCCAGCCAGCACAAGCGGTACCCGTCCACGCGCATCATGGGCCTCTGCGCACCTGAGGAACACCCGGGCCTGGTGGGCATGTTTGGGCTGCACGAGGTGGCCCCCGAGCACGAGGCCTGGCTCGGGCCGGTCCTGATGGCCCCCGGGTGGCGATGCGGCTTCCTCGGGGTCCCCTGTGAGGGCGTCCCCCTGTCCGCGTGCAACGTGCCTCCGGGGTTGTCTCTCCTGCTTGGCCACGTGCGGCAGGTCTGGTCGCTGTGGCGGCATCAACGAAGAATCTTTCACACCCAACCACATGACACGCCCCCTGCCGCCCTGCCTTCTTCCTCTCTCATCGTCTCATCGCACACCATCCCCTCGTCCATTTCCACCAGTCGCGGACCTACATGGGTGTCCTCCACCACGCGGGCCTGGGCTTGCCCGCCGCCACGGCCGCACAGTGGGCCGGCCTCTTCACGTCCTACGCGGAGCGGCTGCTGCAGCGACCCGACTCGCCCGAGGCCTTCGACTTGCTGCTTCCCGTCCCGCATCCGCTGCAGCCCCGCCCCACAAGCGACCAGCAGCGCTTCTTCGGCCAGGGCCCCACCGCGCCCGTTCTCCTTACCGAGTGCCCCCGACGCAGGCTGCTGGCTCACTGCACCCAGACGCCCATCGCAGATGCCCTCTGGATGGCCGAGGGCGGCGGCTTGATGATGACCTACGCCGACCTGGCCATGGTGGCTTGCTACCTGCATAGCCAGCTGCCCGCCCTGGCCCGCTGCGCGCCGGGGGCAAGGGTGGGGCTCTGCTTCTCGCCTGGGGACGCCTACCACGCGGCCCTCCTGTGCGCCCTGTGGCTCTGGGGCCTGGCCGCCGTGCCCCTGGACCCAGCCGCCCCCACGGCCCGCCTGGCGGCCCTCTGTCAGCTGGCTCACCCTGGTCGGTTCGCTGGCCTGTCATGAGCTGCGTGGTGCCACCACGCAATTCATCATCTTCTCGCTGCCCTGCCTTCCAGCACTAGTCCTGACGCGGCCCGCCACTGTCAGCCGGCTTGAGGCCGCCGCCGAAGCCGCTCTTGGTTGCGGGGTGTCAGAGGCCCAAACGGACGGGTGGGTGGCGATTGGCCTCGAGGCCGACCTGGTCGCCCGGGCCCGCAGCTGGGCCGCCGCCAGTCCCGACACGGCCGCGGCCGTCCGGGCGGCGTTGGACGAGCTTCGTGTCCCAGGTCCGTCACTTTTCCAGTTCGCGTGGGTTGGAGAAGCGTGCTCCCATCCCACCGGAGGACCAACTGCACGAAGCGCACGAACTGCCCGAACTGCACGAACTGCACCGTCAATCGCGCCAACACCTCATTTTTCCGTTCCGTCCCTCCATCGCGTCTGCCCCAGACGATCTGGCCGCGACGGCGTACGTCCTGTTCACCAGCGGGACGACGGGGCAGCCCAAGGGGGTCCCCGTCACGGCCGGGGCCCTAGCCAACCTCATCGAGGCATACCGGGCGCCCCTCGGCGACCGCCCCCTGGCCCGCTGCGCCCTGTGGACGGCACCAACTTTCGACGTGTCCGTGGCGCCTCGCATCCACAGGGTCCTTGTCCACACCCGGAATTCGCAAACCGCACAACTGAACTCTGTTGGCCTGGATGGCGTGGGGTGGTGTGGGGTGGCCCGGATGGCGTGGGTGGGCGGGTGGGCTGGCAGGTCCATGGCTGAGATCGGGTTGGCCCTGTGCAGCCGGGTGCCCTGCTGCCTGTACGTCTGCCCGGCTGAGGCCAGGATGGACCCCGCGGCCCTGCTGGCCTTCATGAGCCGGTCCGCCGCGATACCCCCCCCCGTCCCACAACCCCACATCCCCACATCCCACCCCCCACAACCCACCCCGTCCACCAATCTCGTCCACCCATCCTCGCTCTTCATGCACTTGTTGCGCCACTGTTTCCTCCCACCCCATCGCCATCAACCTGCACCGCCCCCCTTCCTGCTTGTCGCCGTCCCGTCCCGCCCCATTCATCCTGCACCTCCGCGTTGTATGCCTAGCCATGCCATCGAGGCGGCCTGGGTGCCGCCCTTCCTGGTCGATGGCCTTCTGACCCTCCTCACAGCCGCTATCACCCCGGCGCCATCCCCGGCCGCCATGTCCCCGGCGGTTATCCCCATGGCGGCCCCGGATGGTGCTGACGGGGTGGAGCCGCTCGACCTGCAGACCCTCCGCGACCTGCGGGCCGCCCTGGGGGCCCCGTCCTGCTGCATGGGTACGGCCCCACCGGTCCGCCTGCCTTCCCCCCCCCCCCCCCCCGGCCCTGCTCGTTGTCTTTGAACCGGCACACCATCGGCTTCGTTTCCTGATTCCCCCAAAAACAAAATGGCTTCGCCACACCCCCTCCATCCTGTCTCCCATCCCCCCTCCTGCAGAAACGACCGTCTTCTCGACCTTGTTCGAGGTGCCTCCCTTCCTGCCAGCCGGGGTGCCCCGCCAGCGGTGCCCCATCGGGGCGCCCATCCGCAACACGGCCGTGGCCCTGCTCCAGCCGGGCCGCCCCTTCCTGGCCGGGGACGACGGCCGGCCCCGGTGCAACCACGTCCCGCTCGGCTGCCCCGGCGAGATCTGGATCGGCGGTCCGTCGGCCACCCCACCGCCTTCCTTCATCTGGGGGGGGGGGGGGGGGGGGGGGGGATAAAAAAGATGGGACCTGACCCAGAATTGGGATCTGGCTCAAAACCAGCCGGTTAAGGGTTGCTGTTATCAGTCGGGTCAACGTGAGCCCCAGCGGTGGAAGCGAATATCATCATCTGTGTCTCCACGTATCTCCGGTCGCTCCACGGCTCCACCCACCCAGGGCTCGGTGTCTCCCCAGGGTACCTCCGACCCCCCGGCCAGGCCGATGATGGCCCGGCCCCAAGCCCCATAGCCTCTTCGACTGGCTGCGATGCCACAAACATTGGGCCGGGCCCCTTCTACGCGGCCATCCCCGAGCCGTTCCCGGGCCCGTCCGGGGGCTGGGGCTGGTACCGGACGGGCGACCTGGCCCACTGGGACTCTGCCGGCCAGCTTGTCTTCATCGCCCGGGCCGACCGGCAGGCCAAGGTGGCCGGGATCCGCCTGGCCCCCGAGGAGGTCGAGCGCGCCCTGCTCGCCCACCCCCGCGTCGCCCAGGCCCACGTGGCGGCCGTCCCGAACCCCGACCCGGACCCTGCCAACCCCGCGGGGAAGACGCTGTTGGTGGCGCTGGTCCGCTGGACGGGGCCGCTGGCCGACTTCCGCCCGGTGGACCTGGCGGCCTTTGTGGAGGCCCGGCTGGGGCCGCGCATGGTCCCGGGCCGGTTCGTGGCCTGCACGGACATGGCCCAGGCGCCGGTAACGGCTCACGGTCCGCCGCCACTCCCACCTTCCCCACGCTCATCCTCCCATCTCCCATGATCCTCCCTTCCCACTCCTCCCCATGATCATCCCTCCATCAACCTCACGAACCCCCGGCAGGGAAATACGATTGGACGCGGATCCTG
This sequence comes from Paratrimastix pyriformis, assembly GCA_027972325.1. NCBI lineage: Eukaryota > Preaxostyla > Paratrimastigidae > Paratrimastix > Paratrimastix pyriformis. Next base: position 167,346 of record JAPMOS010000023.1, read on the forward strand.
GCCGCATCGTCGCCCTGTCTTCCCGCAGCAGCCAGCGGCCCCTCGCCACCCCCGCCCCTGCCCCCGCCCTTCCAATCGGCCCCCGAAGAGGCCGTCATCTACGCGGCCCTGCGGGACATCCTGCCCCCGGGCCGCCTGCCTGCCCAGCCCGGCGGCCCGCTGGTCCAAGTGGGCTTCTTCCAGCTGGGGGCCACCAGCCTCGACCTGGTGCGTCTCTTCGAGCGGCTCGCTGGGGCCCGGCCCGAGTGGGCAGCCATCCTACAGCCGGCCGACATGCTCCGCCACCCGTCCGTCGCCCGGCTGGCGACCCACCTGGCCGCGGCATCAACGGCTGCTGCTTCAACGAGTACAACAAGTGCAATCGCAACGTCAACCGCAGATGCCGGGTCAAGTGCCCCGATCGGACCATCTTCCGCGATCTCAGCGGCAGCAGCAGCACATATCGCCGCGACGCCTCAACTCCAGGTCACTTCGCCCCCGCCGCCGCTTGTTCCTGCCGCCGCCGCCCCGATCGCCATCATCGGACTGGCCCTGATGGCGCCTGGATGCCCGGACCTCGACGCCTTCTGGCGCGCCATCGCCCAGCGGCGCGACTGCCTGGCGGGCAGCAGTGGGCCCCGGGGCAGCCTGGCCGGGGTGGACCGTTTCGACCCGGGCCCGTTCGGCCTCAGCCCGGCCGACGCAGCCTGCATGTGCTCCCAGCAGCGCCTCTTCCTGCAGGCATGTCGGGCCGCCTTCGAGGACGCCGGCTACCCGGGGCTGCCTGGGTCCCCCCGGGACGTGGGGCTCTACGTGGCCGGGGAGGAGTCCACCTACTTGCCGCCCCACTGGCGGCCCAACGGCAACCGGAGCCCCTTCGCCTTCCGGCTGACCAATGGCACATCGCGCGACGCCCTGGCCACCCGGACGGCCCATCTGCTTGACCTGCGCGGGCCCGCGGTGGCCGTGGGCTCCGCGTGTAGCGGCTCGCTGGTGGCCGTCCATCTGGCCTGCGCCGATCTGCGCGCCGGTGCATGCGGGATGGCCCTGGCGGGTGGGGTCTCCATCACCCTGCCTCAGCAGGCCCCCTTCGACCGAGTTGGGGCGCCCTACTCGCCCTCGGGCATCATCCGGCCCTTCGACAGGCGGCGGGACGGGGTCCTGCCCGCCAACGGGCTCGGCGTGGCCCTGCTCAAGCCACTGGGGGCCGCCCTCCGTGACAGGGATCATATTTACGCCCTGGTCGCGGGCAGCGCGGTCAACAATGACGGGGCCGCCAAGGCGGGATATACAGCGCCCTCGGCCGAGGGCCAGACCCGGGTCATCCAGCGGGCCATGAGCGGCGCGGGGTCCGTGGGGCAGAGTGGGATCCAAAGTGGAGGAACGGTGGTCGGCGTTGAGTATAGACGTTCATCATCATCATCAGCATCAGCATCAGCGCCAGCATCAGCATCATCCAATCATCATCACTACCTTCTCTAGGCTTGCGGACCCATCCCAAATTGGGTATCTGGAATGCCACGGGACGGCGACCACACTGGGCGACCCGATTGAAGTGCGCGCCGCGGCTGATGCCTACCTGTCCCTGGGTGGGCCGGCCCTCCGCGGGGCGGCCGCCACCCGGATCGGATCCGTTAAGGTCCCTCCGCCCAGCCATCTCCCCCCGGCCCAGGGCCACCTCATCTGGGTGTTACCAACCACGTCCTCATGCGCAAACATCCAATCGGATAGGGCAATGTGGGGCACCTGAACACAGCCGCGGGGATCGCTGGCCTGGCCAAGGTGGCCCTGTGCCTGTGCGAGGGCCTCCTGCCGCCCTGCCCACCTCACACAGCGGCCCCCGACCCGGCCCTCCGCCTGGAGGACACGCCCTTCATCCTCGGCGACATGGCTGCACAGCCCTGGCCTCTGCCCCCGACCGGGTGCCCGCCCCGCTACGGGGCCGTGTCGAGCTTCGGGATCGGAGGCACCAACGCGCATGCCGTGCTGCGCTCCCCACCACCGCCCCAACTCCCGCCCCAGTCATCGCCGCCAGGCGGGGAGTGCCTGATCTGCCTGGGGGGGAGCTCCACGACCCAGTGTCTGCGCCAGGCGGCCGACCTGCTGGCCTTCTTCGACCAGCCGGCCCCGCTGGGCGGTCTGCCCGCCCTGACCACTCTGGCCTTCACTCTGGCCCGTCGCCTGTCGGGCCACGAGTCCTGCCGCTGCGCCATCGGCGCAGCCACCATGGGCGCCCTCTGCACCCGGCTGGTCAGCCTCACCCCGCAGGCCGTCCGCTCGCCGCAGCCCCCGGTTCGGCACGACGAAGCGCTGGTTGTGGAAGTGGACCTCTCTGGGGCACCCCTGGCGGCGTCCCTCCCGGCCGGTCTCCAGTGCGTCGGGGATGGGCTGAAGCTGATCCGTGCAGCCCTCCACCCCGCCCAGCCCGTCATCCACCTGCAGGCGGCGGGTGACATGGCGTCGGCTCTGGCCGCCCTGCAGGCCATGGGGGCGCTCTCTCCGGCCCGGTGCAGTCTGGCCATGACTGGCGGCCCGGGGTCACTCCCAAGCATCGCTGCTGCTGAAATTGGCGCCTGGCTGCCTCTGTGGCGCCTCTCCATCGGGGACACCCCGTGTCCCGACCCGCCAACCCTCGCTGCCGCCCTGGCCGCCCTCCCCACTCCGGCGGGTGGGGCCCAACCTCCACATCTGGCCATCTCGGGCGGTGCGCACATCCCCCTGTGGGACCTCGAGGCTGCCTGCTGGCGCCCCCCGGCCCGCCCCCGCGTGGCGGAGGCCCTCTGGCTGGCCGGTTGGCCCCTCGCCGACCCGTGCTACGTCCTACCCGCCGACGCCCCGCTCCCCCCCGCCGTGACGCATCTGCCTGGAAGCCCCATGCTGGGCCAGTCCTACTGGTACACTGATCTCCCTGCAGGCCAGTGGGAGTCCCTCGAGGCGATGTCTCGCGAGGATGACCGGGTCAGGGCGGCCGAGGCACCGCCGCCCATCACCACCACCACGGCCCTGCTGCCCTGCCCGGCCGAGATCGCCCTCTCGCTGGCCGAGGCGCCCTGGCTCCGGGGTCACGCCCTCTGCCGACCCGCCGACAACGGGGGCCCCGTGCCCCTGGTCCCGTTCGGGGTGGCCCTGGGCATCTTCGTTCTGGCGGCGCACCACCTCCCGCGGCCCTCCGCCGACCGGCCCACGTCCCTGGCCCTGACCGGTCTCACGGTGCGCCGGCCCCTGTTTCTGCAGCCCCAGACCCCAGAAGTCCGCCTGCGACTGGCCGCGCCGTCCTCCGCCCCCTCTCCCGCCTCCACCTCATCAGCAGCATCATCAGCATTGGCATCGATGACCTGGGAGATCACGGCCGATGGGGCGCCCTGGGCCAGGGCGGGCTTGGAGGCCGCACCGGACGGTGTGCCCGCCTTCCCGCCCGGCCTCCTGACGGATGATGTCGACGGGGAGCCCTGGCACGCGCTCGCCCTCCCATCGCCACCCGCCCCTTCGTCCGGGGTCGGCGGCCCAGCAGCGGGGAGCATCATCTCAGCCTCCGGGGCCTTCGAGACCCTGCGTTCGTGTGCCGTCCGCCAATCCTGTCCCGGCGGCGCTGATGGCGGTCAGGCGGAACAAGTCCTCGTTTTCCGGGCCGCGGTGCGGGAGTGCCACACGGCAGGCCGCCTCGCCCGGCTGGGGGCCCTTGCGGCCTGTCTGGACGGGGTCTTCCAAGCCGTCCGAATCGCAGCGACCGAGGTGGCGGGACCGGCAGGGGCGGATTCGGGGGGACTGGGCCTGGCCCGGCTCGACCGCGTGGTGATTCTGGACGCCACCGGGACGGCGGTGGATCGGCTGGTCAGTGGCGGGGACGGGGACGGGTCGCTTACCCTGGACGTCCTGGGGCTGATCGATGCCGACGTGATGCCTGACAGCAGCGGTGGCAGCGGTGGCAGCGGTGGCAGCGGTGGCAGCAGCGGTGGCAGCAGCGGTGGCAGCAGCGGCAGCTCGTTGTTCCTGCCCGTCCAGCGGCTCGCCTGTCGGGTCTGGGTCAGGGCCGCCGGGCGGGATGTGCTCTTCCTTGAGGGGATCACCCGGGCCCGGGTCCCGGCTCCGCCCCCCGGCCATGCTGCTGCCGTCTCGTCTCATGTCCCGGAGGAGAAGGATCATCACGCGAGAGCGGGCGCAGACAGCACCGTCCCTGCCCCGCCTGGTCGGCCGCCGCAGAAGCAAGACGGGTCAGAGGTGCTGCCCCCTCCGTCCCTCCCAGTGGCTGCAGCCCCGGCCGAATCAGTGCCCCCCGACATCACCACCAGGTCCACACCGTCGGCCTCGACCCTCACCGCCAGCTCGCAGGGGGGACGAGCTCCGCCGGTGTGTGAGTGCGTCCTGCTCCCGGCTCCCTTGCCGCCCCTCAGCCAGCAGGCCAGCCGGGCGCCCCAGGCCTTCACGCCAGTCATCATTGCCGAGGAAGGTCCGTTTGTGCCACCACGCGCACGCGCACGCGCACGCTCCATTCGTCTCGCAAAGGCGCGGCATGCTCTCTCCTCGCATCTCACGAATTCTCATTCCCGCCTCCTCACCCCGCCCGCTGACGTCCTGCATCTGTCTTTCCCTCGTGCGCCCCAGGGTGCCCCTTGCCCCCGGCCTTCGCCCACCTGGCGGCCATCGCGCCCGCCCAGCCGCACCCCCCCGTCCTGCCTTCCTTCCTCGCCACCCATGGGCCGCTGCCTCCCGGGTCGACGCTGCTCCTGCTGGCCCCGCCCAGCCCCTCCCGCACGGGCCTCCTGGACGCTCTGACCGCCTTCGGGCCCCTCCACGGGCGCCTCGTGGCTGGCCGGTGCCGCCTGCTGCTGGTCACCTGTGAGGGCGCCCAGCCCGACCCGGAGGCCTGCGGGCGGGCGCACGCGCTCTGGGCGGCCCTCCGAACCCTGTCGCTGGAGCTGCCCGCCCCGATGCGCGCCGGCTGCCGGGCCGTGGACGTGGCCCCGGACGAGCGGCCCGCCCTGGTGGCCCACTGGGTCCAAGCCGAGCTGCGGGACATGGCGATGGCGGCTATCCCCCCGGAGGACCCCACCCGCCCGGCCCCGGACCCGGACACACCCGCCCTGGTCGCTTACCGGAGCAGTTTGCGCCACTGCCCCCGGCTGGTGCCGTTGCCCCTGTTCGCCACCCCGCCGACCCCCTTTGTGCCCTCGGGGCGCTCGTACCTCGTCACCGGGGCCAGCGGGGGCATCGGCACGCATCTGGTGCGCTGGCTGCTCGACCGGGGGGCCGCCCGCGTGGTGGCGACGCACTGCTCGTCCACTTCCCCGGCACCCCCCGACCCGACGGATGGGCGGGTGGTCTGGCTGAGGCACAGCTTCACCGGCGCCGCGCCCCTGCAATGGGCGGAGGCCGAGTGGGGGCCTCTGGCGGGGATCTTCCACCTGGCCGGGGCCAACCCCGACGGGACCCTGCCCAGGATGCGGCGGGCTGATGTCGAGCGCGCCTGGGAGCCCAAGGCGGACGGGACTCGGTCCGTGCCGACGCAGGCCCAGAGGTTGATGATGCGGGCAGATGCGCCGTGAGAGCAACAGGCATGTTTGCGAAGACTCTTTCTTCTCTGCACGGCTGGCTCTTCCCAACTCCCTTCCTCTTGGCAAGGGTCAAAACAAAAATACCAAAAACAATCCAACGCGCGACGGACGCTCACTGCCCACCTAACCCCCCCCCCCCCCCCCCCCCCCCCCCCACGCGCTGGTGCTTCTCATTCCAGGGAAGTTCTCGCCCTGGCCCAGCGGCAGGCCTCCTCGGTTGCCTTCGTGGTGCTCTTCTCCTCGCTCGCCGGCACCTTCGGGGTGCCCGGCCAGTTCCCCTACGCGGCCGCCAACGGGTACTTGGACGGGGCTGCCCGGGGCTGCCAGGCCCTGCCCGTGGTCAGCATCGGGTGGAACGCCTGGGAGGCCACCGGCATGGCCGCTCGGGTGGTCTGAATGCACCCTCCTCCCCATGCTGCCTTCATGTGTGCTGAAGGAGATCTTGAGGGACCCCCCTTGCCGTCGGGTTTTTGATGTTGTTTCCGCCTCTTTCTGCCCTGGCCGCCCCCCCCTCGCACCGCAGAGCTCCCCGGCTGGGCGCCGGTCGCGTGTGGGTTTCCTGGGCCCGCACCTGTCCCTGGCCAGCACCTCGCCCACCGTGGCCCTGCGGCTGCTCTTTGAGCGGCTGCTCCCCCTGGCACTAGCCACCCAGGCCCCTGCCCCCGCCTCCGCCAGGCGCCATCTGTTGGTCCTGCCGCTTTCGGGGCGGCCCGTCGATGTCCCTCCGCCGACAGCCTCCTTGCTCCGGGGGTACCCCATCCCCCCCTCGGCCGACGACCAACCCCCACCACCCCGACGAGCCGGCGAGGGCCGGCCATCCCCCACCGCCTCCTCCTCTTCTTCCCAACCTCCCTCCTCCAGCCAGCGATGCAACAAGTGTCGCGGGCCCCCGGGGTGATGTCCACCAGGGTGATGTCCACCAGGGTGATGTCCACCAGGGTGATGTCCACCAGGGTGATGTCCACCAGGGTGATGTCCACCAGGGTGATGTACACCAGGGTGATGTACACCAGGGTGCTGCCGATCGTACCCCGGCCCGGCCATCGCCTGCCCCCTCCGACGGGGTCGTGGCCGCAGCCGTGGCACAGGCGCTCCGCGGTGTGCTCCTTGGCCGGGACGACCCGGCCGTCGCGTGGGACGAGGCCGCCACCCTGGGCCAGGCGGGTCTCGACTCCCTCGGTCCGCCACCCCAGCTCCCACCACCCAGGCTCCATTCACATGCCGTCATCTCCTTTCCCCCATTTCACCCCCTCGCCCGCCGCTTCTGCTCCGTCTGCACCTCCCCAGGGGAGCTGATGCTGCGCAGCGACCTGGAGCGGCACTTGGGGCAGCCCCTGCCCCCGAGCCTGCTGGCACATCCGTTTGCCGCGTTGACCCGCTCCCAGCTTGCCGCCTTGCTCACAGCCCACATGCCCCGCCCCGCGACCCCATCATCCCACCACCTTCAGCCGACTCAGCCACCCCAACCCCGGTCGTCCCAACCCCAGTCGACCCAACCCCAGTCGACCCAACCCCAGTCGACCGCAGCGGCCCCGGCGCTCTTCGATCCCCCGACCTCGATGGGGCCCCTCGCCATGTCGCCCTCACCACCGACCCTGCCAATAGCCCCGGGCGCATCCCCGGCCCCAGCCCAGGAGGTCCGGGCGGCACCTTCCATGGCGCCGGACGACTTCCGCGCGGCATGCGCCCGGCTGGCGCCCTACGCGCTGCACTGCTACCAGCAGGCACCCCGGCCAGCCGAGGCGGCCCAGATCTGGTTCTGCTGCGCGCCCTTCGCCAGCCGGGGCGATTTCTACCGGCGCTGGCTGCCCGCCCTGGGCCCCGACACGCCCCTGTACGTTCTGGAGAACCCCACGCTGTACGGCCAGGCGGTGCCCTTCACGACCATGTCCCAGATGGCCCTGTTCCTGGCGGGCTGGTCCGGGACCAGGTCGGCAGTACCCACGGGGGCCAGGCGCACATGGGCCGGGTGGTGGTGGTGGGCCTGTCCTACTCGGCCATGCTCGCCTACCACCTGGGCCGCCACCTCGAGGGGGCCACGGGCTGGCGGGGCGCCCTTGTCCTGCTGGACCCGGCCTGTCTGCCCTGCCTGGCCTGGTACCGGCACCGCCAGGCGGACCCCGGGGTGGCTCTGCCCAGCTACAGCACCGCCTGCACCCGGACCCGCATGCAAGAGTCGGACGAGGACGTCGAGGCGACATTCCTCTGCTACGTCGGCTTTGTCGTGTCCCGGGACCGGGCCCCCGACATCAGCCGGTCGGTGGTGGTGCTGGCAAAAACTGTGGCGAGTCAAAGAAGAAGAGGGGGAGTCGCGCTCCCGGAGGGCTGATCCTCATGTCATGGCGCACCCACCCCTTCCCGCCCTCGCCACCTTACTCTCTGCCTGTTTCGCAGCCTGCCGCTGACGATGGCCGACGTGGCCGGGCGGTTCCAGGAGGCCCTCAGAGAGGCCAAGGCCCAGGCCGCAGGTGGCCCTGCCGCCCCTGCCGCGCCCCTGAGGCAGCTACGGGGGGCGCTGTGGCCGCACTTCTTCGGGTCGCTGGGCCTCAACTACGGTTCCGAAGACTACCGAGGTCTGCACAAGGGAAGACCCCCTGCTGTGGGTTTGACTGAACGGAGTCCGTTGTCCACGCCGATCATCCATCGGCCACCGGTTGGTATGGGGGCGCGTGCAGCCCTGGAACCTCAGGCCGACTGCGCGATCTTTGACAATATGCTGACGGTCCGGCACAGCCTCCCCTCGTCGCACCCGCTGACCGTTGTTTTCACCGCAGGCATCCTTCGTCCCGTCGGCCGGGGACGAGGCCCTTCTGGCGGCCATCATGCCGCCGTCCGCCGGCACTCCGGCGCTGCTGCCCGACCGGCCTCGGACCCGTATGGACCTGATGCTCGTCATGGCCCAGGACGCCCGCCCGCTCATGCCGGACTTGATCCCCGGCCCGGCCACGGGACTCCCCGGACTGCCGGACTGGGTGGCGATGACCGAGGGGACAGCCGCGGTCAGCTGCCTTCCTGGGAGCCACTTCACCTTCCACGTGCAGAACCTCGACGAGCTGATCCGGAGGGTGCGCCTGTACGCAGCCAGCAAGGGGGCGGCCTGACCTTGCGAATGGGTTGAGCTTTCCCAATTGGGTGAGGAATTTGAATTTGCGAATCCTGGTTGGGCCGTCGTTGCGCCTGGGGGGGGGGGGGGGGTTAGCGGCCCGGGCACTCCCACGACTGGGATGGCGCCCGGTCCGCCGGCAGCCACATGCCTCACGATGGAGTGCCCCCGTCGCCACGCCCCCGACCCTGCCCCCGGCTTCAGGAGGCCCATGCGTGACCGGGCCGCCGCGAGTGCGGGAGCGGAAGAGTTTCCTCTGTGCCACATGCCGCCCGCCCTGAGATGAGCGCCCGTGTTGCCGGCATGGGCATGAGGGGGTGAGGAAATGGGGTTCATTCATGACGGAACGCACGGAGGAGGGAGTCGCCTCGGGATGGGCGGCATGAGTGAGACGCGGCCGCGGGGCCGCAGAGCTGCGCCCGTCTGCCACAAAAAGGCGCTTTCCAAAGGCCAGGGTAGGGAGGAACAAAGGTCGGAGTTCCGGCCCCGGGGGGGGGGGGGGGGGGGGGGGGATCCGCAAGGGAAGAGGGGGAACAAGAAGGAAGAAGGTATCCACCAATATACACGGATTGGAGGCGGCACAGTGCGCTACTGCCGGATGCCCTTCTCCCGGGGTAATGTGTCCAATTTCTTGGTGGCGTTCGCCCCGTACAACGAATTGGTCGTGACGAAGGCAATTGAGCCGTTCTTCATTGTATCGTGTGTGATTTCTAGCGGATTCGGATGTGGGATTGAGAAAAAAGACACTCGCTGTGCAGACCTCGCCTCATGGTGTGGAAGTGATTGCAGAGAAATTCAGGAGATGGAGGAGGAGGAGTTTGCTGCCGAGCAGCAGCAGTTGCAATCGCTGCAGCAGATTGGGCACGTGTTGTGGCCGTGAGAGCCGGACGCTCCGGATTCTGCGCGTGGTGAGGAGATGGCTCGTGTCAAGTATGGGGGACAGACCAAAATCTGTGCTCGTTGATCATAAAAGTCTACGAGAACTCCGTAATGTGAATCCCATTGTTTACGGGCTGTCTCTTCGTGGCGGAGGCATGCACGATGAATTTCCGTCATGTGGACAACATTGTTCTTGTCGATTGAGCTATAAAACAATTGGAGGAGCTGATGGGAATTCCACGCGTGCAGACCTTTTCCTTTCCTGGGCTGCCATTTTTCTCGGAAATGAACGGCCGAGTAAGAGCCTGCTCGATACCGGCAAACGTGACACAATCGAGCTGCTATGAGGTTTGAATATTATTCCCTTCCTTGTTGCCCGAGTCGAGCTCTTTTCCGCCTTTTAGCGCACCGCCGCAAGGACTTGGAGCCATGTACCTCCAGAAATGCCATGATATGGGCATTACTCCGAACACTGTGCTCGCTTCCCAGGTCCGTCTCGATCGCACTGCAACTTCGATCTTGAGCACCCCCATTTGTTTTCTTCTAGTTTTCTTCTCCCACTATGCCCGAACGCTTTGATTTTCATACCAATTACATTGGGGACAGGGGTGTCCTTGCGCTTTGTGAAGTTCTGAAGAATGTTCCCCGAATTACTGCCATTAACATCAAAGATAATGGCATTCGCAATGCTGGCATTATTTCACTTGGTCTGTTCTCTTCAAGGGGTCCTTCCGATCATCAACTCTTGGCACTTGGCGCGCTAGTTGAAGTCCTCAAAAAGCACCCCACTCTCGTCTCTCTCGACATCAGCTGCAACCAAATCTCTGATACTGGTGGGCTTGCAGTTCTCGATCTCTTGAAGTCCAATCAGAATCTGGTGGAACTCGAATTCTACAACAACAGAGTCGAGGCGAACGTTCGGTTGAAGATTAAAAAGGCCCTTGAGGAGAACAAAGCGCGACCCCATTGAGGCTTCCTCTTTATAATCCGTTCACGCCGTCTGCTCGTCCATCCCGCACCCCCACCCGGGCTCACACACCCTTCCTTGCAGACCACCCCCGCAAGCGAGTTTCCTTTTCCACAGCATCTTCTCTTGCATGACACCCTTCCTCTCCATCCCCCTGGGCGGTTGCGGCTGTGCCTCTCCCTCCCCTCCGCTCCTCCCCCCTTCCCGTTGCGGTGGCGCGAGAGCGTGCGTGCCATTTGTTGGGTCAGTGTCTTGTTTTTTTGCCCCTTCCCCCTCTCCCGGGTGCCCCGTTCTCTGGCTGGGGCGTTGCGTCCATCCCCTCGGCGCTTCCGCCTGCCCCTGGCCGAGGATCTCCGACTCTTTCTTCTACTGCCCCTTCCCAGCGGCGTGTCGCTCTTGGTGGTTTTGGCTGGGTGGCGTGGGTTCCGTTGGTTGTGTTTATTCTTGCTCGAGTCTTCGTCTTCTTCCGTTGTGCGCTCCTAGTCGCTGTTTTGTAACAGTATTCACAAAAGCAAAACGTCCCCAAAAAAAAGCGAAAGGTCGAGCGCCAGAGGAGCAGGGGCGGGAGGTTTCTTCACTTCACTTGGGGGGCCGCACGGAGGCCCACCAGGCCCAGGCCGACCAGCTCCTTGACGGCCGCCTGCACCTGGCCCGGGGTGACCACGTCCACCAGGGGCGGGGCGTACTGGGGCACGATCCCGGGGGTGATGCCCGCCCGGAGGGCCTGCTTGACGGTGGCCATCATGCGCAGCTTGCGCAGGGTCATGAAGATCTCCCCGATGGTGGTGGCCCCGTCGATCCAGGGCCAGAGCAGCTCCGTGGCCATGTCCAGCCGGGCGTCATCGAACCGGGTCAGCAGGGCCCGCGCCTCTGGGGGCAGGTCGGCGTCGCGCTCACCCGGGCAGCACAGCGCCGCGGGACACTTGGCGGCCGGGGCAGGGACAGGGGGCCCGGCGAGGATGTAGGGGATTTGGTCGAGGGCCGGGAGGGTGGTGGTGGCCCCCCGGAGCGGGGTGGACGAGGGGGCGGGAGGGAGGCCTCGTGACTTGGTGGAGGTAGTGGTGGCGCCATGGCTGGGGCGGGTCGATGGGGTTACAAACTCCAGCGAAAAGTAGCCCGCCGGCCAGGCGGCCGGAAAGGGGATGCAGCAGGCATGCCACATGAGGCGGTGGTGGGGAGGGGGAAGGGCCTCGGCCTGAAGGCACGAGCTGTACACAGAGCCAAGAAAATCCGAAAGCGGATCGGTGGTCGGAGCCGCATGAGGCAGGCGGCGGAGGGCAGGCAGCGAAACTGCATACGGGCTGGTGGCGGTGAGAGCCCCGGTCTCAGTCTCCAGGGTCAGCAGGGTCGAGGCCAGTTTGTAGATGGCATCGACAAAACGAGGCAAGTAACGAGAGCGATGGCCAGCAGGCGCGACTTTGTTGAGCCGACGTTTGTGGGCAGCCAGCATGCGGTCAGCGCACGCCTTATCGTAGGCGGCCACAAGAGAACAGCGGTAGACGCCGCGTGGATACCGGCTCTCGTCTCGCAGGAGAATCGGGAAAAAGAGAAACACGAGCGAGCCCATCAAAAGAGTACAGAGTTGCAGAGGACTTTCTCCATCGGTGGCGGGGGAGAAAATGAGCTCATCCGCCAAAAGAGAGAACCTTTCTTTGCCCACAGAATTCGCTGGAAATTGGGCGCGCATTACAGGGCCAATATCTGTGTCGAACTCAATGAAAAAGAGGGCGCGAAACATCACCGCAAAAATGCCACGCCGCGGTGGCTGTCCCTCGTGGGGTTTGCCGATTGTTTCAGGCAAGAATTTTTGAATTGACCACGATTCCAGTGCACGATGATCAAACCTTCCTCGCAGATTCTCTCATCCACGCCGTTTCAGATGTTATTGTATTTTCACGGGTGGTACGACCTGATTTTCATTATCATAACTCTGATTCTCTACATTTATAAAGGTACTACTGCTTGTGTCCTTTTTTTTCTGCAACTTCCCCTGTGACCTAGCTGTATCACTACCTTATCCTGCTCTCCTTGCCCTGGAACTCTGTTTCTTGCTCATCGCAGCCCCACTTCTCGAGTGGGCTCGTCTTTACCTTGGTCCGTTTTGAACAATCCAGCTTCCCTTGTTGACTTCTTCAGGGACCCGAGGGAATCTCACTGAGCAAGTCCTTCCACTTATTTTTTTCCTCGTCCTTTGTGTGCCCACGATCATGGGCCACGTCTATTTTCTGGCCTGGCAGGCCTACGTGTCTGGGCATTGTTTCTTTGATTTTCCCGCACATCAAGCTGTAGTCTTCAAATAGAAATCCCGATGAACGCCATTTCACTGCTCTTCCTGCTTGCCGAGCTGATCTTTGCCATCATCTACATTATTGTCTTCCAGCGGAGCAATCTCTAAACATCTGGTTTCATCCCATCGTGTGTGTAGATTTTACTCAAAAACGATGGTCCCCGAACGCTGTATTGCCTGCGAAGAGAAGGAGAAGATTATGGCCTGCCCACCCCAGCAGCTGCGGTGGCCGTTGCAACGTTCGAGCTTCGGTCAATCTCCGCTGCAACCAGAATCGCGCCCACCATGCACCCAGACATGCCGCTCCCGCCAAGGCCCCACTGACCCGCTACCCAGAGGTGCGGGATGGCCGTCACGGGAGGGAACCGGCGGAACAGCCCATGGGCGGGCGTGTTGGCAGGGCCGTAGATCGCACCCAGAGGTGAACCCGTGTAGCGGGAGTATGTGCGATCGGTGGCCAATTCGACACACACCAATAGGCGCTTGAGGATGCCCCGCTGGAAAGGTCCCTCGCGCGGGTGGAGCGAGAGCAGACAGCGCTCCAGGCAGGCCAACATGCCCTCCAAACGGCGGGCCTTCCATTGGTGATACGCCTCCTTGGTCAAGTCGTAGTTGCGCGAGGAAACTGGGCGAATAAAGCAACAACTCAAGACTCGGCTCGGCGCATCTGAGGCCGGAATGACATTAGTCACGAAGAGCGATGGTGGATGGTTATCGAGCACATCCTCGGGGTTGGCCTGCTCGGCACCCAGCAACTCGTCGAGAGCACGCTGAAAGGCGCGAGACATTGACCGGGGATCAGAGAGCCCTGGACAGACCCTGTGTTCCTCGGAATTGTCGAAAGAAGGTTGGAACCAAGTTGAACGGGCAGTCAGTGGCGCCAGAAGAGTTGCTGTTTGTGGAGTATTGGCGAGCCCCACGTACAGCGAATCGCAAGTTGGGGAGAGCTCCATTTTCTCCAGATCGAGGGGGGGAGCGCCCTATGGGGAATTGATGAGATCGGGCGAAGACGAATGGGTGGGACTGACTTTCGGAGAGAGTTGCCGCAGGCCGCCAGGAACCATCTGCGCGAGAATTGGCAATGCGCACGCTGAAACGACAACATCGGCCCGCAACCGGGTCCCGTTGGCCAGCTCCACCCCTCGTGCAACCTCCATGCCCTGATCGTTGGCCTCCAAGAGAATGCGAGCCACCTCGCCCTTCAAAATCACCTGGCCGCCGTGTTCACCGATGACCCGAGAATACTCGCCCAGAAAGCTGCAACACCACGGACGATGAACGCGGGACAAACAGTCGTGTCCAGACCTCTCCACCGTGACCCCTGGGCGGAGGACGAACATTCCTTGCTCCAAGGTTTTCCAGAGAATCGCCCAGTTCATCACGGACATGTCACTGGGCTGTTCTCCCAAAAATCCCCAGAGCCCCGTCAGAACCAGCCGCATCTTGGAGTCCATACCGTGAGGGAAGTGGCGGTCAAGAAGCTGTTGAAGCGTCATCCGACTGTATCCTCTGCGCCAAAACGGGGTCGCAAAAAGTTGGGAGCACAACGAACAGACTCAGGGTCGCGGAGGATGTCCGCCATGGCCGCCTGCATCCCCCGTTCCATCAGGGCATCCTTGATATGCATGACCCACGACGCAATGTGGTCCAGGTCGTTCAGATAGGCCCGAATTCTTGGGGCATCCTCGGGAAACATGCTTTGGAGACGAGCTGCCATGGTCAGGACATTTGGCCCGCTTTCAAATTTGAATCCTTCACAGCACCACATGCCCAGATTTGGGGCTGGCATGAGGTGGCGCATCAGCCGTCCGAGCATGTTTTCCCCTGTTGGTCGGTCGGGAAGTGCCAACAAATGAAAGGAGGCATCAAAGTCAACCCCAGCACGACTAAAATAACTCTGCATGCCACCGGCACGAGAATGCTTCTCACAAACGGTTACAGTCCATCCACGTAACGCGAGTTCACCAGCTGTATGTAGTCCACCAATTCCAGAACCAATAACGATTGCTGATTTAGTAGGTTGCATTCGACGAATGGGAAGAGCGAATTTTCATTTCCGGAAGGTCGCATCGTCCCCGGGCTCGATTTGCTCATCCCCAACAGTTAGCGGTAAGTCGTTTCGACTCTGCTGTCATTGGCACTGGCCGACGAGCCACCTCAACGCACGCCACGCAGTTCTGCATCTCTGACAGCAAGATCGCCACGCAGTCTGTCTCCCGATCATCACCGCCAACCCACCATCATTAATGGTAGTTCGCTCGGCAGACTTTTCCGATGTCACCCACAAATTTCTTGTCGGCGGTCGATACAATAGTGGCCGTGTTCTAGACACCGAGTGTCCCACTCGCGACCAGGTGATCATGAGGACTTCCTTATCTCCCCGACGGGGAAAAAATGTCTTTGTGCAAGGGCACATGGAGATTCCGGTCATGCCCCGATCGCCCATGCATTTCTCAGACCCCTTTGAAATCTTGCACCGAGCGCTACCCAGCATAGCTGGTCCTCCGGGAGATAACCCCAGCGCCGAGGAGCCCTTCCCGGGGGGCGTTCCCCACATCCGGGCGTCTTTCTCTCCGCGTCGGATGAGTCAGCTCTCGCTTCCCCTGGCCGAGTTCACCAAGGCGATCAACGCCGCCCGTGAGCAGCTCGCGCCATCATCACCCCACCATCATCCCGCCGCCCCCCCGGCGCCACCACCACCCCCTTCAGCCCCCGCGCCTCCGCCCACCCCGACACCACTCGTCTCCCCCCGTCCGCCTGCTGTCGCTCCATCCCCCCGGCGCCAGCGGCCACACCCCAGCCCACGCACGGCCCCCATGGTGCCGCGCCTGCCCCTCCCCCCGTCCGGTCCCGCGGACGTCTCCTCCCCCAGTGGCTCCCTCCTCAGCAACCCCTCCCTCGCCGTCCCCTCGGCCGCGGCCACGCCCCCCAGCAGCCTGGCCATCCCCCCGCCTAGCCTGGAGAGCAGCGGGGCCACCGCAAGCACCCCAGGCGCAGCCGATAGCCTCGCGACCCCGCCGCACCCACCCACCCGTCCCCGGCCGCACGGGCCGCCAACATCCCCCCGGGTGGCCCTGCCCCTCGGAGGGGTGGTGGTCGAGGGGAGCCAGGCCATGCCCGTGGTTGAGTACCTGGAACACACCCTGGCTCAGCAGGGGGCCGCCCCCATCGATCGGATGGTCTTCCCGCTGATGCTCCTCCACCAGCAGCGCAGGTCCGCCCGCCGGCGCCGAGCCGATGCCGCAGTCACAGCCACCACGTCGTACACTTCACAGATTGTCCGGTGCCGCCATCAAGCATCGCCAGCCTCTGATCATTCAATCGCCATCATCATCCAGTCATCATCATCCAGTCATCACCATCCAGTCATCATCATCCAGCCATCATCATCGTCATCGTCATCATCCAATCATCATCATCATCCAGTCATCATCATCATCCAGTCATCATCATCATCCAGTCATCATCGCCATCATCATCATCATCAGCATCAGCATCATCATCATCAGCATCATCATCATCCAGTCATCATCCAGTCATCATCCAGTCATCATCCAGTCATCATCCAGTCATCATCCAGTCATCATCCAGTCATCATCCAGTCATCATCCAGTCATCATCCAGTCATCATCCAGTCATCATCCAGTCATCATCCAGTCATCATCCAGTCATCATCCAGTCATCATCCAGTCATCATCCAGTCATCATCCAGTCATCATCCAGTCATCATCCAGTCATCACTTGTTTGCATCTCCTCGCCCTGCAGGCAGCGGGACGACCCCGGCGGCCAACGGCTGCTGAGCGCGGCCAGCCCCACCCTGCAGTTTGACGGCCCCCTGCCCCCCATCGCCTTCGTGGCCCCACCGCCCACCCCGCCCGCCATCCCCTCGGCCCGGCCCACAGACCCGGCCACCCCCCGGCCCACATCCCGCCGGCCGCCACCCCACCCCCACGGGATGGTGGTGCGTGTGCCCCGGGCGAGTGAACTGCAGGCCGAGATGACCGTGGACGCGGCCTCCCTCGAGGCGCCACCCCCCACCCTGGCCCTGTCCCAGTCCCAGCAGGACCGGCCCCCCTCGGCCTCGCCCGCCGCCTCGCGGCCCTCCTCCGCCCTGGGCGACATGCCCCTGCCTGCCGCCCCGCCCCCGATGCCCGAGGCGGGGATGGACGTGGCCATGACCCCGGGCAGGTCGACCTCCCCCCCGCGCGTCTCCTCGGCCACCCCGCCGCCCCTGGTGGCCCGGCCCGGGTCGGCACTGTCGACGGCCTTCCCCAGCCCGCCCTCGCCCACCCACGTCGAGCCGACCTGGGGGATGTGGGCCGCCCAGGCGCCCCTGCCGCCCCCGCTCGAGGACTCCCCGATGGCCATCCGGCGGGTCAAATTCCAGCCGCCCCAGGTGGGCACCCCGGCCCGGGGCCAGGCCTCCCACCCGGCCACCATGCCCGACGCGCCCCCGATCCCCACCCCTCCGCCCCCGCCCTACGGCGGCCCGCACCCCGCTCCCGGGATGGCCGCCAGCCCCACGCTGCTCTTCACGGCCCGGGCGCCCCGCATCCACACCTCGGCGCCCTCCCCCGTGCCCAGCCCGCCCGCCCCGCCCCCCTCGCCCAGCCCGCCGCCGCCGCTCGCTCACCGGCCTCCCCGCACCCCACACGCCCACATGCCCCTGCCCGCGTACCGCTACCCGTTCGCCCACGGGATCGCGCCCCGGGGCACCCTGGACGACGCCGTGCCGCCCGGGATGGGGTCCGACGCCCGCCCGACCGCGGTGGGGCTCGGCTCCATCCCGCCCTGCCTGGAGCGGGAGACCTACGGGCGGCTGGGCTGCATCGCGGGGGGCAGCGACGACCCGGAGGTCATCGAGGGCATCCAGGAGTACGGTCCGCCCAGTCCTGCCACCCACACAGCCACACCCACACCCACACCCCACACCCAGGGCACCTCAACCACAGCTGTCATCACCAAAAGCCAACCGCAGATCGACTCGCCTCATTTTGCGGGCCCTCACATGGATATCACCCACCCATCGCCCCCTGCAGGGATGGAGGCCATCCGGAACGCCCCGCTGGCCTCGCGGAGCCTGAGCAGGCGCCACGCGCTCTCTGTGGCCCACGCCTCCCTGCTGACGGCGCTGCCCTTCCACCCCAAGGAGTCGATGGTCTTCAAGAACGCCTGGGCGCCCCTGGCCACCGTGGTCGACAGCCCCCAACTGGCCGGCACGGCCACGCCCCGCACGCCCCGCACGCCCTCGCCCAGCGCCGCCGCCGGCCGCTCGTCCGCCATGCGCCGGAGCGGCAGCGGGCTGGTGCGCGGGGGCGGGTACACCCTGGTGGGGTTCCCCGGGGGCCAGACCTCCCCCGTGGGGATCGCCTCGGGCCGGATCCCCGTCGAGATTGTTGAGCGATGGGGGGCGGTCGGCCACACGGTCAGCCCCCGGCTGCGCCGGTCGCCCTCCCGGGCCATGACGGCCCCCCGGCCCGGCCGCCGGGGGCATGTCGACGAGCGGCTGCAGGGGCGCCGCATCGGCAGGCCCAAGACGAGCACCCCCAACAAGGAGCAGCCCCCCGCCCCGCAGGATCCGGCGAGCGCCTTGCAGGCAGACCTGAAGCCCGAGGACCTGAAGCCCGAGGACGATGCATTCACGCCCGCGGACGCCCCCCAGCAGCAGCAGCAGGGCGACGACCAAGGAGCGGGGATGACGGTGATAGGTGGCGAGGCCGCCGACAGGAGTCGTGACAATGAGCCCGCGGAGAGCGGCGCCGATGCTCAGAGCAGCCTGGGGGATAGCGACGATGTGGCTCCACAAGCCAGCCCCATGCCCACTCCTCGGCTCGGCTGATCTGTGTCCTCAGGCATGCGTGCTTCTTTTTTGGACCCTCCTCCGAGTTATTCGGAGTTTCGCACGTGTATTTACTTCTCTGCCCTTCATCGTCCCGGGGCAACATGGTTTCTCCCTTCCATATGCTCGCCCACCACCAGGTGCTTGCAAAATTGGTGGGCCGTGTCATGGCTCTGTTGCCCCTGTTATATTCACCTCAACCGCTGCCAACGATGAGTAACAACAAGACCGCAATCGTGATCGGTTCTGGGTTTGGTGGTCTGAACACTGCTGGTGAGCTGGCCCTGCGTGGATGGCGCGTTACTGTGCTGGAGAAGCATTCCCGCGAAGGTGGAATGCAAAGTTATTTTTCTCGTGCCGGCGTCGATTTCGATGCGTCGTTTCATTTCCTCTATCTCCCGGATCGCCCCACCCCCACGAACATTGTGGGGAGGCTTGTCAAGCATTTGATGCCAATTTCCAACATGATGACCTGGCGGGCCGAAGGTTTCTTGTTTTCATTCAACTCTTTGAAATGTACTTATGCAAATTTCCGAGAATAGACTTCTCCTTTGAGAGCGGCCCAAACCTGGGCAGCCTCGTGTCCGGACTGATTGCCCGGTTCCCCGATCAGGAGGCCGCCATCCGCGCCTATACCGCGGATCTTGACAAGATTGCCAACCACTCCATGGAGGTGAAGACCATTTTGGTGGAAAAAGGCATGCAAGCTGCCCTGGGAGCCATGCAGAGCGACCCCGAGGCACAGGCCATGGGCCAGCTCTCCGCCCAGCAGCTCCTGGATAAGCACTTCCCCGGGGGGATTGACCCCAGGTTGCTCATGGTCCTCATGGGTCTGTCGTCGTCACCACCATCGTCATCATCACACATTCTCATCCATCTGGACGGACTACCGTATCCGACCCGCGCAGGCTTCCGGCGGTTCCTCGGCGAGCAGCCGGGTGAGCTGTCGCTGGTCAGCTGGGCCATCCTGTGGAAGTCCCTCGAGCACGGCGCCTGGATGTGCCGCCCAGGCTCGGGCGTCAAGCAGTCTGCGTGCGCATCCCATCCCCTGGGCCGGCACGACCACCTCACCGTCATCAGCACCCAATATAACCCCTCGTCACCTCCCCTCCCCCCTCCTCCCTCCACCTACTCTTTCCCACAGGCTGCTTGCCGAGTACCTCAAGCTGATCACCGAGGCGGGCGGCCAGGTGCGGCTGAACAGCGAGGTGAAGCGGATCCTGGTGGAGGCGACCCCCCAGGGCGTCGAGGTGGCCCGGGGAGTCGAGCTGGCCGACGGGACCCAGCTGCGGGCCGACGTGGTCGTCTCGGCCTGCGCCCTGCCCATCCTGGGGGCCATGGTCCCCGGGGGCATGCCCAAGCTCTTCGCGCCCAAGGTCCGCCATCCCCCCGCCCCTCCTTGCTGGTGGCCCAGCATGAACGGGACTCGGTTTCCATGCTCTGCTGCTCCTCTGATTTCCCAGCCCGCCCCCGAGGGCGCCGCCCCGGCTCAGGCCCCGGCCCCCAGGGGCCCCATGCGGCTCTCCCCCGCGTGCGACGCGCTCTACGTGGCCCTGCGGAACACCCCCCGCACGGCCGAGCTGCTGGCGCCCTTCCGGAGCCGCTCGATCTGGTTCAACTCGGCCGCGGACCTCGCTCAGGCCCAGACACACCTGGTCCGCAGGACCGCCACCCACCCACCCACCCACCACCACCCGGTCCTTTTTCGGCCGGAATGTTTGTTGTGTCTTCACGTAAAGGGAGATGTCACCGGGAAATGGGGGGTAAAAATATGTGAGGGGTCGAGACGGCACTGCAACCGTGCGCACCGACCCCCCCCCCCCCCCGCCTTTCTCACGGTTCCCCACCTGGTGCCGGGTTGGATCGTCCTTGCCCAGGATGCGCTCAACGCGGAGCTGGGCGCCGAGGGGCGCGACCCGGAGGAAGTCCTGGACCGGCACCCGATGGGCCTCTTCGCCACCCTCACGGCCCCGCCCCCCGGCACCGGTCCGTCCGCCAGCCGCTGCCCGCAGTCCCCGCCCCCGCGTCCTCCCCCCTCCCCCACACCTCACCGCCACGCCCGCTCGCCGGCTTTGTGTCTGGCCTGCCCGACTAGATCGTGCCTACGTGCTGAGCTGCAGCTTCCACCACCCGGTCAGCCCGGCCAACTTCCAGCTGTCGCCCGCCGCCTACGCGGCCTGGAAGCAGCGCCGCCTGGCGGGCATGCTGGCCGGCCTGGAGCGCTGCCTGGGCTCGCTGCACCCGGGCGGGGCCTTCGGGCGGGGCTTCCTGCACGAGATGACCCTGTGCGCTGAGCTGGCCACCGACCGGACCCTGCACCGGTACACGGGGTCCCCCCTTGGCTGCATCTACGGCCCGGCCAACATCCCAGCCCAGTCGATCTTCTCCCGGCCCCCCGTCACCGCCATCCCGGGCCTGTGGCTGGCCGGCCAGTGGGCCCTGGGCGGCCCGGGCATGACCGGGTGCATGGTGGGCGCCGGCATGATCGCGGCCGAGATCGATCGGGCCGCCGCCGCCCCCGCGCCGGTCGCCGCCAATTAGGCCTGATTTGGGCACGAGCGTATTTGGGGTGTGTAAAAAGATCTTTTTTCGGACTCGTTATCTCGCTCTCCCTCCCTCCCCCCCCTTGTTCACCGGACAACTTTCTATTTTTTTCCGAACTCCCGAAAATGTTCGATTCCGAGTGTCATTCAAATCTTCACCGGGAAAGCCGCCGTAGCCGCTTCGATGGCCTGCGCGAGATCTGCGATGATCTCGTCCGGGTTCTCCAGGCCCACTGAGATTCGGATCAGACTCCTGCTCCTCCAATGAGCTCTACTAGCCTAGGAGGATGCCAAACCACAGACGGAGTGAGCCCTTGCTGCCGCATCAGATCAAGCGGAACGCCGCAATGCGTCATGGAGGCGGGGTGTTCGATCAGGGTGTCGACACCGCCCAGGGAGACAGCGACAACAGCCAGGTGGACATTCTCGAGGAGGGCCTTGGCAGCATCGTAGCCTGCCTTCATCGTGAAGGAGAATGTTGAGCCAAATCTGCACAAAGTCCGAGAGATGATGGGAAGGGATCAATCGGCGGGATGCGGGGCAGGTCAAGACCCGCTCATCTGGCGCACGGCCACCTGGTGATTGGGGAAGTCGTCGAACACTGGATGGAGAACCTGCTCAACGGCCGGGTGAGAGCGCAGGAAACGGGCAACAGCGATGGCGTTCTTGTTCAATTGCTCCATGCGGACGGGCAGGGTCCGTATGCCTCTGGGGGAGAGGTTGGGAGCCGCGGGGTGATCCAGGGGAGCCGGACCTCATCACCAAAAAAGCGTCAAGGGGCGAGAGAATCCCCCCTGTGTCCTTCCGCCAGGTTCGTACCGTGTTCACATGCTCTTCTTTCGCACAGGTCACAACTCCACCGACTACGACGACGGAAGATCGTCCGATTGACCATGTGAAGGGGGGGACAGACTCACATCGCCGTGACCGGCAATATACTGCAGGGACGTGGTCGGGGAGTGAGGATGGGCCAGGTGAGGCGGAGGCGAATGCTGGGAGGAGCAAGAGACCTTTGTGAGCGAATGCAGAGATAGGTCTGCCCCAAGGGCAAGGGGGCGCTGGAAGAATGGAGTCGCAAAGGTCGCATCAACGGCAACGAGCGCGCCAACTTCATGGGCTTTGGCAGAAACGGCTGCAATGTCTGTGATCTTGTTCGTTGGGTTTGCAGGAGATTCCAAATAAAGGAGCTTGGGGGGCGGAGAGGTGTGCAGGACTCGATCGATTTCCGACAGATTCCCCGAATCCACGATCAACACCGTGATCCCCCAGCGCGTGAGATACTTCTGTGCGAGGGAGATTGATGGACCATACCTGCGGGCGGCGGCAAATAATCAGTGGACTTGTCGTTCTGGTGGTTCGACGGACATAGTATCGCCCAGAACCACAGAATCGCCAGCGCGGAGAAAGGGCATCAAACAACCCGTGACCGCTGCCATTCCACTGGAAAAGCCAACCGAACCGACCCCTTCATCGAGGTTGGCCATGAGACGTTCAAAGGCCTGGACGGTCGGATTGCCGATCCGCGAGTAAATGTGTCCCTCGGCGCGACCAGCGAACAGGTCAGCACCGTGGTCGGGACTGTCAAACATGAAGGTCGAAGTCTGGAAAATGGGCCAAACATGGGAATTCATGGGCTTTTCGTGCCCATCCGCGTGGAGACAACGAGTCTCAAACGAAGACGTTCCGGGAGCATGCTCGGTCATTGCGTGCTCGGCCATTGCAGGAATGTCGAGTCGGGCAGGTTCCGGCCATAGTATATCCCCTTGGGTCCTTCCTGTTGTCCTCTCGGATTTGAAAAATGGCCAGCTCCGAACTCTGTGTGTGCGCTGGAACCCAGCGCCCTTCACTTCCAGTCCAATCTCCCCTCACCACGGTTGTGGGGTGGTTGGGGTTAGGGGTGGTTGTCAAAATGCGTGTTAGCCGTGTTGGAGTCGCTCTAAAAGGGCCTGGCAAGGCTGGACAGCCTATCCATCGGATTACAGTACAAGGCCAGTGGAGCGGGGCCCTCCTCGAGTCCCCGGTGGTGCAGCGCCTGGTCCAGGTCGGTCCCTCTCCGTCCTTCCCCGCCCGCCCGCCCGCCCGCCCGCCCGCCCGCCCCCCCCCCCCCCCCCCCCCCTCATCCCCGTCCTCATCCCCGTCCTCATCCCCGTCCTCATCCCCGTCCTCATCCCCGTCCTCATCCCCGTCCTCATCCCCGTCCTCATCCCCGTCCTCATCCCCGTCCTCACCGCTTGAGCGCAGTACTGGTATCGCACGGGGGCGCTCCAGTCCATCCGCGAGGGTCCCGGGGCACAGGCGGCCGCGGCGCTGCTCCAAGTGGCGACCGGAAAGGCGCCTCCTCCTGCCCCGGAGGTCCCCTCGGCCCCGCCCAGCTTCAAGGACACCTCGGAGCTGGCCGAGGAGGGCGGCGAAAGCGACGAAGGGGACGAGGGCGACGAAGAATATGCCGGCAGTCGCGGCCGGGGCCCCGCAGAGTCACCGTTCGCTCGGGGGAAAAAACTGCAGACTTGGGGGAGGATCATCCAGCTTGTATCATCATTGCGCCTGAAGACGAGGACGGCCCCTGATTCACCTTCTCCTACATTGCCTCTGCCCCTGCTTCCGTCCCGAAGATCTGACCATTTTTCTTCAAGACGTCCAAGATGAAACCCCCGCAGCCGACACTGATCCCCGGGAAAGACTGCAGGGGGACGGCGAATCGAGGCGATTGTTATTCTCGTCGAGGAAAAAAGCCAAAGAGAAAACGGTCCTTGTGATACAACACCAACCCCACGCCTGATGAAATACATGTCCAAGCGGGGGGCGGAAGTGAAAAAAAACTGAAGAAAAAAAGACGCGCCGAGCATGAGAAGAGCGTTGAAGGTTCTTCTCCCGAGCACCACTCCGATGGCTGACCGGTTGGTCCCCTCCTTTGCCCATCGCTTGACCCAAAGACAGCGCACCAGCCCCGCAGCAAGCTGCATCTGGTCACCGAATGGTCCGGCGGATGGCACGGTTAGGAAGGAGAGGCGCGGAACGGGAGTGGCCGGTCCGTCCACGGGAAGGAAGAGGGGGAGTATGGAGCCGGAGGGGAGGGGGAGACGCCGTCTCCCCCACCCCCTCCTGCGCTCTCAAACCTCAACTCGTTCACTTCCGCTGGTCGACGAGGTCGAGGGCCCGGTGCAGGTCGGCAATGAGCTCGTCAGAGTTCTCCAGGCCGACCGAGATGCGGACGAGGCTCCGGGTGAGGCCCGCAGGGAGCATATCCTCGGGGACGGCCGCGTGGGTCATGGAGGCGGGGTGCTCAATCAGGGTGTCGACACCGCCCAGGGAGACGGCGACAACGGCCAGGTGGACATTCTCGAGGAGGGCCTTGGCGGCCTCATAGGACTTCATCTCGAACGAGAAGGTGGAGCCAAAGCTGTTGGGGCAAAAAAAAAAAAAAAGGCGTGAGCCGCTGAGCCACCAGGACCGGGGGCAGACAGACCCGCT
Organism: Paratrimastix pyriformis; assembly: GCA_027972325.1. Lineage (NCBI taxonomy): Eukaryota > Preaxostyla > Paratrimastigidae > Paratrimastix > Paratrimastix pyriformis. The sequence continues at coordinate 191,967 of JAPMOS010000023.1, forward strand.
CATCTGGCGGACGGCAATGTCGTGGTTGGGGAAGTCCTCGAAGACGGGGTGGTTGACCTTCACAATGGCGGGATGCGACCGCAGGAACCGGGCGACGGCGAGGCCGTTCTTGTTGAGCTGCTCCATCCGGATGGGCAGGGTGCGCAGGCCGCGCATGACCAGGAAGGCGTCGTGGGGGGACATGATGGCGCCAATGTCCTTGCGCCAGGCCATCACCGCGCTGACTTGCTCCTTCGTCTTGGCCGAGACAACTCCACCAACAACATCGCCGTGGCCCGCAATGTACTAAGAGACATGATTGTTGGGATGTGATGATGCGTGGATGCAACAAACCTTAGTGACACTGTGGAGAACAAGATCCGCACCAAGAGACAGGCAGCGTTGGAAGTAAGGGGTCACGAAGGTGCAGTCAACACCAACCAGAGCGCCGTGCCGGTGAGCGATCTCAGAAATGGCGGCGATGTCAGAGATCTTGCAAGTGGGGTTGGCGGGAGACTCGAGGTAAACGTACTTGGCCTCGGGGTGCTCAGCAAAGGCGCGCTCGACATTCTCAGCGACAGAGGTGTCGACGGCAACTGGAGATCGATTTTACATGAATTTGGACAGCGAGCGGAGAAATTGACAGACCAGAGTTGATTCCAAAGCGAGGGTAGAAGTGAGTGAAGAGGGACACAGTGCACCCATAAAGAGTATCACCAATGAGGATTGTGTCACCAGCCTTCAGGAACGGAGTTGTGGCAGCAGAAACCGCACCCATCCCACTGCCGAAAGCAACTGAGCCGGCAGCCTCTTCAATGTTGGCCATGATCCGCTCGAACGCTTGGACAGTGGGGTTTCTATAAATGTGCAAACCCAAAAAATCAAGGCAATGATTGATTTCACGAGACAGACGCAATCCGAGAATAGATGTGGCCCTCGGCGCGACCAGCGAACAGGTCAGCGCCTTGGTCGGGGCTGTCGAACATGAAGGTGGAGGTCTGGAAAATGGGCCAAACATGGGAATTCATGGGCTTGTTGTGGCCATCAGCATGCAGGCACCGGGTCTCGAAGGAGAAGGAGTCAGGCAGTGCAGCCTCAGTTGCCTGGCACTGGCAGGGGGCGGCAACCGGTGAAGGATGGCCATGAGTGGGCGTCGCCATGGGGCCCATCCGGCAGGGGGCTTCGGGCTTGGAGCTACCGCAGCATGGGGAGCCAGGGTGGCTGCCAGAGATTTGAACTTGACCCATCATTGTGATTGTCGAGGAGGGTGGAGAGATTTGAGGGTGAGGGAGTGTCGCGCAAGATGCGGCTCTTGGGGAGCGTTCTATCGACTATGTCATCGTCACTTTAGGCGGGCAACCTGGTCCTTTCGGATTTCGTGAATTCGGCGCCCAGCGAAACGTCACGCTGTGCTGGGCAAACAGAAGAGGGACGCGCTCAGGGATGTTCCTCTGCTTCAGCTGGGCCCTTCCGAGGCTTCGTCGGGACAACGAGGGTTTCGCAGATTGGGGTTGAGGGTCGGATTGAGAATCGCTGAAGAACTGGGATCCAACGCGCCCATTTTGTGGCTGTGAGCCACCGCGATATTTTGGATGCCTCGCGCCGACTCGGTTGTTGGTTTTCCCCACCACATTCCCGAATCAAAATCTCTGAAGCGCGTGTGGGAAATGGGCATCTCCTGGGCCGAGATTTGGTAAAACGTACGTACGTATTCAGAGTTGCCGACGAACTCCCAGAAAAACCGGGAGAAAAGCAATGCCACAAATAACAACAAAAAAAAGGTCATGAAGAAAAATGCGTCATCATCCCCTCGACGTCTCTGCGGCCGCCGCGCCAGCCATACTGCCCCAGGGTGACTCTGCGGGGCCCCGGCCGCGACTGCCGGCATATTCTTCGTCGCCCTCGTCCCCTTCGTCGCTTTCGCCGCCCTCCTCGGCCAGCTCCGAGGTGTCCTTGAAGCTGGGCGGGGCCGAGGGGACCTCCGGGGCAGGAGGAGGCGCCTTTCCGGTCGCCACTTGGAGCAGCGCCGCGGCCGCCAGGACCCTCGCGGATGGACTGGAGCGCCCCCGTGCGATACCAGTACTGCGCTCAAGCGGTGAGGACGGGGATGAGGACGGGGATGAGGACGGGGATGAGGACGGGGATGAGGACGGGGATGAGGACGGGGATGAGGACGGGGATGAGGACGGGGATGAGGACGGGGATGAGGGGGGGGGGGGGGGGGGGGGGGGGGGGGCGGGCGGGCGGGCGGGCGGGCGGGCGGGCGGGCGGGAAGGACGGAGAGGGACCGACCTGGACCAGGCGCTGCACCACCGTGGACTCGAGGAGGGCCCCGCTCCACTGGCCTTGCTGGAGCTTGGCATAGAGGCTCTCACCCAGCCGGTACTCTAGACACGCCAAACAGACGCCGTGAAACGGGTGAACACCAGGTGGATGTGTCGCGCAGAAAGGAAGAGGTGAGCGCCATGGCACCCAAAGCAGGGCCACCGACCGAGCAGGGTGAGTGCCGGGGGCGGGTCGGCCCCCTTGGGCCAGGTCACCTCACTCATCCGCACCGCCACGGCCACGAGGGGCTCCCTCTGGTCGGCTTCGGCCAGCCGGGCGAAGGCAGCCGCCGCGGGGATGGGCAACGGGGGCGGCGCGGGGGTGGGCGTACTCGGGGATGCGTCCCCGGGCCGGGAGGCATCGGGCGGGGTCTGGGGCCGGGGCATGGCCGGGGCCAGGATGGCGTGTGGGCCCAGCAGCCGGGGCCAGGCGATCAGAGCCTGTGCTGCCGCCTGCGCAGCCTGAGCCGCATCCGAGCCTCCTCCAGGGCCGCCTGGGCAAGCGGATCCGCCCCCGGCCTGGGCGGCTCGGGCGGGGGACCGGAGGGACTCTGCACCCGGAGCAGCACCTCGGCGGGCGGCAGATTTGGGGGCGGGTGGGGTGGCGGTTGCGTTGAGGGGGGAGGAAGGCCCGGGAGAGGGGGGAGCAGCCTGCTGCGTGGGGAGTTGAGTGATGAGGGGGTGAGGGAGACGCGAGGAAGGAAGGGAGGGAGCATGAGGTGATCAGCGGGATGCCGGATCAAACACACCCAGAGGAGAGGGTCATCCAGGGTCATATACCCTATATGGTCATACCCAGGTCATACGTTCGGAGGGTCATACCTTCAGAGGGTCATACACACCCCGAGAGGGTCAGACACGCACACACCACAGGGGAGGGAAGGTGGCGGGGCCGAGGTGCGGACCGGTGGGCGGGATGCGCCGGCCGGTGGGGGCGAGGGCGAGTCTCGGCCTCCCAGCCCTCCAGCCCGCCCGGCCCATCCAGGGCCACCAGCTGCCGGGTCGAAGCCGAGGCCGGCAGACTCGCCGGGGCCGCCCCGCCGCTCGCCCAGGGTGGGGCTGCCCACGAGCCGCTCGGGCCTTCCGCCTGCCCCCCCGCGGGCCTGGCCGAGAGGGGCGGCAGCAGGGAGGGCGACGGGCGGCTGGAGGATGCCCAGGCTGGGGGTGGTCGCGGTGGCGACGCTGACGTGGCGGGGCGGCGAGCGGCGGGCTGTCCGGGGGCCCCCGAGTGGCATGTTGGGGACGGTCGAGGGGCGCCCGAGGCCCGGCTGGGCTCCAGGGGCGAGGTCGGGACTGGGGGGGCTGAGGGGCGCGGGGGGGATGGACCCGGGGGGATAGGGGGCAGTGGCGCAGGGCTGGCCGGGGGATGGGGGGCTGAGGGTGAGGTCCCCGCCGGTGTCTGTGCCGGCGGCGGCTGCGGCTGGTTGAGGAGCAGCACCTGCAGGGCCTGGTTCATCAGCTCCACCATCCGCCTCTGGGCCGCCTGAGCCGAGTGATGCCGCCCCGTCGTCGTCCTCGTCCCCCCCGCTGCCCCCGCTGGCCTCCTCCTCTTCGTCGGCCTCGTCGTCCTCGGGGCCGGCTCCGTCGGCGGGGAGGGCGGCGGGCCCTTCGGGAGGGGCGCCGGGGGGAGGGAGAGGAGGGCCGCCCCACTGCGGTCTGGGCTGCTGCTGCTGCCAGGGGGGAGGGAGGTAGGAGGCGTCGGGGAAAGCGGGGGGGGCGCCGGGGGCGGCGGCGGGAGCAGCGAAGAACTGGGCGGGCCGGCCAGGGGTGCCGAAGGTGGGCTGAGGGGGCTGAAGGGGCGCCTCGGGGGGGAGGAAGGAGGCCGGGGGGTCGGAGGTGATGTCGGCCCCGAAGCCGGGGGGGAGAGCGACCGCTGCTGCTGCCCCCTTCTTCTTCTTCTTCTTCTTCTTCTTCCGTCGGACGAGGACTCTCTTCTTGCGTCGGGGGGACAGCCCGACGGTTCGTGTGGGGCCGCCGCCGCTGGTGCGGGGGGAGGTGAGGGCCGGGGGGGCGGCTGGGACCCCGGCAAAGGCGGCGATGGCGGCCGCGGGGCCTGGAAAGGCAGGGGGCCCGCCTGCCGCGAGGGGCCGGGCGGACCCGAGGCGGCCGGTTGGGGCCCGAGAGAGGCGGGAAAGACCTGGGATGCGCGGGATGGGAGGAAGGGTGGACAGGAAGGGGGCACGTGAGCGCGAGGAGGCCGCGAATAACAGAGCGGGCGGTGTGCCAACCCCCCCACTGGCACCCGTCATTGTTTTGCGGCCACCAGCCCACACGAATTCGAACCCACGGACGCTCATCCGATGCGATGGTTGACTGGACTTGGTCGCGAAACGTCCCGCCCCGCGCGGCCCCGAGGCCGACAGTGCCGGGGCGGGTCCGGGGCGGGGACAGGGGAGTCGTGGAGGGCAGTCCGTCGTAGTCGTCGTCCGCCCCCCTGGCGAGGGCCACCGAGGCCGCCAGGGAGTGCGCCGTGCTGGTGCGGGTGGCAGGTGGCCCAGGGCGCGGCTCGCCGACAAAATCGGGGGCGACGGTGGCCGGGGTGGCGAAGATGTCCAGGGAGGAGGAGACCAGGCCCGGGGTGGCCGGGGTCAGGCCACCCGGGGTCAGGGGCATGTCCATCTGTGTGCCCGAAAAAAGCAGTGAGACGGCCGGGATTCCGCAGGCAGCTCGTCAGACCCGTTGCGAGAAAGCATCCGGAAAGGCGCCGGGGGTCGACCGGCGGCTGAGGGGCGGGTGAGCAAATGTGGCCGCGGTGGGGAAGTCATCCATCGAAAAGCCGGCGGGCGAGTCGGTTGATGAAAGGCCGCCGGATACAGGCCTCCGCTTGGTGGGGGTCGGCCGGAGTCGGGCAGGACCGGTGGGGGGTGGGGTGGGGAAATCGCTCGATAAACGGCTGGACACTTCCAGTGCCTGGAGTTGTTTGGCAAGCGAGGCGGACCCAACCTGTTTGATCAAGTGCTGAAGCGATCCGACAGCAGGCTCTGGCGGAGTGAGGCCACCCAACCCAGGCCGGCTGGCGAATGGAGGCGGAGGGAGATAACTTGGTGTATCGTCCTCAAAAAAATCGGTACTGGCACCTGCACCCACAGCCGACTTTTTCTTGCCTTTCTTACGCGGCTGAAGCATACGTGGGTGCCGGAAGCTGAACGCCCGGACAGTTTTCTCAGCCCAAGGGTTCTTGGCTCCAGATCATTTGAACCGCGATCATCCTCTTTTTTCTTTTCTTTTCATCACCGAGTCGAATAAACACAGATGAGAAGCAGGAAGCAAGCGCACCATAAATCTCCTCTCAACCTCAAAAGACAACAAACAGATGATCAATCAGCAAACATACAACCAGCACCGCGGGTCTGTTATTGGCGGTGTGGGTTTACTGGAGGGTGGTGGTGGGGACATAACCACCGGCGAAGTGCTCGTCCGCCGGGAGCTGGCTGTAGTTGCGGGCCAGCCGGCGCTTCTTCATCCAGCGCCAGCCGAAGAAGGCGCCGGCCCCGATGGCGCCCACTAGGCAGAGCATCCCGAGCACGAAGAACACCACCCCGGCGGCCGACCAACCGTGGGGCACGGGTGTCGGGGTGGGGGGCACGCAGCTGTCAAAGGCCCACTGGTCGGCGGGGCAGACGGGGCTGACCGGGGTCACGCCGGGCAGGGGGGTGGTGCCGTTCTTGGTGCCCAGGTAGCACTCCCTGTGGGGAGGAGAGAAGGCACAGAAGGGTGAGCTTCCGGTCGGGGTCCCAGGGAGGAGCAGAAGAGACGGGGGGATGGAGGCATGCCGGACTTTGTGCTGGCGCACCAGCCGCACGCGGGGTCGGCCGTGCAGTTGCCGCAGCTGGTCAGGTGGTGGCACGAGCCTGCGCAGGGCGCCGCACGTGGAGAGGTGCAGTGATGAAGCAGTGATGAAGCAGTGATGAAGCAGTGATGGGGAGGACGATGCTGATTGTATGCGGCAAATTGGATGATGATGATGATGCAGATTGGATGATTATTGAATGCGCTGCCGCTGCCGCTGCCGTTGCCGCTGCCGATGATGATGGTGGAGGGGGAGGCCATGCGGTGGCAGGGCGGCGGCGGTGGTGGCGGTGGTGGCGGTGGTGGCGGTGGTGGCGGTGGCGGCGGCGACGGACCCTTGCTCTGGAAGGTGATGTCGACCGTGCAGCCGTCGGCGGCGGGGCCCTCGAGGGTCAGGGCGAAGTAGTAGAACCGGATGCTGGCCGAGAGGGCCAGGTGGTTCAGGGTCAGGGTCGCCGTCTGCCCGACGGGGGTCTTCCAGATGTGGTCATCGGGAGTCGGGTAGGCGTCGTCGTCGCCGTACAGCTGCCGGGCGGGCGGGGACGGAGGGGCGGGGAGATGGGAGGGGGATGAATGGATGCACGAGTGGATGAAGGGGCCTCAGACGAAGGGTGACGCAAGCGGGGCGGGGCGGGGCGGGGAGGAAGGGCGTTGGAGGGCAGATCGCCCAGCCCCCCCTCCCTGAAACATGGGCATGTTTTTCACCCAGCAAGCGGGGCGGACCCTGATGTCGCACCCCGAGGAGACGGCGGCCAGGGAGATGTAGTCGAAGAGCCGCTCGCCCTGGGGGTACAGCAGCCGCACCTGGCCGTCCTGCCCGCCGAGCATCCCCGTCAGGTGGGCCCCGTCGCTCAGCGTCAGGGGCGCTGCCCGGCCGACGCACACGCGGGGCGAAGGGGAGGAGGATGAGGGGTGATGGCGATGAGCGGGGGCGCGCCCTCGAACGACTTGGCGGGGCGGGGCGGGCGATGATGAGCGGAGGCGGGGCCGTCAGCAGCATCCCAAGCGAGCGAACGAGCAAGCAAGCAAGCAAGCAAGCAGGGGATGGAAGGAGGGGGGAGGGGACGGACCGTGGCAGTCGGAGCCGTACAGCGGGTCGGGGCACGCGCAGACGCCAGCCTTGCAGGCGCCCTGGTGGTTGCACTGGTGCGGGCACAGCTCTGCACGGGTCGACGACCGCCCCGGGGAGGGAATGACACGCCACGGATGAGCACACAGATGAAAAGCAACTGCAACTGCCTCCCTTCTCCTCGCCCCGGTGCAGGACATGCCACAGTTGACTGACACATGGCGAGGGATGGGCGGATGGGCAAAGCCTCGGCTGCCTCGGCTGCTGTTTCGGTTCGCTGCAACCAACCACAGGAACGACACGGAGGGAGAGGAGGGATGGAGGGGAGCAGAGGCGCGCCCTACGGACCGACGCTGTCGACGTACATCGAGAAGCGGGCCTCCTCGTTGGCGGCCGCGGCCGCGGCGGTGGGCGGGTAGTAGACCCCCAGCCAGGAGGTCCCCTCGGCCAGCAGGTCGGGGCTGGCCCGGACGATGGCCGTCTGGTAGGGCAGGTCAGACGCCCCCGTGGCCACGGAGGTGGTGTTGCGCAGGTGGTAGTGGTGGTTGTCGGGGTGCAGGGTCTCGTGCCAGTAGAGCTCCAGGGGGGCCGTCGAGAGGACCACGAAGGACTCGGCGCTGACGGCGTCGGCCTGGGTGCGGTACTGGACGTACGACCAGTGGCCCGGGCGCAGGGTGTTCTGCAGGTTGCCGTAGAGCGGCAGGTCGACCGTCTGCGAGCTGCAGTCGGAGCCCCACCAGCCCGCCTGCACGCCGGGGAAGGGAAAGGGGAAGGGAAAGGAGATTGGGGGGAACGGAGGGGATCAGTTGGCTGGGGCGGCACGGCAGGCGGGGGGATGGCTGAGCGCCGAGGCAAGCCGGCAATCGTCATATCGGGCGGGGATGGGGGAGCCCAACAGACGGCGCACAGGCAGGAGCCGGTGGCGTTGACGCACTTGCCGTGGCCGAGGGGCTCCTCGCAGGCGTTCAGGCAGGAGGCCGAGTAGGTGGCGGTCACGTCCACGGTCGACTTGAAGTAGCCGTCGTCCCACACGCCCACGTACCACACGTCGTGCACCTCGTCCCCGTGCATGTGCACGTTCATCTCCGTCCTGTTGGAGTGAGTGAGTGAGTGAGTGAGTGAGTGAGTGGGTGCGTGTGCGGGGCGGTGTGGTGTGGGGGAGGAAAGTGGGTCAAGAGGGCGCGGTCAGGGCGACACGCACCGCGTGCATGGCAGGCGATTCCAGTGTCGCGGTGCGTGATGGAGCGCGTGATGGAGCGCGTGATGATGGGGCGCGTGATGTGTGATGGCGCGTGCTGGAGCGTGGGTGCGAACGGAACTGGTCCCAGCGGTGGTGGTCGCTCTGGTCGAACTGCTCCTGGGTGGGCAGGGCCCGGGCCCGCACGAAGAGGAAGGGCTCGCCCATGCCGCGGTACTTGACGTTGATCACCAGGTCGTTGGCCCCCTCGGGGACGTCCACGTACCAGAAGTGCCACGTCTTCGAGGCAACGTCGACGTCCTTGACGGTCACCTGGTTGGGCAGCACGCCGAAGGCTGCGCGCGCGCACACCCAAAGCAAGGAGGAGGACAACATGGCGGGAAGGGAGGGGAGGACGCAGGGGTGGGGTGATGAGTGACTTGGGAACAAAAAAAAGCTGAAGCAAAGTAGTGGGTGCGTGCGTTCGATCGATCGAGCACATGATCCGTGCCCATGAGACAACAACCAACCAACCAACCAACCAACCACCACCACCACCACCACCGTGGAGCAGAACCAGCGGGGGCGGCGGGGACGGACGTGCCGAGCAGTCATCGAGGACCCACTCGTCGGAGCACTGGCACCGGCCGTCGACGCAGGGCCCGTGGCCGTTGCAGTCGTTGGGGCACCGGTTGCCCAGGTGGGCCGACAGGGCGTACTGCACGGTGGCCGCGCCCTGGGCGGCCTTGAAGCCGTAGATGCCCACCCAGTAGCGGCCCCCGACCAGGGCGGGCACGTGCACCCGGATGGCCGACTGGGACTCGGAGACGTCCGACCAGTTGTACACAGACCACGAGGGGTACCCGCCCTGGGGGGAGGGGAAGGCGGCCCGGGTGGGGATGGGGCGGGTGGGTCAGAGGGGACCAGGGACCAGGGAGGGCAAGCCAACAATGAAAAAGGCGTCCCTTTGCCAGCCCCGAGATGAGATGATGGATGGAGGCAGGTGGCGGGAGATGATGGATGGAGGCAGCGGGAGATGATGGATGGAGGCAGGTGGCGGGAGATGATGGATGGAGGCGGGTGGTGGGAGGCCGAGGGACGGACCACGCGGACGAAGAGGTCCGGGTCGCCGCTGGTGGCGTTGAGGGAGATGATCAGGTCGTTGATGGCCGCCGAGGGGGTCACGTCGAAGTGGTAGTAGCGCCACTTGCCCACCTCCACCGTGCCCGCCAGGGAGGTCCCGTCGGTGGGCAGCTCAACCTCGGCTGCGGCCCCGCCCCCAAGCCGCCACCCGAGCAAACGAAGGCAGAATCAGCAACCGGAAACCCATGGACGCCGCCACCACCACCACCACCATGATGACGCCGCTGACGATGATTTGGATGATTGGCGCTGATGACGACGAAGATTGAACGATGATGCTGATGCTGATTGGATGATTGGATGATGATGAGATTGGGTGCTGCGCGACAATGAGCGCCGGCTGCTGAACAAGATGCTGCTGCTGCTGGAACCCAATGGCGATGTCGGGGATGCCGGGGGGGAGGGAGGGCTGGGGGCAGCATCGACGGACGTGCCGCGCATGCCGGCCCAGCCCAGCCGGGCTCGCAGACGCACTGGGCGTCGGCCCCGCAGACGCCGTGGCCGGAGCAGTTGGCCTCGCAGAGGGACCGGGACAGGGACATGGTCAGGTTGAACCCGACGGGGCCCTGGTAGGCGTAGGCGCAGGTGTAGTAGATGCCCTCGTGCAGCTTGGGGCTGTGCAGCTGCGGGGCGGGGCGGCGGGTGCGGGGGGCGGGTGGGAACGAGGGCGTGGTCAGTGGGGTGGGCGGGGCATGATGAGGATGAGGATGACCATAATGTCAAGATGAATGGATGGTGATGATGAATGGAGGGTGATGGATGAATGGATGGTGATGATTGTGATGATGACAGGATGATGGTGGCGATGAGGTGGCGAATGTTCGGGGCCCAGCGGGGGCTGGGGAAGCGGGGGAGCGGACCTCCACGCGTGAGACGGCCCGGGTGGCGATGTCGCGGGCGTCGTAGGTGCGGTCGGTGGGGTAGGTGTCGGCCCGCAGGTAGAGGTCGACATCCCGCGAGGCGGGGCCCACCTGGGTCAGGGTGGCCTCGAGGTCCATCACGAAGTTGTCCACCCAGGTGTAGTAGCAGGCCCACTCGTGGTGCGCCAGCGAGTCCACGTTGATCTGGGCCCCGTCCTTCAGCGAGGCAACCACTGGGTGGGGAGGAGGGGTGGGGTGGCGATGATTGGGGCGATGATGCGATGGGCCCCGTCCTTCAGCGAGCCAACCACTGGGTGGGGAGGAGGGGTGGGGTGGCGATGATTGGGGGGATGATGCGATGATGGGCCCCGTCCACTGCCGTGCCAGGGCGTCATTGGGGATGGGCGATGACATTGATGAGGGTGATTGGATGACGATGACGATATTGGATGGATGATGATGTTCTTGGATGATGGTGCTGGTGATAGCCCCCAGATGCGGTCCCCCCGTCTGACATATCCGGGGGGGGCGCCTCAGACGGACCCGCGATCTGGCAGCCCTCGCCCAGGTAGCCGTCCCGGCAGGTGCACTTGCCCGTGGCCCCGTCGCAGGTGCCGTGGGGCGCGTTGCAGTTGTTCAGGCACGAGAGCGAGGCCGTGGCCACCAGGTCGAACTGGGCCGTGCCGGGGACGTTCTCCGACCCGTAGACCCCGATGTAGTAGGCCCCGGTCTTGTTCAGGTCAGGCGTGTGAAGCTAGGGGGGAGGGGGGGGGGGGGGGGGGGGGGGGGGCGAATGAGCACCAAGGACACGGAGGCGAAAAGGTCCATGTGCGGAGGCAAGGGGACAAGGGGACGGGAGTGGATCTGTGCCTGTGTGTATGGATGGATGTCTGTGTGCGTGGGGGCATGCAGACGTCGAGCTCGAGGCTGGTGATGTCCGAATCGTTGCGCCAGTCGTACTGGTACCGGGTCGGGTAGGCCCCGTACCGCAGGTACCTGGGGGCAGATCCACACAGACACACAGACACACACAGCCCAGCGGCGGGGAGGCGGCGGGGAGGGAACCCACACCAACGGACAATGAGGTGGGCGATGCGGGGCAGGAGGTGCGTCCAGAGAGTGGGCGGGGGTGGTAGGGGTGGAGGAGTACCGGGGTGGCGGGCGGGGGCGGGGGCGGGGCGGGGCGGGGCGGGGGCGGGGCGGGGCGGGGGCGGGGCGGGGGCGGGGCGGGGCGGGGCGGGGCGGACAGCTCGGGCTGGCCCTTCTGGTCGGGGTTGGTCCAGGTGAGCTTCAGGTTGAGCCCGTTGCGCGAGTACAGGTCCAGGCTGTAGGTGTAGACCATCATCCGGTGGTAGGCCACCTCCCCGTGGACGGGGGTCTTCTCCACCAGGGGAGGCAACATCTGCATATGGGGGGGGGGGGGGGGGGGGGGGGGACGGGTTGATTCGATCAAAATCCAATCAGGTCCTGCACCTTGGTGCTTTCAGACCGCTCACGGAGCGGGTGGCGGTGGCGGTGGCGGTGGCGGTGGCGGTGGCTGTGGCTGTGGCGGAGCGGACCGACGGTGGAGTAGCGGATGCGGAAGGACGAGTCCTTGCCGCCGTACACGGCCAGGTAGTACTTGCCCTCGCGCAGGGCGGCCGGCGACACGTCGATGGCGCACGCGTAGCCGGGCTGGGTCTGGGTCCGGTTGGTGTAGTCGTACTGCCACGTCGTCGGCATCGCCCCGAACCGACTGACGGGGGGATGGGGCGACAAGATGGTGAGCACGGGATGGGAGGCGAGGCAGGCGAGGCAGCAGACACGTAGAGGCGGGCGTCGCCGGCGTCTGAGGTGGTCCGGTCCTCCAGCTCGACCCGCATGCGGGTAGACAGGGTCAGATCCACATCCACGGCCACGCTGACCCAGTTGTTGGCCAGCACGCTGCCGTACCGCCAGGTGTTCTCGGCCAGGGCGGTCACTGGAACCCCGGGGCAATAATGACTGTAACGGGGGCCGAACAAGAGAGATCATACAGACTGGTCGAGCAGTCATCACCCTGGTATCCGTACCAGCAGCGGCAGATGCCCTGGCGGCAATCGCCATGGCCCGAACAGTCACCAGCCCCGGGGCAAACCACTATCAGATGGGGAATGATAGAGGTGTCGAGAGGAAACAGACTTTCAGTGTGGAGGGTGAGGTTGAAAGAAGCGGCCTCATAACCAAAGACACCGAAATAATAACGGGCGTTCTTCTGGAAATCTTTCCCGGAAAAGGTGATGTAGTGGCTTTCGGAAGCTGACATATCGGCCTTATCCCAAATGGTAGTGGTGGGCATGGCTCCAATCTAACGAGATTCCGCGGGACGGGAAATGTCAGGGGTGGGAAGAAAATATCAAAGGCATCAGACCCGGCCATACAGATCCGGATCGCCCGATGCGCCGATTTGGTTCATGGTCACTTTCACAAGGTTGAAAGTTGGCTCGGCAGGAACATCGAAAAAGAAGTAGTTGAATTTCCCCGCGTCAGCGTACCCGACGAATGCCATGTCAACAGGCATCGACGCGTTGCGAAGGGAGCAATCTGAGCGAGTGTAAGGGAACACACAATGACAAGTCCCATCATCTTCCAGGGTTCCGTGCTGGGAGCACTCCTATAAAACATATAGAGCAAGGTTGATCAGTGTCACAACTTTCCGGATTGGGTCACGAACATTGTCGAATGCGAAAGCAGAAGAAACTGCAAGCAGGAGGCAAAGTAGAGCCGTCCAACTCCGAGCTCCTGACTGCGCCATCAGCGGAAGGAAAAGGCAAGCTGGTGTGCCTTGGAGCAAATGTCCGCAACGCCGGAAATTGGAAAAGGGTTTTGTGGCTCTTCTGCGCAAGCGAAGAGCCCTCGTTGACAGCAGCCAAACGAAATGGAACAGCGGTTTCGACGTCGTTCCTCAGTGATGTCACTCCAGGTCGAGTCACTTCAAGATGAGTTCGGCGCTCCGCCTGCCTCTCCGATTCTCTTTAAAATTCTCGTGTGTACTACCTCTGCTGTCGGACAATTGCATTCGGTGAATGATCTTCGGAAATTTCTCCAGACACATCCTCCAAAAACAGGATCGCCCATTTGGATTGATTTCAGTGTCTGTTCGACCATCAACATTCTCCGGTCTCGACTTCCACCAGGGAAGCGCCACTCCGCACCAAATGGAGGATATTGCGGCTCTTTTCGGCTTGCATCCTCTGACCGCGACCGATTGCTTCAAGGTGGACAGCAGTCCGAAGTGGGAACTCTTCGATCGCTATCTCTTCGTGGTCCTCTCGTCCCGCGAATCGACCTTCGAGGGTGGTGGCACTGGCACCACCGTGAAAAGCGGGTCCTTCAGCGGTTCAACCGAAATCGAACTCGTTCTCTTTCCCCACCTCATTCTCTCCTTCCACAAAGAGAGAGCCATGGCTCCAGATCTTGTCCTCGAATGGCTTCGGTGCGGGGCCAGCTGGGTTTCTTCATCGGGTGATGTCTGCTTTGTTTCCCCTCGAGCCCAATCATTGCTCCTCACGACTCCAGACTCACCCGCACCTTCCCCAAACTCTGGCACGCCACTTGAAAACCCGCCTTGTTTCCTCTCAGCCACTTCCGACCCCTCGGCCACTTGATCTTGAGCCCGAAGTCGTTGCGGTCACAGCCCCACTCCTCGTCTCTTCCCCGCCATCTCATCAGATCCAGCCCACTTTGTCGCCAGAGGCCGAGGTACCACCTCCGGATTCGTCCGAAGATGCTGCGGTTCTCTCGCTTGCCCGTTCTGTTCTCCCCTATCAAACAGCAATATTGGGCGCACCACTGCACTCTGAATTACCGGAGACTCCCCGCATTCCACACGGCCATCATCCGTCGGTGACACTCCCGCAAACAGATCGCACGACGACAGACTCCGGTCCATGTCCCATTGCTCCTCCGCCCTTCTATGTCATTTCTCCTGCCCCGGAGCCTCCGTACGGCAGTATTCCTCCACCTGAAGCGGCAACGCCCGCCACTCAAAGAAAAAAAGCCACCACCGCCGCCCAATCGCAGCAAGCCCCACATCTTCGTCCACAGGAGCCGCCGCCTGGGCCGACCCAGGGCACAGCCACCAAAGATACCCACGAATCAGCGTTGATGAATCCTGTCTGTGAGATCTATTGAATGGAGGTTGATTCCCACTCAAGGATTTTGTATTCTACCTCCTTTTTGATGCGTGTGTCAATTCCTACTCCCCCCTTGTGGACGGTGCGTTAGCCGAAGTTGACAGTCTCGAAGATTTGGTGCAACTCTTGCCCAAAGAAGAGCAGAACGATCTTCTCCTTCGGTTCGCGGTGGACCGTCGCTATCTCGCGTCCCTTCGGCGTAAACTCGTTCCAGCCCGCGAAATTCTGGGGACACTCTGTTCCCGGGAGATTCCGTTCGTCACGCAGGACATTCGAAGGTCGATCATTTGCCTTCTTCAGCCAATGAATACGAGATTTCCCTTTTTCAGGTATCTTCGTGGTCCGCGGTCAAAAGAAGCCCATTCTTGCCTCTCACCTCCTCCATCCAGACATCCTCGACCACACCATTTTTATGCTCGACAAGATCGATATGGCCCGGGAGGCGCTGACTAGTTCCCACAACTCCTATCTTGCCCAACTTTCGATCGACCTGGGTCGCGCCAGCAACGATATGAATTGCACGATGCGCGAGTTGAACGTCGTCGCCACAGCTTTGCTCCCTCTGAGTGTCATTGCCGGATGTCTGGGTCCGGGCACCGAACCCGCCGAACCCCCTCCCTCATTGCGTTCTCCAGGAATGAACCTCCCTATCCCTTTCCAGGAATCAAAAAGCTATGTCCCGTTCTCTGTCACCACGGGGCTGATGTTCGTGCTTGGCGTGGGTGCCATCATTTTCTTCAAGTCTGTGGCTGGCTGGGTTCGGGTGTGGAATTCGCCCCTTCATTCTCCTTTAGGAAGAGGCATTGGCTCTGAAAATGGGCACAATTGTCTGACCCTGCTCCCATCCTCACGAAGGATGCACACTTGGCGGGCTGGCAATTATTTTTTTTGTCGGAAAAAACGGTATTCGCTTGCAAGCACTCGAAGGAGGGAAAACGGTGAAAATGAAACAAGCAAAATGAAAAAAACCCAAAACCACGGAAGCTATTGATGAACCGGCGCGAAAGGCAAGAATATGGTCCACCGGATGATCGGGAGATGTGCGCATTGGCGGGGAAGGGCAGAAAGCATCACCCCGATGCAGATACCCAAACACTATAGGGAAACCCAACTGGAGATGAGGATGAGGAGAAGGAGGGGGGTGCCGCCCGGATCAGCCGAGGAGAGCGGTGGGACCCAGAGATATTCTCCGAGGGTCCACACCCACGCGGGGCCGTGCCGGACGAAGAGGCAGCGAGCGAAGGAGACAGACAGATCGACAGACAGATCGACGGACGAACAGACAGGGAGGCACAACACGGCAAGGAGAAGAAGAAGGCGGCTGCGAGGGTTGGGGAGCGCACTCATCAGAGACGGGCCTGGGCTTTGGGGGGATGGGGGTTGGACGAGGATGGTGCCGAACGAAGGGCGGCCAGCAGAAAAACGCGACGCAAGAGAAGAGCCAGCCGAGCGGCGCAGCAGCACAGGCGACAGGAGGGGAGGCATCCGAGAAGACGAAGGGGAGGCCGGCCAGGGGGGCGAGCGGCTCATCCCATCCCTCGGTGGGGGAGGTGGGGTGGTCGGGACGGGAGCGGCGCCTATGCTGCCCACAGCGGGGACGTGACGGGATTCGGGTTGAGATCGGCATGGGGCGGGCGCAGTGGTGGTTGAGGTACAAGGCGAGAAGGAGACGACCATCCGAGGGGGGGGGGGGGGGGGGGGGGGGTCGTGGGGTGGTGATGGCGGCGGGCGACTGGTCGGTTCGGCGTGGCCGGCCCGAGGGACGGCCCCTCACGGGCGCAGGGCGCCCCGCTGGAGGGTTGCCATCATGGGGGCCCCGGCCGAGGGCGCCCGGCTGGGGAGGCCGTGGTCAGGGCCGAGGGGGCGCTCGGCCGAGGCCGTGGCGCATGGGGTGCTGGGCGCCACCCCGGGCAGGGACGCCGCGGGCCCCGAGGAAAGGCCCGTCGGGGTGGGGTAGCGCGAGGGCGGCAGGCTGGACGAGACGGCAGAGCTGCTCCCGGGCAGCCGCAGGCTCGAGGTCATCGCTGCCACCACCAAGACCAGGGTGGGGCGGGGGCGGGGGCGGGGGGCGGGGGCGGGGGCGGGGCGGGGGCGGGGGCGGGGGCGGGGGGCGGGGGCGGGGGCGGGGGCGGGGGCGGGGCGGGGGCGGGGGCGGGTGGTGGCAGAGACACGACACCACACAGAGATCAGGAATGAGCGAGCAGGCGAGCGGTGGCGGGTGGAGGGTGTGGATGTCATGCTGCGGGATGAGGCTGCGTGCACAGACGTGAGGCGCCGGGAGGCCCTGCGGAGCTGACCCGGGGCGGGATGCGCGACATGGGCACGGCGGCCGGCCGGCTGGGCGATGCCGACCCGATGCCCAGGCCCGAGGAGGCGGCCCCCATGCTGCCCAGGTCGGTGAGGCCCTGGTGGCCGTGGTGGTGGTGGCTCATGGGGGGCGTGGCAGTGGCCGTGGCCGTGGTGGCCGAGGTGGCGCTGGGGGTGCTGTGCTGGTGGGCCGGGAAGGTGGCGCTCAGGTGGGAGGTGAGCGGCGTGCCGAGGGAGCCTGGCCGGAGGGGCGTCCGTGAGGCGGCCGCGGCCGCGGGGGAGGATGTGGTGATGGTGGCACCCGGGGGGAGCGAGACCAGCCCGCGCAGGGGCACCGTCGAGGCGCCCGGGGTGGAGGGTGCCGGGGCGGGCGTCCGGAGGGAACTGCGGGGGGCGGGGCGACAGGGGGATGGGGGTGAGGACGGGAGTGCGCGAACGCCATGTGATCGCATGTCTGGGCAAGGGCAGGGGCGGGGCAGGACGCGTTGCCGTCCTCACGGACCTCAGGGGGACCGCGCCGGATGCCGTGGCGGGGGACCGCAGCCCGCCGGCCGAAGACAGCGGCGTGGATGGGGCCCCTGAAAGGGGAGCTGCGTGGGTGGGGAGGATGGCGACCAAGGGGGGAGCAAAGGGCGGGGAAGATTTGTGAAGATTTGTGTGTGTGTGTGTGTGGGGGGGGGGGGGGGGGGTTGCGACGTTTCGCATGCAAATTCCTCGTTCCCGACGGGCTGGCCGGGTGGGTACGGACCGTAGCCAGTCCTGGACAAGGGCTTATTGGCGCTGCCCGCCAGCTGGCTCACCTGGGGCGGCTGCCCCGAGCCGGCCGAGGCCGCGCTGCCCACACGAAACCCGGTCTGAGGGGTCCCGGGGGCCGCCGCCGAGGCCCCGTAGCTGGCCGCGCCGCCCACCAGCCCGACCGGGGCCAGGGGCTTCAGGGGCGAGGGCGGCGGGGCCGGAGCCGCCTGCAGGGCCACCGTCAGCGGGCTGTACCCGGTCGTGGCGGCGGCGGCGACGGCGGGGCGCGGCGGGGCGGTGTGGGTCAGGGGCCGCTGGCGCCCAGGCCGCCCATGGAGGCGCTCATCGAGCCGGCCGAGGGCGGCGGCGGGGTGCTCACGTACCCGGGCGGGGTGGGCGGGCCCTCGCTGGGCGGCCGGTGGCCGCGGGCAGTCTGCCCAGCCAGCCACAACAGGAACACGAAATGTGTCGGGTGGGGGTGCGTGTTGGATGCGCCGATGCCGTGTCTGTGTGCGCAGGGTCTCAGTGCTGGGTGCCGTGCTGGGTGCCGTGCGGGGGGGGGGGGGGGGGGGGGGACCTTGAGGGGGACCGGGTGCTCTCGAGGGAGGTGCCCCTGAGCTCCGCCTCGAGCATCTCCTCCACGCCCCGCTTCATCAGGGGGCGACCCGGGGCTGCTCGGCTCGCCCTGGAGCTTCTTCCGGTACAGCTCGCCCTGCTTCCACAGCCGCTGCTGGATCCTGATGGGATGTTTGTCAGGGGGGGGGGGGGGGGGATGCACGGTGGTGAGGGGTGATGATGAAATCGGCAGGGGGGGGGGGGGGGGCTGATGGAGATTCGGCAGGGCACGGAACTCGTTGAGGAAGTGCTGCTGGGGTCCGATGATGCTGCCGGGCCGGCAGATGCGGATGTAACCCAGGGCCTCGGTGGCCGTGAAGTGGTAGTGCTTGATCAGGTAGCACGCGATCAGGGTGCCCGTCCGGCCCAGGCCGGCCTTGCAGTGCACCGAAACCACCCCAGCTGCGGCGAGCAGGGAGGGGGGCGTGAGATGGCGGCGGGCGGCAGTTGGGCAAAGTGAGGGTCTTCGGATCGGGAGCCGGGTAGGTGTGCGTGCGTGAGTGTGGGGGGGATGATGGCGGGGGGTGGCAGACGCTCGGTCTCGGCGATCTCGAGGAAGCGCCGCACGATCGATTCGCTGGGGATGCCGCCGTCCACGAAGTACAGCTCGTAGTGGTTCAGCCCTGGGCGCGGCGAGCAGAGCAGGCAGGGAGGGGGTTTGAGAGAAAGTGGCTTCAGCCGGGGTTCGTGCGATCGCCGTGACAGACCCGCATCCACAAAGCGCTTGCGGTCGTACATGCGTTTGTTCAACCGGACGACGGCCGTCACACCGGACTGCTTGAAATAGGGAATATAGAATTCTGGGTTGCGATGGCAATCAAAGAGATGGTTCTGTGAGGACAGAAGGGTAAACAGCCCACAAACCAGGAGTGTGTGTGCAAATTCCATTTTCTTGGTTCACCTCGGTGTTGGAAGGACCAGAGAAGGCAATGAATTTGCCGGGAACAATCCAGTTGAGATCGCCATTCTCGACGCGTTCGTAATACTCATATCTAGTATGAGGGACGTGGACAAAGAATCGAAAAGGTGTACTTTAATGGCAAATGAGGACCCGGAATACAGACTCGTTGACATCAAAGTTGCTGAAATCGAAAAAGTTGTTGGCGCGTGCCTTGGCGAGACCCTTGAGACACTCGAGGATCGTGAGGTTGAACGTGGACAATCCGTAAGAAGCATCACGGAACGGCGGGAAAGGGGGATACGCTCCCAGGAAGGGGCGATACGCATCATCGGGGGTGCGGTGAAGGTACAGGACCTATTCATTTCAGAAAGGAAGGGCGAAGGGATGTCGAACGTCACTGATTGAATTTGTTGCAAGAGGCAGACAGAGTAGCAGCCCACCAGAAAGACGGCGTTCGCTCTCTTGTGCCCGTCGTGAGAGGAGTAATAGTAGATTTTTTTAGTTTTCAGAGCCGGATCCTGATAGAAAAACACATTGAAAGAAACATGGTATCACATGGTTTTGGAAATCTTCAGCAAAGTCAGAGAGGACCTTCATTTTTTCATCAACCATGGCACAGAACCGGTAAACGCAGGCGAGATTCAAAGGACCAAAGTCAGCTGAGAATGGCTGATACACAAGAGTTTGATCAATTGTGAAAAAGTGAATGTTGGGGTTGGGGTGTGGAGCTGTTCTCAATCCCACATAATAAAACCGATCTAAAGGGAAAGAAACAGTTTTTCTGGCATAAAATTCATATTTATATCAACCTTTGATGATCTCAACGGCACTCGTGAGCTCTCGATCCATCGAAGCGAAGTCGTTTCAACCAAAAAAGCGAAGAGCGGCAACCCCCCTGGCGTAAGTTACTATCGCTCGTTATTTGTTCGCGCCCTCCTGTCCGTTCTTTTTTGGTTGTTTTTTAACGCCTTGTGTTCAAGTCGGCCATGGAGGTTCAACAATATTTGCGCACTCACAGCATCGATCAACTCGTGACAGAATTCTGCGTGTATAAGGGCACGGTCTGTCTCGGTTTTTCGGGTCGCTGCCATTTCGAGTAATTGGCCAGCATCCTACTCTTCCCCTCATTGTCCTCTGCTATGATTGTACACGGTCGCCGCGTGACTCGATCATTGCGAATCAATGTCGAGGGTTGGTCCTCGAGACTACGTCCTGGTCCGTCCTGCCCGGCCGTGGCCCTGCCATGTTCCGTCTTTCTGTAGGCGTATTGTGGCCAAGGGCATGGATCGGTTCTTCAATTATGGCGAGCGTTCCTTTGACCTGAGCTCCCCCAGCATGTCCCCAGTCCCCGCGCACCCGCCCCCCACGGAGACAGCCTCCCCGGACGCGGAGTTCGACTTCGATCATCCCTTCATCACCGAGACAAAGGTAGGTTCGATCCCCCGGCCGAGACCCTGCTCCCTCACCCGGGCCCCACACCACCCCGGGGTGTTTCAGACCCTGACATCGCCTCCTCCTCCTCGGGTGATGATGGGGCCGGGGTTAGGAAGACGGCACCCTGGTGATGCTGTTCCAGTACGAGGGCCACTGGGTGCTCTCCACCCGGCACAACTTCGGCGAGGACCGGTGCGAGGGCGGCGGCTGCACATACCAGCAGCTCTTCCAGCGGTCCGCCCTCTGCCCTCTGCCCTCTGTTGTCCTGCCTCGCCCCCATCCCGATCCTGGGGGCATGTGCAGTCCCAGCCGCTGATGCTCCCTGTCTCGTCCTTCATCCCGTGCGTGCATGGTTTCCCTGGGGTGGTGGCGATGGTGGTGGGGTCCGGGATTGGGGGGGGGGGGGGTGGCGCCATGTCTCACCCGGGGTGCGACCCGCCCACCGGCCCTCCTCCGTCATCTGTCGCCACCTCGTGAATCGCCCGGGGGGCGACCCACCTCAGCACTTGCGGCGGTCTGTCCCCCAAACCCTCACCCACGCAATGGTTCGTCGCCCGCACCGCCACCGATGGGGACCACCTGACCTGACGCTGCTCCTGGTGCTGGGGTGGGGTGGGTGGCCAGGGCTGTCCCTGGACGAGATCGGGGCCCGCCTGCAGCCGGGCGTCACGTACTGCATCGAGCTGTGCACCATGGCCAACCTGGTCCGCCCTGCCTCCCCCCTCCCCTCCCCCCCTCCCCGGTGGGGCCGCCCCACCCGACAATCTGACGACACGCCCCGCCCCCCACCAGATCGTGCGGCCGTACCCCGTGGGCGCCTGCTACCTGCTGTGCGGGTCGGACATGACCCGGCCGGGCTTCCCCGAGATGCCCGCCGACTTCATCGACCGCATGGCCGCCGCCAGTGGGTCTGCGCCCTGCGCCCGTCCACCCTGCCCTCCCACCCCGCTGGTCGGGGAGACAGTCCGTGTCGTTGGTTCCGTTCGTGCCGCCCCGCCGGTCGGGGACCCGACGCGTTACTGTCTCTGTCTCTGTCGCTGTCGTCACATCTCATCTCGCGTGTGGCAACCGGGGGTTGCTCGGGCCCCCCTTGGCGCAGTGTCTTCAAGCGGCCCCAGCGCCACCCGTGCGCCTCGCTGGCTGAGGTCGGCCCACGCCCCCCGCCCATCCAGCCCACTGCGGTCCATGCCGCGCCCAGCCCCCTTCTCAGCCCCCTTCTCAGCCCTTCTCAGCCCCCTTCTCAGCCCCCTTCTCAGCCCCGCCACTTCCCGTCCCGTCCACGCCGCCCAAGTTGTGACCACCCATCCCCCCCCCCCCCTCTCCCCTGACGTGCCCGCCCTAGGTGCGTGCCAAGTTGGAGGAGCTGAGCCGGGGCGAGATCACCTTCGAGGGCCTCGTCCTGCGCGACGCACACGGCCAGCGCACCAAGAGTCCGCCAGCCCCCGCCAACCGCCAACCACCACCACCACCCCCACACCCCCAGACCCTCACACATTCCGACAACCGCAAGGGGCCCGTCCAAAGGGGAGGAAACGAGGAAGTGACGGAATCGCCCGACACGCACAGAGAGATGACCCCTCCATCTCCAGCGCCCGCGCCCGCGCCTCGCCCGCCCCGCCCCGCCCCTCATCCCTCATGCCCCGCCCCCGCCCCCGCCTCTTCTCCCATCCTCCTCCGCCCGCCCGACTCCCCTGACCAGTCAAGAGCGCCCGGTACCTGTCGGTCTACTGGCTGCGGTACCGGGGCTGGATCCGGGCCACCCCGGCGGCCATGGTGCCCTTCATCCTGGCCGGCGAGCACCGCGAGCTGCTCGCTTCGCTGGCCCACGTGCGCACACCCGCCGAGATGGCCGAGTACGCCGTCCGTACGCCCACAGGCACACACAGACACACAGACACACACACACACACACACACACCCGCCGAGATGGCCGAGTATGCCGTCCGTATGCCCACAGGCACACCCGCACCAGCCCCCCCGGTGGGACCCGCCAACCCATGCCGCTCATCATGCTGCCCCATGTGCCGCCCACCCGCCCGCCCACCCCCTCTGGCTGGCTGTCTGGCGGCTGGTGCCCCGTCGGCTGGGCGTGTCGTCGCAGGCGCGGGTGGACACGTACAGCCGGGTCCTCAACGGGGCCTTCGATCGCCTGGTCCGCCCCCAGCCCCCCCAGCCATCCCACCGCCCCAGCCACCCCCAACAGTGAGAGAGGATGAACACCGCCGCAACACCATCCCATTCACCCATTCACCGCCCCATCCGCAATCCCATCCGCCATGCGGCTGCCGCATCCCCCCCCCCCCCCCCCCCCCCCCCTGATGTTGCCAGGCGGCCCTATGGCGGGCCCACGTCGACCAGCTGCCCGACCGGGCCGCCTTCGCCAAGGCCGTGGCCGGGGCGGGTCCGCTGCGGCCCATCCTGATGGACGCCTGGATCCGCCGCATGGCCCCCAAGGGCCTCGCCGCCCCCGCACCCCCGCCGGCCCCCGGCAGCCCCGCTGCGGCGCCCGAGCAGGCCGCCCTCGGCCTGGAGCCGTGGGATCCGTCCGTCATCGCCGCCCCCGACTCGGCCCCCCGCCTGGCAGATGGGGGGGCGGTGATTGGCAGTGTGCCTGGCAGCTGTCGTTGGGGGCAGACGCTCACTCGGCTGAGATGTGTCTGTCTGTCTGTCTGTCTGTCTGTCTGTCTGTCTGTCGGGCTCTGTGTCGGGCTCTGTGTCGGGCTCTGTGTCGGGCTCTGTGTCGGGCTCTGTGTCGGGCTCTGTGTCGGGCTCTGTGTCGGGCTCTGTGTCGGGCTCTGTGTCGGGCTCTGTGTCTGGCTCGTGTCGGGCTCTGTGTCTGGCTCGTGTCGGGCTCTGTGTCGGGCTCTGTGTCTGTCTCTGTCTGTCTTGTCATCGTCCTCGCAGCCCCGCGGCCACGGACAGCCCCGCCGCCGCCTCGCTGCCTGCCCCCCCGCGTCCGCTCGACACGCCGCCCTGTCCCGCCTGCTGCCTGCCCCCCGCCCCAGCCCCGGGCGGCAGGGGCCCCAGCCCGCCGACCACCCCCCCGGGGCATCCGCCCACCCCGGGGACCCCCCCTGGGGTCGACGCCACCATCGCCCTGGACGGGGAGGACCTGCCCCCCTCGGGGGCCACCGAGGACGACGACGCAGATGAGGTGGAGCTTCTGCCCGCCGATGCTGTTGCTTCCGCCGCCCCGGCGGAGCGGCCCGTGGGCCCCGAGGGCGCCGTGGGGGACATCCCCGAGCTGGTGGCCGTCTGGCGGACCTCGGCGCCTCTACTGGTGCGGCACCTCTTCCAGGGGGGCCACAAGAAGGCCCCCAGGCCCCCGGCCCACGCCCAGAAGTCCACCGTGCGCGGACTGGACCACGTGCCCACCAGCGAGCCGGGGCTGGACCCGACCCACCCCAAGCGCTGCTGCCCCCTGGTCGAGGCCGCCCTGGCGCCCTGCAGCCCCGGGGACGGCATCGCGGCCAGGCGCCCCGAACGCGACGTCTGTCTCGGGAGAGGCCGCCCTCCCTCCCGCCCCCCATCCAGGCGCAGCATGATGGTGGTGGTGATGATTGGGTGATGATGGTGATGACGGCGGCGGTGGGGGTGGTGACGATGGGGTGGATGATCATGACGATGACGACGACCCTCGCCTCATCTGCCTCCTTCCTGTGTTTGTCTGCCTCCATCCTGTGTTTGTCTGTGCCTCCATCCTGTGTTTGTCTGTGCCTGTTTGCGGGGGGGTTGTGTCCGCCACAGGCCGGCGCGCCCTTCGGGTGGCGCGCCTGGTGCCACTGCGGGCAGGAGATGCAGTGCCAGCGCCTGAAGGGCGACCTGCTGGTCTACCGCGAGTGCCCCGTCTGCCTGAAACGGTTCGGGGTCATCATCTACAAGGCCCGCGGGTTTTCCAGAGCCCCCCCAACCCCACGTCCCCTCACCCATCATCATCATCATCATCATCATCATCATCATCATCATCATCATCATCATCATCATCATCATCATCATCATCATCATCATCATCATCATCATCATCATCATCATCATCATCATCATCACAATCATCATCCAATCACCCAATTATCATCATCCAATCGTCATCATCCAATCGTCATCAATCATCACCCAGTCATCATCATCAGCACCCAGTCAGCATCCATCCCATTGTCCATCCAATGACTGTTCCTTGCGGGGCGCACACACCCCCTCCATCATCATCGCCAGGCGGCCACCCTGCTGTGGGTCTGCCCGTGCGGCCTGACCCACGAGTGCCACCAGCGGGACGGCCACTTCGAGGACAGCGACCCCTTCACCAAGGGTCCGCCCCCCATGATGCTCTTGGGATGATCATCCACTGTTCCAACCAGCCCCCCAGCCCCCCAGCCACACACCCCGTCCCCTCACGCCCCTGTCCTCACGTCCCGCACGATGCTGCTGGGGGTGACGCAGGCCAGCCGCTGGGGGTGCCCGCCTCGGCCCTGTGCAAGTCGCTGCGCCTCTATATCCACGACCTGCTGGCCGATTACCAGCTGGCCACCCGCTGCGACAAGGTCCCCACCTCCGGCCCGCCCCGCCAATCATCATCCTCCAGTCACCATCCTTCAATCATCATCATCATCATTCATCATCATCATCATCATCATCATTCATCATCATCATCATCATCATTCATCATCATCATCATCATCATCATCATCATCATCATCATCATCATCATCATCATCATCATCATCATCATCATCATCATCATCATCATCATCATCACCACCACCACCACCACCACCACCACCACCACCACCACCACCACCACCACCACCACCACCACCACCACCACCACCACCACCACCACCACCACCACCACCACCACCACCACCACCACCACCACCATCACCACCACCACCATCACCACCACCATCACCACCACCATCACCACCACCATCACCACCACCATCACCACCACCATCACCATCACCATCACCACCACCATCACCACCACCATCACCACCACCATCACCACCACCATCACCACCATCATCATTCATCATCATCATCATTCATCATCATCATTCATCATCATCATCATCATCATCATCATCATCATCATCCTGTCATACCGTCATCATTATCACCCCTCTGGTTCTGCATGGGTGTGGGCCTTCTTCCCTCAGGGCACCTCCTATCTGACGCTGGCCCGGCTGCTGGGCATCCCGCGGTCGGCCTGCCACATGGCCACCATGGACGTGCCCACATGCCGCCAGGCCTGCCTCGCCATGCAGAACCAGCTGGCCGCCCTGGCCACAGTCCCTGCCGGCGAAACCCCAGGGGCCCCCGATGCCACCAAGTGAGAGTCCCTGTCGCTGGTCGCCCTGCCCTGGCCCCTGCCCCTGCCCCGACCACCACCCGACCGATGCGCCCCCGAGGCCCCCGCGGCCCGATAGGGGAGGGTTTTTGTAAAGACGAACGGAAGGGGATGGAACGGCTTTTTGGTCTCCGAGGGCATGACATGGACCGAGGGCATGACATGGACCGAGGGCATGACATGGACCGAGGGCATGACATGGACCGAGGGCATGACATGGACCGAGGGCATGACATGGACCGATACCGGCCCACGCGGGGTGGGTGGGTGGGATGGGGGACGGGGCGTGGGTGGTGGGTGGGTCCTGCGCGATGAAGGGGGACCATGGAGGAGGAGGAGGGACGAGAAGGTGGGCGGGGGGACGGATGGGGGGGGGGGGGCGGAGGAGCATCGCAAGACAGCAAGGGTCGGCGGGGAGGGGAAAGGGCAGGGAGGCGTCTGTCTATTCGAGCTCGGCCGGGGAGGTCCGGCTCGTCGTCCTCGTAGATGTTCGACGCCTGGGTGGGGGGCGCAGTCGCATGGGGGGGGGGGGGGCGACGACCGATGAGCGGGCATGGCGGGGCGTCCCGAGGGCGACCCACCGGGTGATGATGGCGATGATGGTGGGGTGACCCATGGTGATGGGGTGGGTGATGGTGATGGATGGGACGGGATGATGCCGATGGGGCGGGTGGTGCCCGTGGTCGCCGGGCGGGCAGGGCAGGGCAGGTGGGTGCACGGGGAGGGGCGGGCGGGGTGACGGACCATGCTCCAGAACTGGAGGATGTTGTCCTCCGAGACCGAGCCCACCAGCCAGGGCTCGTTGGGGTCCCAGCTGAAGTCGTTGATCTTGGCGCAGTGGCCCCGTGGATGAACTGCGGGCCGCCGCCCCTCTCCCCCCCCCCCCCCAAACCGTCACCAACACACAAGACGGGGCGACCGCGGGTGAGCAGCAGCGAGCGTGCGGAGGGTGGCTGGCACAAGGGCGGGGAGTGAGTGTTGGAATGCCGCTGGGAGGGGCGGGGTGGGGCGGGCGGGTGGCAGTGGTGATGGCCAGGGGTGGGGCTGGGGCGGGGCCGGGGCGGTGCTGGGGCGGGGACCATGAGCTCGGGGCCCGTCCTGGGAGTCCTCGTACGTCTGCTCGGCCCCGATGAGGGACAGGTCCCAGACGATCAGCCGCCGGTCCGAGGAGGACGACCCAGGATGGTCTCGTGGTGGGGCGACCACGAGATGGTGAACACCTGCCCCGCACAGCACAGATGGGCGTGCCAGAGTGTCAGGGATATGCAGAAGGAACGGAGGAACGGGAAACACGAGGCAGGCGGGCAGGCGGGCAGGCGGGCAGGCGGGCAGGCGGGCAGGCGGGCAGGCGGGCAGGCGGGCAGGCGGGCAGGCGGGCAGGCGGGCAGGCGGGCAGGCGGGCAGGCGGGCAGGCGGGCAGGCAATGACCACGAACAGGAGACGGATGGTGCTGGGAGGGGGGGCCAGACAGGCAGACAGACAGGGAGACAGGCAGGCAGGCAGGCGGGGGGGGGGGGAGTACGGGATGGGGGACCTCGTTGCTGTGGTTCTCGAGGGAGTGCAGCTTGGCCCCGAAGTTGCGGATGTCCCACAGGGCAACCGTCTGCCGGCCGGTGGGAGGGGTGGGTGGGCGGAGGATGATGATGATGAAGGGCTGGTGACTAACATGGGCGAGTGAGCTTGTGGATGGTCGGAGGTTGCCCGCCCTGGGCTGGCCGGGGGGGGGGGGGGGGGGGGGCTGGGATGGGGGCGGGACCTGGTCGGAGGAGCCCGTGGCACAGATGAACTCGGAGAACGGGTTGAAGGCCACCGTGTTCACCTCGGCTGGAGGGGGGAGGGGGGGGGGGGGGGGGAACAGTGATGATGATGGCCTGTCTGGGCGTGTGGCGGAGGCCGAGTGTGTGGCAGCAATGGGAGGGGCGCCCGGGGGGGGGGTACGGACCGCTGTGGGCGATGACGTTGTGGGCGGGAGTGTTCGAGCGCATGTCCCAACTGCGCGCCCCCGAGACAGAAGCAGCACCAGCAGCGCCGCACCGGGGGGGGGGGGGGGGGGGGGAATGGGGATTGGAGAGGGGGAGGGGAGGGGAGGGGAAGAAGCGTGATGAAGAGGCAGCCCAGCCACATCCCATCCCCCTCCCCCCTCCCCCAGGAGGGCATCGGGGGCACCATGGCAGAGCGACCGGGGATGAGGGGAGGGATGGGGAGGGGCCCTGCCTGGGGTGTGTATGCCGGACATGACCAGCCGGGCGTCGTCGCCCACGGAGCCGAGCAGGTGCCGATGAACGGGTGCCACTCGCAGTCCTCGATGATCTTGTCCGAGGGCTGCGTCAGCGTCGTCATGGGCTGCAGCACCGTGCCCTGGCCACCGGGGCCGCCGGCCGGGGCGGCGGTCACGTCCCACACGCAGATCCGCCCGTCGTTCGAGGCGCTCGCCAGGCGGCCAGCCTCCAGCCGGCTCCACGAGAGGCCGTACCTTTGGGTGGGTGGGGGGGGGGGGGGGGGGGGGGACATGGAACCCGGGGTCATGAGGGTGAGGCGGCTGCGGATCCCCCCCGGGGGGCGGGCAGACCCTTCCTTCTCGTGGCCCTTCAGTCGCAGCTCAGGGCGGCAGATGCCGTTGGGCTCGGGCTTGTAGGGCTTCTTGGAGGTGTCGAACACCAGGACGTCCCCCGAGACGGACTTGGTGGCGATCAGGAAGGGGTTCTGAGGCATGTACCGGGCCCTGGGAAGAGGGGGTGAGTAAATCACCCCGGGGGCGATAAGACCTGTTCACTTCACCCTCGTGGTTGATCTTTTGGACAATCTCGACCTTGCCGCCGGAGGCATCCGAGAATCCGCCAACCTCACCCGTCTGCTCGTTGTAGTGGGGGGCTTCGGTTTCCACATCATCCCCCGGAATCTTGACTTCACCGATCATCAGGTAGTTGGGCTCGCCATCAGAAGTGTGGGTACCCAAAATCATACGATGGCTCGTGTAGCCATCCTTCACAGGGCTGATAAGGGGGATGAGATTAGCGTGGCTCGAAGGGGGAAAGGAAAACCAGACCGTTTGTCGGGAAGAAACTCAGCTGTCAATGAAGGCCACTCAAGGGCCTGCGATATCAGCGTATCGTAAAGAAACGGACTGTTTTTCTTCCATATCTTATACCTAGTGAGACGGGACGGGGGAGGATTGTGAAAACCTGAGACCAAGAACGAAAAGGTAAAGGTGGTCAGACTCTTCGTTCGCAACCTGTTCTTCTGTCCGCATGGGGGTAGGAGCAGGTTCCATTTGCTGCGGTTTCAAACCGACGCAAAGCCGGATCTGCCCTGACTCTAGGAGCATTTTGACAAGGTTACCCACGAAAGCATGCCCCAGGAGCGGGTTCGTTGGGAAGAGCGAAGACTGGTCCAGAAACAGATTTTTGCAGGGCAAACAACACAATCATCGCGGAGGAGCTGTCTGCGGATACCCGCCCAACATCGACGGTTGCGACCCCGGCTGGGGCTGCCCTGGTTGTGGTTGACCAGCGTAATATGGCTGGGCCGCATACATGGCCGGGTACATGTACATTGGCTGCCCCTGCATCGGTACGGCGGTCCCAATTGGTCCTGCCGCTGGCTGGGCGAGCGGCGGCGCATACGCGAATCCGTAGGGGCCACCCGGGGGGATGGCACCACCCATGCCAAAAGGAGGCGCTCCCACCAGGGCCGGCTGGGGCTGAGCCATTGCGGCGGCGCTTGGCGCTGGAGGCGGGGGAGTGGCACGGCCAGTCACCGAGACCGAGGCCCGCGGAGGGGTCGGCGCAACTCCAAGTTGAGCCGCACGGGGAGCGGAGGATGGCGTGCCACCAATGGAGGATGGGGTGACGGAGGTGGCGGCTGGCGTGGCCGGCTCGGGAGGCGCCCACATCAGATGGGGCTGGAACTATGGCGGACCCAAGAACCAAGAACAACGGGAAGGAGGAAGCGGTGAGCGCTCACCGCGGTGTGACCAGAGCAATCGGACCTTGGTGAAGAGCCACGAGAGCGATTCGTTTGCACGGCGGACATCCTGCATCAGAACCATCACCTTTTCGGCAGGGGGCTCTACGGATCCGGACCAGGGAGGCGGGGTCAATCGGGCGGACTCGGAGGGGGGGAAGGGGAGGGGGGGAGGGGGAGGCAGACCGTGCCATGCGTGCCCCTCGATGAGGTCAAAGGTGATCCGCTTGGAGCAGTCGGCGAAGCATCGTCGGAAAACCTCGACTCCTCTTCGCTGTGGATTGCGCGCAGGCGGGACGGCATCGTGAGCTGGCGGCACCGGAGAGGAACGGCAGACCAGTCTGTGTCGGAGGAGCCGATCCAGAGTTGGGGACATGTAGATAGTCCCCTCGATAATGTAATAGTAGGCCAGAGGGAGCACTTTATCGGGACCCAGCCGATGGGATTTCTGAATGCCGTAGACCCAGAGATCGGGCGGGAGGACAGGTGGAGATTGTCCGGGTGGGGGCGGCGGAGCCCCAGGAGGAAGAGGTGCAGGTGTTTGGTGGACCAGAGAAAGAGAGTATTCTGTACCGATCATACGCCTGCAGTGGAAGTGAAGTGAGACAAAACACCCGGCTCTAATGTCGGACCGCAGTTGAGAAAGATCGCGCTGTTGCATCTTACAAAGCTGATTGTTGCATGTCAGCTCATAAAACGGAGAATTTGAAAAATAGTCCAGAGCAGATTTCTCGTCAAGCCTCCAATGCTGAAGCCAGAGGGGATCTCTGTGTGCCGAAAACGGTGAGTTCAGTCAGAATGCTGCCAGCTGACCTCCATGCTGTAGTGAAGAGCCTCTCGTCTGGATGTGCGGAAGTGGCCAGCGGAGGCGGGGACGGGGGTGCTGGTCCGGGTCCGGTTTCCTGCGCAGTCATTGTCACCAGTCCACAGCCGCCGCCTGTCAGATGTCAAAAGCCATTGCCAACATGAGCGGAGAACCTCAACATCAGATGCTCATCTTAATCCAGCTGAATTTCATGACAAGCTGGGGTAGTATAGTGGCAGAATTCTTGCCTGTCACGCAAGAGACCCGGGTTCAATCCCCGGCCCTAGCGTTTTTTTTGCTCTCTCCAGAGAAATTTTTGGGTTTGGAATATAGAAGGGGGCCGAGTGGGCCGCCCATTACTGCATCTGCTTGTCGGCTTCACTGCTCCAGACGGCCCTCCTCGAGGAGGGGGACGGACTCCGCCCTGCGCTCGGTGTCGTCTGGGACTGGCGACTTCCGGCGCCGGCGCCGCTCGCCGGCTGGCGCCTCGGCAGCGACAGCGTACGGGTGGGCCTCCACCTCCGGGGCAAGCAGGTCCACGACCTGCCCCCACCCCCAAACACCAAACAGACAAGCCATGAGGCGCAGACCCAATTGACCGGGCTGTTGGGTGAACGCAACGCAATCCCGCGGGGCTGCACGGCGACAAAGGACTCACGATGGGTGGCGGGGGGGCCAACGGCCGGTCGGACCTGCTGCATGGTGGGGCGGGCCTCGGGGCGCTCCTCGAAGCATGCCCGGATGAGGTCCCCCACCAGGGGCTGGCAGCCGGGCTCTCCAGCAGCGGCCGGTGGGGGCGGCACGGGCAGCCGGGCCCCCTGGGTGACGGTCATCATCACCCGCAGCGGGGGCACCCCCTCCCAGGGCGTCTGCCGGGTGAAGAGCTCCCACAGGACAACCTGCACCCACCCCGCCGGCCCGGGGGAGGAACAGCAGGTGGGTGCGGATGAGGCGGCCAGAGAACAGCTGGAGAGGGAAGAAGGAAAAAGGAAAAAGGAGCTGGTCCTACCTGGACTCGAACCAGGATTCTTGGATTCAGAGTCCAATGTCCTGACCATTAGACTATAGGACCGGGCGATGGGGGCGCCACACAGGGCGGGGCGGCCAGGGCGGGGCGGCCAGGGCGGGGCAGCAGCCACGGACCCCGAAGGAGAACACGTCCGAGGGCAGCCACGAGCGGTCCCCGCGCAGCACCTCGGGCGCCGACCAGGCTGTTGTTCGCCCAACACGCCCAGCCCCCGCCCCGCCCGCCAGCCCAGCCCGCCACCCAGACGCACCACATAAGAGCAGAGCAGCGCGGGCCGGCCCGGTTGGCATTGGGGCTGCCATCAAGGAATGGCGCGCCGGAAGCCGGGGTGGCCGTGTCTGGCGGACCGGGGGTGCCCGCGGCGGTGGTGATGCCTGCCTCCTGGGAGAGCCGCGAGATGCCGAAGTCGGAGACCTTCACCCGCAGGTCGTCCGTCACCAGCATGTTCTGCGACTTGACGTCCCTGCACACACCCCCAACCAGCCACCAGGCACCCGCAGCATCAGTGTCCGTGTCCACGGTGAGTGAGCATGTTCTGCGACTTGGCGTCCCTGCACACACACCCATCCCCGGCAGCACCAGCGCCAGCAGGGAGGGGATTGTTGCGATGGAAGGTCCAGCAGCGGCGACCAGAGGCCCAGTCCAGAGCCGAACCAGGGGTCAGGAGCGGATTGGGGCGAGAGCGGGGGCGGGGCGGGGTGCTGACCGGTGCAGGATGGGCGGCTTCAGGGTGTGCAGGTAGTTGAGTCCTGTCACCCAGCCCCAGCCACCACCCCGAAGACCGCCCCCAAGGTGGGCGTGGCGCATTGTGCGGAAAGCGGAGGCAGGGCAAGGACACGCGGGGGGCACGATGGCACGGAGCATGGGGTGGTAGGACGGAGGTGGGCGGGAGGTGGGGGCTGGGGAGATCCGCGGGGCGGACCCCAGGCCATGTCGAAGGCCATGCGAAGGTTGGAGGGAGGTTGGAGGGAGGTTGGAGGGAGGCTGGAGGGAGGCTGGAGGGAGGTTGGGGGGCGGACCCCTGGCCATGTCGAAGGCCATGCGGAGGCGCAGGGCGGGCGGCATGGCGAGGGCCTCGTCGTGGAGGAGCCCGTAGAGGGAGCCGCGCCCCATGAACTCGGTGATGATCAGCCGGGGCGACTCGAAGGTGGCCCCGATCAGCGACACGATGTACTGCCCCCCACACACACACACACACAGACACCCACCCAGCCCAGGCACACCCCCCGGCGTCACCCACCCACCCACCCACCAGCCACCAGCCACACAGACACGTCCCGACATGAGGCGGTGATGCGATGCCAGGATATCACGTGCGCTTCATACCACTTCCTCCAGTGCAGCGGGGCGGGGGAGGTGCGGGCGGGTGCGGTGCGGTGCGGACGGGGTGCCTGAGGGTGTGGTGTGTGGGGGCACGGACGGGGTGCCTGAGGGTGCGCATCATGGCCACCTCGCGGCGGAAGTCGTCCGTCATGGCCTGGGAGGGGCTCGTGTCGAAGAGCCGCTTGACGGCGACCGCGGTCCCGTTGAGGTCCCCCTTGAAGACCTCGCCCGCTGCCCCGTGGCCCACCTGCCCACCACCCAGCCACCCACGATGTTGAACGGGATGAGGATGGATGGCGATGATAATTGGGGTTGATGATTGGTTGATGATGATGGTTGAATGGTGATGTGGTGGTGAGGACAGATCGAGTGACGATGACGGGATGCAGCCGCGGGGGATGGAAGGCGGACCCGCTGGAGGATCTTGAGGCTGGTGAAGTCGACCGAGGCCACCTGGTAGCTGCGCCACGAGGCCAGCTCGATGGCCGTGGCCCGCTTCAGCCGCACCCACCGGGCCAGCGCGTAGCAGCCCAGCCCCACAATGGCCATCAGCAGCAGGCCGCCCACGGGCCCCAGCGCATACCCGAGCGGCTCCGCCAGCGACCGGAAGACGTGCACCGTCCCCACGGGCACCCGGTGGATGCCGTCGTTGCTGGGGGTGTGGTGGCGGGCAGTTGGGGTGATGAGCGCGTCGCCCCTGCCCACCCCCAGCCCACCCACCCGCCCGCCTGAGAACCCGAGGCCCCTCGGCGGGTCGGCTGGGGGGAGGTGCGGAGCGGACCTGAGCCAGAGCACGTATGTGGCCGGGACCGAGTACAGGGCCCGGTCCAAGGCGCACGTGCCCACGGGGTCGGAGGCGTTGCTGATGGCGAAGGCCACGGGCTCCTGGACGAGGCGCCCCTCAGTGTCTAAGAGGAGACACCGGGCCTTGAAGCGGGCGTCGGCCCGGGGGTCGGCCAGCCGGACGGTGAGGCTGAGGCATGGCGTCTGGCAGGACGCCTCGGCCAGGGCCCGGCCCCCGTCCACCAGCAGGCCCCGCATCTCCGGGAGCAGGTTGGCCGGCCCGGGCAGGGTCACCCGGGTCGCCTCGTCCGTGTAGAGCCACAGGGCGCCCCCCGCGAGCGTCGTGTCGTTGATTTGATCAGGCCGGGTCACCTCCAGCCCGGCCAGGGTCGCCCAGGCGTTGACGGGCCGCTCGCTGGCGGCCAGGTTCTCCTCGAAGCGGCACCCGGGGCCCACCAGGGCCTCGCTGGCGTTGAGGTTGAGCGCCCCGCCCCGGTTGGCGGCGAAGGTGACATTGGTGAAGTCGGCGCCCCCGATCCGCTGCAGGGCCACGGCCCCCGGGGCCACCGTGTCCGTGGGCAGGGCAGCCTGGCCGCGGAAGACCGTGTCCGCAAAGTGCCACCGGGCCGCACACGGCTCCTCGGAGGACACGAAGACGGCCGTCCCCACGGGGCGCGCCATCTGCGAACAGGGGAGCGGCGTGGAGTCGTTACATGTGCCCCGGGGCAGGGGCAGGGGCAGGGGCAGGGGCAGGGGCAGGGGCAGGGGCAGGGGCAGGGGCGGACATTGGCTGCGAAGAGGCACCCCTGGAAGGAAGCTTCCTGGTCACCGGCCGCCTCGCCGGCCACCGCCCCGCCGCCCGATGTCGATGCCTGGTTGCCCTCGAAGCGACACCCCACGACCGCCACTTGGGCGGCTCCACTGAGGAAGAGGGCCCCGCCCGCCTGGGCGCTGTTGCCCTCGAAGCCGGTCCCGTCCAGGTCCACCCCCGTGGCGGTCAGGTGGGCCGCCCCGCCCAGGGTGCGCGCCTGGTTCTCGCGCATGGTGCAGCCGCGGCGGATGGCTCAGCCCCCGGAGGCCGTGTTGTGGGCGAAGAGGGACCCCTCGAGGAGACAGCTGCAGCCAACCACGGCCAGCGCCCCGCCAAGTTCGGCCAGGTTCTCCTGCGTTCAGCC
Organism: Paratrimastix pyriformis; assembly: GCA_027972325.1. Taxonomy (NCBI): domain Eukaryota; phylum Preaxostyla; family Paratrimastigidae; genus Paratrimastix; species Paratrimastix pyriformis. Next base: position 226,877 of record JAPMOS010000023.1, read on the forward strand.
AGGCAGTGGTGATGGTGGTGGTGGTGGTGGTGGCGATGATGATGATGATGATGATGGTGGTGGTGGTGGTGGTGGTGGTGGTGGTGGTGGTGGTGGTGGTGGTGGTGGTGGTGGTGATGATGATGATGATGATGATGATGATGATGATGATGATGATGATGATGATGATGATGATGATGATGATGATGATGATGGTGGTGGTGGTGGTGGTGGTGGTGGTGGTGGTGGTGGTGGTGACGATGATGATGATCAGATGATGAGGCCAGACGAAAACCAGCTGGCTTTCCATCCGCACCATCCGCACCCCCCACCAATGCGACGCGATGGGGTCTGCTGGGAGGCGGACCTCAAAGGTGGACCCGTGGATGGCCAGGGTGAGGTTGTCGAAGAACCCAGCCCCGAAGAAGGCGCCCTGCTTGGACCCCGTGACCGTGTCGCCCCACGAGCCGAAGCTGCCCCGGACAGGCACCAGGCCGTGCCCCGGACGGCGCTGCCCTGGCTGTACCGCGAGCCCCGTGAGGTCACGTCGGAGTCGGTGGCGTAGAGGACGGCCCCGTCCCGGGCCCCGTTGTCCTCGAACGAAGAGCCCTCGATCTGCGCGGGGGGGGGGGGGGGGGGGGGGGGGGGGGCAAGGAAAAGGCGCTCGAATGACGTTTGTGGGGTCACGGTGATGCATCAATCACCATGATCATCCAAACATCATCCATGATCATCCAATCATCGCAACCATCAACCATTCATCACACGCATGCCGACCGTGGCGTTGCCCCGGTAGAGGGAGGCCACCCCGCCCGTGCCCGTCGGGGCCCGGTTGCCAGCGGCCTGCGATCCGCGCATGGTCAGCTGGGACGAGTCCAGGTAGAGGGCGCCCCCCAGCAGCTCGCCCCGGTTGGCCTCGAGCTGCGACCCGTCGATGGTCAGGGCCGTTGCCTGGCCCGAGATGCAGCCCCCTGGACCATCCAGCCACACCCCACCCACGTGAGAGCAGAAGGATGTCTCTGTGGCCCGAGATGCAGCCCCCTGGACCATCCAGCCACACCCCCCCACAGGTGTGGCGGGAAGTGGGTCGTGTCGGGTGTGGATGCGATCCTACGAAAATTGTTCCGCTCGGTGCCGTGCAAATTGGCAGAGGGCTGCTGAGGGGTGACGGACCGATGATGGCCGAACAGCCAACACAGGATGACCCGGTCATGGTGGCCCGGCCCGCGTTCAGGAAGACCGCCCCGCCCTCGTCCTCGGCCCGGCACTGGCCGAACGAGCACCCGACCAGCCGCAGGTCGGAGCCCAGAGACATGAGGGCGCCTCCCTCCTGGGCCTGGCACTGCGTGAAGACACAGCCTTGCACCGTCAGGGGCTTCGTCTGGGTTGCGTAGAGGCAGCCCCCGCCCGCGTAGACCTCGGCCAACGGCTGGGTATTCGGGCGGCCCGTGAAGACCGTGTCCACGAGAGACGCGACCAGGCCCGAGACGAAGACGGCTCCCCCGCGGACCAGGCAGCCTGGGCACGAGGCCCAGTTCCCGTCCAGGGTGCACCCGTGCATGGCAAGCTCCCGCGTGACAGCCAGGACGTCGCCCGTGGCCGCGAGGGCGCCCCCCGAGGCCGCCAGCGCACCCACAACCGAGTTGTCCAGCATAGTGACGTTGTCCAGCTGGGCCGAGGCCCCTTCGAAGCAGAGGGCCCCACCCACGGCCTCCCGTGAGCTGACCGTGTTCTGGGCGAAGGTGCTGTTGGCCACGACCGCCTGGCCCACGGGGAAGTAGATGCCCGCCCCTTTGCCCGCGAATGGGGCCGTGATGGCGTTCTGCAGAAAGAGCGAGTTGGTGACGGCCAGGGACGAGGCGGGCGTCAAGCTGGAGAGCCCCAGGGCCGCACCAAAAGCCTGGATGCCGACGATGATGTTGTCGGTGAACTGCGACCCGTCGATGAGAACCCGGGTCGCCGGGCCCACGCGGATGTGCAGACAGGCCCCCATCACCTCGGTCTGGTCGTTCTGCACGGTGAGAAGGATCCTGTTGTGGGCGCAGCTGAGCCCGTCCACCCGCACCTCCTGGACGACCGTGTCCAGTGAGATGCCCGCCCCGCGGCTGTCCTGCAGCCCCGAGATGAGGTTTCCGGTGGCCGTGACCCCGGCCAAGACAGCCAGCATAGCCCCGTGGGAGTAGAGGCCGGCCCCCTCGAAGATGGTGTGGGTCGTCACGGAGAACGCGAGCTGATTGGCCACCAGCCGGCAATCGGCCATCCATAGGGTCGAGTCCGGCAGCTGGGTGAAGTCGGCCATGAGGCCGCCCCCCTGGGCCATGAAGGGTGCCACGACCGAATTGCCCAGGAAGTCGGACCCCTCGATGGTGATCTTGGGCGACTTGGCGTAGAGGCCCGCCCCGAAGGCACACCCCGCGTCGTTCCCCGGCGATTGCACCTGGTTCTGGCTGAAGACCGTGCCGCGCACCACGAGGGGGCCCCGCAGCGAGAGGAAAGCGGCCCCGCCATAGACGGTATGGCCCACCAGGAGGTTTGCGGTGAAGTTGGTCCCCAGCAGGGCGACCGTGGCCCCGACGAGGCGGTGCCCCTGGTCGTCGGCCAGGTCATCGAAGGCCAACCCACCCCCATTCCACTCGGAGACATCGGACTCCGGGTAGTCCCCGTTGCGTGCAAAGGTGGACCCCTCGACCCGCAGGGCCAGAGAGCGCAGGACGGCGGCACCTGCCCCCCGTGCTCGGGTCCTGACCGCGAGCCGGTTGGTGTCGAAGAGCGACCCGTTCAAGGTGACGGAGTGCACAGAGGCAGCCAGGAGTGCCCCACCGGCCGCCTCCGCAGGGCGGCCCAGGACCCCGTTGTAGTGGAAGATGCATTGGTCGACGCCGACGGCCGCTTGGGCCGGGTCGGCCAGGCCGGGGGTCACAGTCGCATCTCCGCGCACCCGAACCGCTCCGCCACCCAGCGGCCCCGCGTCGGCCCCAGCGGGGCAGGCACCGCCGACCACGGTGTTCATCTCGAACCGGGAGCGGGACAGGGTCAGGTTGAGGCCCCCCGAGCCCGGGCCATGGGCCATGGTCAGGTCCAGGGCCCCGCCCCCGCAGGGTGCGCTGCAGGAGTCGAAGAGGCAGTCCTCAATGTGGATATCCACGGTGTTCGGAGACGAGGTGTTGATACGAAGGGCACCACCGGAGACCGGGGCATGGCAGTTGAGGAAGGAGAGACGGGCCAGGGTGAGCGAAACCATCGCTGAACTTTGGATTGTGATCGCGCTGAATGGAGGAACAGCTGTGTCGCACCGAAGTTTGGACATGGTATTCACTTCTCCAGTCAACGTAAACTGCGTAAAATGCGGGGGAACCTCAACAGACTGTCATGAAGAGATTAACATGCAACGTGAAATGAGTGACGGGCAGACATGGTTCAAAAATAGATCCTTGGATTGTATAGTAATTTGGGGACAGTCTCTGGCAGAAATTGCATAAGAAATTGTGAGACAAGGATCGGCCGAAGATGAACACGTCACAGAATCATGTCCGGATGAGGAGACATAGCACATGGCACACGCCGTCGCAAAGAGCGCCGCAAAAAAGCAAATACGGAAGCCCATGAATTCCAGGCTTCAACCACGTTTTCAACTTGTAAAAATATTGACTTCCTCGCCTGGTCGGTGTCCCGCCTTTGCCGGAAAAAAAGTGCAGCGGCTGTCAGGGAGTTTCTTCAAAAGGAAGCTGTGACATACATGCACGCTCCCGCCCACTCCAGTGTCGGTGGGACCCCCCGCCGGCCCAGGCGCTTCCCGTGTGCGCCTTCATAAACGACTGACAGGCCGTCTGTGATCGCCAACAAAGAAGAGGCAACCTTCGATCTTTTGAGGAACAACGCTCGAGCGAGCGCCAATATGCATACAATACGCTCTCCCTTCCGGCGTCGTCCCGTAGCACACGAAAAAACGCACGGAAGACAAAACAACAGCAAAGAGATGGGGGGGGGGGGGGGGGGGGGGGAGCAGGCTATCCGCAGAGAAAAGCCTGCAGTATAATGGGAAGGGGGCGGGGGAGGAGTGGCGCCGGCGCGGTTGGTGCAAGAGCGGGGGAGGTGAGAGGGCGGTGCCCCGGGCGCCAGGGAGGTGGTGTCGGCTGCTCACATGCGGGTCTCCCCAGGCAGGCCGCACATGAGGGCCGTGCCGCGGAGGATCCAGTGGTGGGGCGGGACGGGGGTGGGCAGGTACACCTCGGTGATGAAGTTGGTCGAGTGGCCCGTGGTCGAGAGGACACCCGCCCTGGTCTGGGTCTTGTACAGGGGCGCCACGTAGAGCCGGCCAAGGTCCGGGCTGTAGTCCGTCTGCGGCTGGAAGTGCAGCACCGGCATCGGCTGCGCCGCCAGACGGTGGGGCGAAGGGAGGCGGGATGAGCAGATGTTCAGCCACAACCACTCAGTGGTGACGGGGTGGCGGGGACGATGGCCTTGGAGCCGTGCAAGGCGGACCGAGGACAGCTCGCCCGGGTTGGCCTCGGCCAGGCACATGGTGTCCATGTCCCATCGGGCGCCCTCCACGAAGAGGCCGTAGATGTACACCCCTGGAGAGCCCCACCTCGGCCAGCAGATGATGATGATGATGATGATGATGATGACTGGATGATGATGACTGGATGATGATGACTGGATGATGATGACTGGATGATGATGACTGGATGATGATGATGGCGATGATGGTGATGACCATGGGAGGGAGCGGACCGTCCTCGGGCGGGGCGTGGATGGCCTCGCGGGGCTGCTGCAGGGCCGTGTAGCGGAAGGTGATGCTGTCGATGCTGACGTGGTGCTTGCGGGCATACGTCTGCAGGACGGCCGTCAGGAAACCTGCACCGCGGGACGGGAACCACAGGCCGGGGTGAGGTCAAGCATGCGCGGGGTAGGTGGGCGGTGGGCGGTGGGCAGGATGGGCAGGATGGAGGCAGGATGGGGGGACGCGGGCGGGAAGAAGAAGCCCGAGAGCCAGAAGGATGGGCAGGATGGGCAGGATGGGCAGGATGGGCAGGGACGCAGACTGGGCGGGAAGAAGAAGCCCGAGAGCCAGAAGGCGTTGGGGGGCCCGCCGGCGAGCCATTCCCGGAGGACCTGCACCCGCATCAGCAGGTCGCCGAACCAGAAGCCCAGCGGCTTGAGCGACGGGTAGGCGGCCTCGGCCCACATGTCCGGCACCTGGTTCAGGAAGATCGCGTTGTACACAAGCTCCAGCGACTGGCCCCGGGGGGGTGGGTGGGTGGGCGGCGAGGAGAAACATGAGGCGAGGCCACGGGAAGGCGAAGGCGCGTTCTTTTGAGGGTGCCGAGGGGCTTCGTTCGTTTGATGGGAGGACGAAGGCGGGTTGCGGGCTGCGGGTGGGGCGAGGCGGACCTGAGACATGACCACCAGGCCGGCGATGGCCTTCTCGAGCTCGGACAGCGAGGAGCGCATGATCTCCAGCAGGTTGTTGAACCGGGCCATCTGCACCCCGCCCCCGCCCCCGCCACGCCACGCCACACACCGCCGGAGTGGAGGATGGACAATGTCGATGAGGATGGCCCTGAACAGGGCGAGGTGGGAGATGCATGATGATTGGATGATGATGAGGATGATGATGATGACTGGATGATGGTGGTGATGGTGGTGATGGTGGTGATGGTGGTGGTGGTGGTGGTGATGATGATGATGATGATGATGATGATGATGATGATGATGATGATGATGATGATGATGATGATGATGATGATGATGATGATGATGATGATGATGATGATGATGATGATGATGATGATGATGATGATGGTGATGATGATGATGATGATGATGATGATGATGATGATGATGATGATGATAATGATGATGATAATGATGATGATGATGATGATGATGATGATGATGATGATGATGATGATGATGATGGTGATGATGATTGGATGGTGATGATTGGATGGTGATGATTGGATGGTGATGAGGTGCAGGTCAAGGGCAGGCCACCGAACACCCAGTGTTTGCCGGAGGTGGGTGATGCAGCTGGTGGACGCCATGGGCATGGTCCCGATGGCGGATCCTGTGGCGGAGGATGCGAGTGATGGGTGGCGGTGGTGGTGGCGGGCTTGGGGAGTTGGGGGCGGTGGTGCAGACCTCCTGGGCGAGGACCACGGCCAGGCTGTTGGGGCGGCCGTCCTCGTTGGGGGCGAAGACGCCCTCCTTGGCCTCGGCCCGGGTGAGCAGCGGGGGCAGGCGCTCCTTGATGGACCGGGCAAGGTCGAGCACCGTCTGGTCGCCCGACTTGCCGCCCGTGCCGCCGCCCGTGCGGCGGGGCTGCAACGAGACCAGGGTCGACACCACCCGCTGGGTGTCCGACAGCTGGAACTGCAGCTCGGCATTGGCGCTGCGGTGGCGGGTTGGGGGGTGGTATGAGAGGGGGCGCCAGCGAGGGCGGTTTGGGGGAGGAGGACAGCCAGGCAGGCAGGGACAGCCATCAGGACGGGAACAGCCAGCGAGAGCGTCCGCCCCAGGGCACGCGAGGGGTGGAGGGCAATGGAGGGGAGGACGGACTGCATGCCGAAGACCTCGGGGTCCTCGGTTGCGGGCAGCTGCTCGATGTGAGCCCGGGCGGCCTCGATGGGGCCCTGCGGGGGCAGCCGGTAAAGGCCCGAGGCGGACAGGGTGAAGCCCTCCTTGAGGATGTCCTCGCAGTAGTACCGCTCCAGGATGGCAAGCAGCAGGCGCCGATCCCAGTCGTCCGTCACGCGGCCCCCGTAGTTCACCTGCGCCCCGGCAAGAGCACACGGGGCACAGAAGGCACACGGGCAGACAAACGGGGGGGGGGGGGGGGGAGGCAGACAGACGGAAACGAGTGTGAAACACGGAATCTCCCAGCAACGCCATCCGCACCCCCAGGAGCGCCTCCCCTGCGCCACCACACCCTCCATCCCTGGGCCCCAGGCGTCCGGGCGGACGGACGTTGCCCGTCATGTAGGCGAGGGCCTTCCAGGGGATGAAGTCGTTCTCGTTGAGGTACATCCGCAGATGGTCCCGCGACACCTCGAAGTCCGACTCGTTGAACTCGTACTGCGGCCGCCCACCAGCCACCAGCCACCACCATCACCATCACCATCACCACCACCCCGGAGAGCAGAGGGTGAGGGCGAGCCACGGCCGAGATTTCTTCAATGAGGCCGTCAGTGTGGTTGGCCCCTGCAAAGGCGGCCAGGAGGTAAGACCCATACAAAAGGAGGGGCTGGCGGGGCAGGGGGGCGCATGACGGACGCCGATGTTCCACCCGAGGGGCCCGTACTTGCGGCGCTCCTGGATGAGGGCGTGGAAGAATGCCAGCCCGTAGAGGAGCCGCTTCCAGGTGCGGGCGTCCCGGCAGCCTTCGTCGTAGAGCTTCGGGTCGACCAGGTTGAAGCTGCGGCTCAGGTTGGCCTGAAGGCCTGCCCTCACACACATGCCGCCGCCCCCACAGGCACCCCGTGCAGCACAGGCAACAATGGTGAGGATGTGTGCGCTTTGGGGGCGAATGCGGAGGCCGGGGTGCCAGTGTGTGTGCGGACCCTTGGGCGGCTCGTTGGTGAGCTTGATGCCGTTCTGCAGGACGGGCACGGGGAAGGCCGCCGAGGGCATGGCCGAGAGCCACACCCGGAAGTCGGCGTTCTTGGGGGCGCCCTCCTGCACCCCCCGCCGCCGTCATGCCCAACCGCAGCCAGACAGCAGGCAGGCAGACAGGCAGACAGGCAGGCAGGCAGGCAGACAGACAGCAGGGGAGCAGGTGGTTACCGAACACGGAAGGCAACGTCAGAACGTGGAACGTGGAGGCAGCAGCTGAAAAGATGCGGGGCGACGGGTCAGAGGGACGGGGGGGGTGGAGGAGGGAGCGGGGGGTGCAAGTGGGGGGCCGTGGCGGCCGTGCGGACGGGGCTCTGGTAGCGCTGGACGATGCGGTCGAGCTCGGGCATCCAGGAGGAGGCCAGGTGGCAGTTCTGCAGGAAGACCCAGTCGCCCGCCTTGGCGGCCGTCTCCAGCAGGGCCCGTGCCTTGGGGCCCTGGCCCTGGCCCAGCGACAGGATGTGGGTCCGGTCGGGGTAGTAGTTCCGCGACTGGGCAAACCGCACAACGTGCCTGGGGGGGTGAGAGGGGGGCGAGTGGTGGGGCAGGATCGAGTGAGCAAGGGGCGAGGGGGCCGGGCCGGGGAGGTGGGTGATGTGGAGAGGGTGGGGGTGCCGAGGATGTCGTGGGGATGCGGACTGGGTGGGGTCGGCGCCCTGGGAGAGGACGAAGATGATGGGGGTCGTCTTGTTGCTGTCCTTGAAGGCCTGTCCGCCCCCCAGCCGGCAGGCACAGCACAGCCACCACACCGCACATGGAAGCCCCCACAGAAGCACCACCACCACCACCCAAGTGAGGAGGATGGATCGGCTGACCATGGGAGGGAGGGGGGGGGGGGCGACCGGGAACGGGGGGGGGGGGGGGGGGGGCGGCATCAGGGAGGCGGAATGGGGCCCGCGGGACCTTGTCGAGGTCGAGGGGCGGGCTGCGGGTGAACTCGGGGCCGAGGCTGAGCCGGACGAAGTCCGACACGGCCACGACGAGCTTCTCGGGGCAGCATACCTTGAGGCAGCATCAGCCGCCGGAAGGGCGTCACCTTTGGGGGCCCACTCGGCCGGGACCTCGCACCCGACTGGGGGTGGGGGGGGGGGGGGGGGGGGGGAACAGGGCGATGAAACGGCCGTGGGGGAGATGGCGGGAGTGGAGGGGAGAGAGGAGGGGCTGGGGCGGCGGACAGGGCTGCGGGGCGCCCAGGAAGGCCTGCCACTGTGGGGCGTTGGCGGCCATGTGGGCCGTCAGGCCGCCGAAGAGCTCGGGCAGCGCCTGCTCCTGCTGGCCGACCAGCTTCCAGTTGGCCTCGGTGATCAGCCCCGGCAGCGGGTTCGCACCCACCTCCACCTCCTGCACCCCCACGGCCCCGGCCGCACGGACGGATGGAGGTCGTGAGGCCCCGCGAGGCATTCCGGGGCAAGTGGGGTGGATGGGGTGGATGAGGTGGATGGGGTGCAAGTGGGGCGGATGGGTGGATGGGGTGGATGGGTGGGTGGATGGGTGGATGGGTGGATGGGGTGCAAGTGGGGTGGATGGGGGGATGGGTGGATGGGGATGCGGGCGACGGACGGTGAGGGAGCCGCGCAGGAAGTAGTCCCACTCCTCGTCGCTGATGGCGGCCGCCTTGCGTTGGATGTGGACGGCGATCATGAAGGCGAACAGGTTCCGGTGCTTCTCAAAGAGTCCGCAGCAGACGTTGCTGTACACCAGCAGCGTCAGGGCATCTGGGTGTGTGTGTGTGTGGGGGTGTCGTCACGCGAGGATGAGGCATGCAATCGATCATTTGGGCGTCTGGTCATCAGGGCGTCGGGGCATCTGGGGATATGGGGATATGGGCAGGGGTGCCGACCGATGAGGGCCTTGAGGCGCGACTCGAGGTCGGGCTGGGGGCGTGTTGCGCATGCAGAGCTTGAAGAGGTTCTTGAAGTAGGCCAGGCTGTACTGGTACATGGGGTCCATCAGGGCCAGGTCGGCCACCACGAAGTATAGCACCGACCTGCATGCAGACACTTCAGGGGGCGACGGACCCAGGGGTCAGCATGGGGTGGGCGGATGCCGTGATGGGGTGCGGAAGGTGTCCATTGCAGAAACGGCAGCGATCACGTATTTGACACGCCCATCGTGCTCCTCAATATGCGGGTACCGACGCTCATGATGATTGTCAGTCCCCTCGGATGGCACGGGAGAGACGTGACCCACAAAATTGTCATTTTCCGAGACCCGCACCGGCACCGGGGAGGTCGTGGGTGGGCGTGGGCGGACCCGCGGGTGGCCATGGTGCGGTAGCCGTTGCGGGCGGCGTCGAGGTCGATCTCCATCTGTTCGGCCTGCCGGACGCGCTCCTTGATCTCGTTCGAGGTGACCTCGACGAGTTCAGCGTGTTGATCAGGGTCGCGTCGTCCCGTCCATGTCCGGGGGGTGGCGGGAGGAGGAGGAGGAGGAGGAGGAGGAGGAGGAGGAGGAGGAGGAGGAGGAGGAGGAGGAGGAGGAGGATGAGGAGGAGGAGGAGGAGGAGGAGGAGGAGGAGGAGGAGGAGGAGGATGAGGAGTGGTGTGAGGGCATGGACGGTCGGTGGGTGGTGGCGGTCCGTCCGCTCATTTTCATGAGGTTCTGGTCGCCTTCTGGTGGCGAATTCCCACGGGGAAGACAGTCGCTGTGGCACCACCGGGCTGGGTGGTGGCGGGGGTGGCGGGGTGGCGGGGCGGTGGTGGGTGGCGGGGCGGTGGCGGCGGTGGGTGGGGTGTGCGGACCAGGAGGGCGTTGCCGGATGTGGTCTGGAGCAGCTTGAGGATCTGCTCCTCCAGCACGGCCAGCTGCTTGCGGTCCCGGGCCATGTCCACGACCAGCTTGTCCTTGGTCTCCTCCAGCTCTGCACGGCCACAGGCACGAGACAGCCGCCACCCACCGGAAACAGAGGTGTGGAATGTGGGGTGAGGGTTTTGGCGGTGGGGGGTCCTGGCACGTACTGGGTGCCAAATCGTCGGGCTGGAGGGCGCGGCGGCTGGCGGGGCGGGGCGGGGCAGGTGTGCGGTGGCGGACCGGGCTTCTCGGAGCGGACGACGTCGGCCAGGAGCTGGTCCTCGAGGCCCTGCATGGTGACGGTGAAGTTGATCAGGGTCACCTTGATGCACATGTCCGGCAGGTAGTGCGGGTTGGCCAGCTTGCTCGTCAGGTACAACCTGCGTCGTTACAGGCAGGCAGACGGGCAGACGGGCAGGCAGACGGGCAGGCAGACGGGCAGGCAGACGGGCAGGCAGCCACAAGATGAGCCATCAAGAACGGTGGTGGATGATGGCTGGCGGCGGAGGCGGCGATGGGCGTGACTGTGGAGGAGGGCGATGGCGGCGCCATGGGGGATGCGTGTCTGTGTGTGTGCGGGCCTGAAGTCCTTCATGTAGTCGATGTCCGAGTCGCCCAGGTGGATCAGGGTGCGGCCCGCCTGGACGAAGGTCTGCTGGAGCAGCAGCCCGTTGAGCTGCGGGTCGATGGTCTCGCCCACGTCCTCGATGAGCACCGGCTGGCCCGTCCGGATGCTGTTGGACAGGTGCAGCAGGAACTTGTCCTCGGTCAGCTTGAGCACACGCAGGTTGGGCTCCATCGACTTGATCCACCGGTTGGCCTGTGAGCCGCCGGGGGGGGGCGGGGGGTAACGGGCACGTCAGACGAGCAGAATGACAGAGCGACGACACATGCCACCCAGACACACGCGCAGGGCACAGGGCACAGGGCACGGGGGGGGGGGGTGCGGGCCTGTCCCTGGGGGTCGATCATCAGGGGCCACCGGCGGGAGCGGGTCGTGAGGACGGCGTTCTCGATGGAGAGCGGGTCCATGGGGAGCCCCATCAGGGCCCAGTCGCGGATCTGCGCAGCCACCAGACAAGGAAGGAGGACGGCCGACGGATGAGCGGAGGCGGGTGGCGATGGGCGATGCCCGGGCCTCAGACAAGGACGACGAGGAGGCATGGCAGGAAGGAGATGAGCACCATCCGTCGGGCTCTCAAATTCCTGCCCCGTGATGACCTCCCTGCTGCCCATGCGGATCCTGACCGATGGGCGCCGACGGGAATTCGCTCCTCTCGGCGGGGCGGCGGGTCGGCGCTGCGGACCTGGACGGGCTCGCAGAGGGTGTTGGCCAGGGAGAAGGTCTCGGAGACGTCGATGCCCAGCTCGCCGCAGCCGCCCACCCACTCGGCGATCAGCTCGCGCCGGTAGGGGGCCGTGAAGGCCCCGAAGTAGCTCACGCAGGCGGCCGAGAGCAGCGAGTCGCCCAGCAGCCACTGCGTCCCCCAGTCCCCCGGACCGGACCGGACCGAGGCAAGGCGCCGTGTCAGACGGAAGAACAACAGGTGGTGTGTGTGTGTGTGTGTGGGTGGCAAAGCGGACCTTGCCGCGCCCCTGGAGGTCGGCCAGGGTGGATGTCCAGCGGGACTCCTCGTCGCCCAGGGCCGTGATCAGGCTCGAGGCGCGGGCAAACCTGCACGGGTGGCGGCCGGGGAGAGGAGGTGGGAGGGGGCATGAATGATCGGCCCCCCGGCCGGCCCGTGGAGGTGGATAACATGGCCGTCATCATCATTCAGTCATCATCCTCACCACTCCCCGATCGCACGATCATCAACATGGCTGCCTAGCGACAGGATGGCGGCAGGGGCGGGCGGACCGGGTCTGTGTGAGGCGGATCTTCTCCTCGGTGCGTGCCATCTCCTCCTTCTTGGCCTGGAAGCGCTGCTTGAGCAGCTCCAGCTTGTCCTCGAGGTCCTTCAGCTGGCGCTGCTTCCGGGCCAGCTGCTCCTGGCTGGCGGCAAGCGCCTCCTTGGCCACACGGGCGGCCTCCTTCTTGGGCGCAATCACCTGCAGGGGGGGGGGGGGGGACACGTGTGTCAACGAGCATGACGGCGAGGGGCCAAGGCCAAGGAGAGGCGGGGGGCCCAGGGGCGGACCTTGCTGACGCGGGCCACGTCGGCCATGCAGCGGACCCAGAGGCACATGTTGGCGGCGGCCATGGAGGCCTTGGCAACCTCCGCCTGGACGAAGGTGGGGTCGTCCAGGTAGGGCTTCAGCAGCCGCTCCATCTTGGGCGTCACCACTGCCACCCCCGCATGCCCAGATGATGATTGGATGATTGGATGGATGACGATGGTGATGATTGGATGACGATGGTGACGACAACGATGATGATGGTGGTGGTGATGATCGGGATGCTGCTGATGCTGCTGATGCCGATGATGCCAATAGTGGTGCTGATGGAGGTGGTGAATGAGCGGGTGGATGGGAGCGGGCGGGGAGGGGCGGCCCTGGCATGGCAGACGGTTGGGGTCGCGGAAGCCGATCAGCTGGCTGACGAAGCTCGCATTGGCGGCGACCACCTTGCCCGCCTCCCAGGAGGTCTCCTCGCCGCTCAGCAGGATGCACACGGCCTTGACGACTTGCTTCACGGGCTGCACAGGGGGGGAACGAGATGGTGAGAGGGGACGGGGGACTGGGAGGGGCACGGGCCTCTGGGGGCCGCTGCAGGAGGGCCTTGAACTCGGAGATGTACTTGCGGTCGAGGCTCTCGAGGGCCTTGTTGGCCTGCTCGAGCAGCGGCAGCACCGAGGCCAGGTCCTTCTCGGCCTGGTCCGCCAGCGCCTGTTGTCGGGCACCACCAACCATCACCAGCATCACCACCACAGCCAGCCACCACATCCATCACCACCATAAAATGCAGCAGTCGGTGGTGAGGGCCGAGGTTGCGAAGGTGGACGGGGGGAAGCTGTGCACGGCCCTCCATCCACCGCACTGGGGGTTGGCGTGGGAAAGGTCATTCTTCGGAGGAGCATCATGAGGAGGGCGCGGGGGACCTCGGCCTTCTCGTTCTCGGCCCTGACGACGGCCTCCTCGGCCGCGACGACCCGCTTGACCTCGTCGGTGGAGGCCTGGTCCTTGAGGACGGCCTCCATCAGCTCCTTGGTCGACTTGGCCTGCTCGACCAGCACCGGCTCGAGGGCCTTCAGCTCCTTCTGCATGTCGGTCACCACCCGGTTGGTGTCGATCAGCGTGTTGATGCCGCCCTGGTACCTGCAGCCAGCACAGCCGGTGGTGGTTCGTGTGAGGTGAGGTGAGGTGATGGGAAGCTGCGGCATCGCCGCACCGAGGTGGCGCGGGAGAGGGTCAGGCGATGAACGAGGCATGTGGTGGTGAGATCAGAAAACGAGAAGAGAAAAATTGGATGTCATCGAAATACTGTGCATGGCAAAGTGTCTGTGTGTGCCCCTCGTCTTCTCCAGTGATGGCACGGGGGGGGGGGGGGGCAGGGCGCGTGGGCGGACTTTGTGATGTTGCTGTTGAGCCGCTCGCGGTTCTCCTCGAGGAGGCGGAAGAAGAGGGCGATCAGCTCCAGGTACGAGGTGGGCGTCGTGTAGAAGCGCCGCTTCATCTCATTCCAGAAGCGCTCCGACATGCGCTCCACCGACCGGTGCACCCGCACGCACATCTGGGCCACCGCATCCTGCAGCGGGGCCTGGTCAATCAGGTTGCACTGCGCCGAGTGGGCGGATGGGGGTGGGGTGAGTGGGCGGCGATGAGGTGCTGTGCTCACCCCCGCACAGAAAAGACATGGTTGATTGGGATGGGCGGGGCGGGGCGGGCGGGGCGGGGTGGGGCGGGGCGGGGGGTGGGGCGGGGCGGGGCGGGGCGGGGCGGGGCGGGGCGGGGCGGGGCGGGGCGGGGCGGGGCGGGGCGGGGCGGGGCGGGGCGGGGCGGGGCGGGGCGGGGCGGGGCGGGGCGGGAACGACGGACCTTGGTGATGCGCTCCTTGGCGACCGAGAGCAGGGCCGCCTCGGGCCATGTGGTGACCCAGTCGATGGTGCAGCAGCTGATCAGCGAGGGGAACATCCGACACCGGCGCCGGAAGGCGTCCCCACGGGGACATGCACAGCACGATGTGCAGGTTGTCCCGGACCCGCTCGATGAAGAACTGCATCACCTGGTCGGGCGCCTCGGGCACCTTCTGCTGCTTGCAGGCCGCCCGCAGGCTCTGGATGACCTGCTCACGCTCGTCGGGCTCATACAGGTTGGGCACCTGCGGGGCAAGTCCACACCGGATCAGCACCATCATTCGTCATTCGTCAACCACCATCATCACCCAATCATCATAACATCCAATCATCATCAGCATGCAATCATCATCATCCAGGTGAGCGAGCAGCGCCCGCCGTATTTTTGCCAAACAGCTGCAAGGGGGCCACCCATGGAGGACAGACAGGCGCGGCGCAGGGGGGGGGGGGGGGGGGGCGAACCTCGCCGCTGTTGAGGATACCCGAGATGTCCTCGAGGAAGCCCTCATTGCTGATCTGGGTGTCGGTGAAGAGGAAGACGGCCGGCTTGCCCTCGACGCCCGTCACCGCGTAGAGCTTCTTCAGATCCTCGTGGAACTCGGCCGTCCCGTAGTTCTGCCGGCGCCGCACGGCACAGACAGACAGACAGACAGACACCCGTGTATGGTGAGCAGAGGGACTCCATGCCCCCGATGCAGATGCCGCCATGCCCCGAGGCCGATGTCAATGTCCCCCCATGCCCGGGAGGAAGGGCACGTGGGCAACCACCGGAAATGTCGGGGGCGTGGGTGTGGGTGCAGTGAGTGTGTGGGGGCGACCTTGGAGAGGGTGATCTCGAAGCACTGGTAGCCCTCCATCGAGGCGGCCAGCCGGGTGAGTGACTGCTTGCCGCACCCACCCACCCCCACCAGGAGGGCGTTGCCCCGGGGCTGGCGGATGATGCGCGAGATGCGGGCCACATGCTGCATGGCGTCGCGGAAGAAGACCAGATGCATGTCCTTCTTGTGCTGCCCCACCGCCTCCACGTTGTAGTCCTCCAGGAAGGTCTCCATGATCTGGGCGGCCTTGCCGTAGTCCTTGATCTGCGCGCGCGCACACACACCCAACATGCGCACGGCGACCGGGCCGAGCCCCCCCTCGGGTGAGGCCGGGCAGGGCAGTGGCAATGACAATGACAGGGACGCACAGAAACGCACACACACACACATCCATGCAACGGGGCAGGGCCACGGGGACGGGGGCGGACCTCCTCGTAGACGCGCGGGTCGGCGTTGGGCTTGAGGAAGTCGCCGAACATGAAGGGCTGCCCCCGGACGAAGACCTCGTCGTGGTCCCACTGGGTCGAGTAGAACCTGCGTCAGCCAGCCCCCCAGCCAAGGCAAACGGACAGGAAAGTGAGATTGATGATGGCTGGTGGGCATGGACATAGGCATGAACACGGGCCCCAGTCAAGCAAGGCCCTTTCTGGGTGCATCCCTCCTGCCATGGGAAAGAGAAGGGCACCCAGGGCTGGGAGGGGACAGGAATGGGGCGCGGGGGTGCGGGCCGGGGCGGACCGCTTGATCATCTCGACCAGGAGGGTGGTGAAGACGCGCCGGTCGTCGTCGTCGATCAGCCGGTCGGCGAAGACCCGCATGCACTCGTGCACCCACAGCCGGATCATCGTCGGCTCGTCGGGCACCGCGGCCGGGGTGGCTTGCAGGATACCTGGTCGGGGGGGGGGGGGGGGGGGGGAGGGTGATGAGAGAGGACACACGACATCATTGCCTTGCCCCGCTGTGCATGGGTGCATATCCGGTGCAGCGAGTCTGTGGTGGTGTGGGGGCGGCGGACCCTGGAACACCTTGGAGACGTCGCGCAGGTTGTAGACGTAGTGCGACTTGCGGGGCGTGGGCCGGAGGTCCTCGCAGATGCGCCGGTAGACCTCGCAGGTGGCCTTGACCACGTTGCCCGTCAGGTCCCTGCGCCAGACACAGATGACAGACACAGAGCCGCCGATATGTTGTTGATCGAAAACGCGCGTGCGGCGAGGGAGCACTTAGCAAGATGTGGCAGCGAGGGAGGCGGAGGCGGAGGCGGAGGCGGAGGGGTGCGGACTTGACGGGGCCGGCGAAGCCCTGGTCGAGGTAGCCGCCCAGGATGGAGCCGAAGATGCGCTGCAGGGAGACCTCCGAGGGCGGCGCGAAGACCACCTGCGAGAAGTGCGCCAGCAGCCGCCCCGAGATCTTGTTCCGCCCGCCCCCTGCGCCCAGCGACCACCGGCAACCACCACCACCACCACCCGCAGACACGCTGTCAGACGGGCGGGCAGGCCGGGCGCGGGACTGTTCCTCCACGGGGCTGCCGGGGCGGACCGGGGGGCCCGCAGCATGCCAGGGTGGCGACGTCCTCGATCTTGCGGAAGGTGAGCTCCTTGCGGTCGTACCAGCCCTCCGTGTCCAGGAACTGGCGGATCAGCTCCAGCGGGGGCTGCGACCCGTACCGGTCCGGCATGGGCATGTTCAGGTCGTCTGCAGGCCCCCCCAGGCGGCCCAGATGGAGATGACGGGGGGTGGATGAAGGACAATGGGGCATGGAGATTGCGGGGGCAGGAGGCAGGGGTGCGGGGTGGGGGCGCGCGGACCGATGAAGATGACGATGCGCTTGCCGGCTGGGGCGACGAACTTGGTCTGGCGCTTGATGAGCTTCGACTCGATCATCTCCTGGGTCCGGTTGGACGAGGTCTGGGCCGAGAAGTTCAGCGTGATGGGCACCAGGTTCTGTTGGTGGGCGCAAGGGGAGAGGAGAGGGAGGATTGTGATGGTTGTGATGATTGGGTTGTGTTGATCCTGATGGTGCTGATGATGCTGATGCGAAATGGGCGGGCCCGGCCCAGGGCGACAGGGGGCGGAGGTGAGAGCAAGTGCGGCATGAGGGCGTGGCGTGGCGGCGGGGGCTGCGGGCTGCGGGCCTTGGTCTCGGCGCTGCGAGCGAGCATGTCCGCCGCGACGACCGACTTGCCGACACCCGTCTCGCCCGTGATGAGGACCGGGGCGCAGATGTCGGTCAGGTACTCGGCCAGCTGGCTCGTCCGCACCGTGTCCACGGTGGGCACCAGGATCTCGAAGAACCGCTGCCCGGGCGTGTACTGCGGGCAGCCACAGGGGTCCGTGGAGACGACGGGGAATGAATGAGGGGCCAGAGGGCAGCAGGCAGGAGGCAGAGCGGGGAGGAAGGGTGGGGCGGCATTCGGACGTGGAACTCGGGGGCCTGCCAGGGGACCAGCTTGTGCGCGGCGAAGTCCACCATGTAGTCGTAGGCCAGCCCTGCAGCCCCCGCCCCGCCCCGCCCCGCCCCCGCCCACAGCAGCCGAATATGAATTGACGGGGAAATTGGAGCGGCCCAATTTCGTGTTGGTTCCGAAAAAACGAACCAGTTTGGAAACCCGGTTTGGAAACCGGGCTGACCAGTACCCCAAACCAGTTCACAGATCACCCGGCCCGTTGGAGATCGAGACGCGTGATGGGAACAAGGACCAGCAACCACCAGCACGAGTGCGGGGTGGGGCGGGGCGCGGCGAACGGACCGACGGATGGAACGAGGACGCCCTCGATGGTGTCCTTGACCCAGGAGTCGAAGGCCTCGCGGGCCCCGGCATGGAGGGCCCCGCCCATGCCCCACACCAGGGCGAAGACGAAGGACAGCATCAGGGTCTGGCGGAGCCCGTCCTGGGCCAGACGCAGCTGCTCCTGGGGGTTGGCGGCCCCCGGCTGGGGGTTGGCCCCGGCCGCGGCGGCGGCGGCGATGGTGGCGCGCAGGGCGGGCAGCGGGTTGACGAAGCCCCGCTCGGTGCGCAGCAGGGACTGCAGCAGGCGGCAGGTGGACTTGACCCGGTTCATGGGGGCCGCCCGCATGTCTGGGCGTGGGAAACGGGGCGGGAGGCAGGGAGGCGGCGGTGAGGTGAGGAACAGGCAAGGCAATGTGCCCAGACAGAGAGCTTCCAAAGATCAGACGAGACAAAAAGCTGAAGAGGCAGCGTGGTGGTTGGGTTGGTGGTTGGTGGTGGTGGTGCGGTGGTGGGTGTGGCGGATGAGAAGGCAGTGGCTGTGGCGGGGGGCACGGGGGCCTGTGTGCGGACCCTCGCGCATGGCGGCCAGGGCGGCCTGGCAGGGGTCGATGTACTTGTCGAAGGCCTCCCAGAGCAGGTCCACCCCCTCCTCGCCCAGGGGCCCCCGCATGGTCTTGTCAAGCCACGAGCGCACGTAGGCCCGCCAGGGCATCTCGCAGGCGTCCACGTAGACCATGCCGCACCGGGAGACGGTGGCCGGGGAGGCGACATCGAGGTTCTCCACCTCGAACATGAAGGTGCAGGTCGGGGTCAGCTTGATGCGCTTCCGGTTGGGCAGGCAGAGCGTCTTCGAGTCGTCCAGCACCGTGTTCAGGGACTCGATCCACAGCGTGTCCACGGGCCTGTGCCACGGAGGGGAGCGGATGGGTGGGCGGGGGGTGGGGTGGAGGGGCATCCAGAAATGAGTGGCGTGAGCAGGGGCGGAAACGCGGTGGGGTGGCTGGGTGGCCAACATATCGCAGCAAGACAGCACAAAGTGCCATGCAGGTGGGGGGGGGGGGGGGGTGAGCAGACCCGTCGAAGATGGTCCACTGCTTGGTGGGCGAGTCGTCCTTGACGGCGGCCGCCACGAAGGCGCTGAGGAGGCCCTCCTGCCACTCCTGGGTGACCTCGTTGGCCCGCCCGTAGAGCTCGTCCATCGAGATGGACTTGGGGTTGAGCTGGTGCTGGATGACCGGCTGGAACTTGGGGTTGGTCGACCCCTGGGCGTGCAGGCTCTCCATGGCCTCGGCCAGCAGGTCCCGGCAGACGGTCTTCCCGCCGCAGGTCGGGCCGACCAGCATCACGCCGTGCCGCACGTTGAGCGTCTCGAAGAGCTCGATCGTCTGCTCAGCCCCGGCCCCCGGGGCCACACAGGCCGAAGTGAGCATGGCCGGGCGCGGAAGTGGTCCTGACCATCCTCATCCTCATCCTCATCCTCATCCTCATCCTCATCCCACCATCACCATCATCCCGTTCACCATCACGGGCGGACCTTATGGAACTGCCAGGGGACCTTCTGCAGGCCCCGCTTGACGCAGGCGGCCTCGAGGGCGCTCGTCAGCTCGGCGTAGTCCGTGACGGGCAGCTGGGCGTCGGGGAACAGGTCCCCCACGATGGCCTCGAAGAGCGGCACTGGACGGGAGGGAGGAGGCACAACAGCAGCGAGGCGAGCCAAGAAGAAAGTGAGCCCAAAGCGGAGTGACGCCGCCGGCACGGGAAGAGATGAGATGGGATCCATGGGAGGCGGGGGATGCTGGGATGGGGGTGGGAAGGGGATGGAGAACGGGGGATGAAGAATGGCGGGGTGGCGGGGGATGGGGCCGGGGAGGAGCCGGACCGTCGTCGGCGAGGAACTTTGGGATGTTGGACTCGCGCATGGCCCGGATGAGGGTGATATCCTCGGGCAGGGAGGGGTTCTCCCGCTTCAGCGAGCCGGCCATGACCAGCACCGACTTGACGGCCCGCATGCCGAAGTCGTAGTGCTTCTGCTGGCTGAGCTGCTCGGAGGAGAGCTTGTACAGCTGGGTCATCTTCTGGCTGAGCACCTTGGCGTTCTTGAAGCCCTGCGAGAACAGGATGATCTCCGCGATCAGGGCGTACTGGGTGGGTGGTGGGTTCCCACCGCGGGGAGGCCCGGTCGGTGGGTGGGCGGGAAAGGAGAGCGGCCGATGATGAGTGTGAACTCGGGAGGTCAAGAGCAAGGGACGGGCTGGGCGGGGCGGGGCGGGGCGGGGCGGGGCGGGGGCGGGGCGGGGCGGGGCGGGGCGGGGGCGGGGGCGGGGCGGGGCGGGGCGGGGCGGGGCGGGGCGGGGCGGGGCGGGGCGGGGCGGGGCGGGGCGGGGGGCGGGGCGGGGCGGGGCGGGGCGGGGCGGGGCGGGGCGGGGAGGGGCGGGGCGGGCGACGATGGGTGGGTGGGGAGGCGGACGTTGGGGATCATCATGGCCACGGGGCGGAAGAGGCACTTCAGGTTGTCGGGCAGCTCCGTCCGGCCCGCGTAACCCTGTGCCACCACCACCACCACCACCACCACACATTGGCATTGATGAACGCGCGCGCGTGTGGGTCAAACTCATCGCAGCGAGCGGGGGGGGGGGGAAGGGAAGGGGGCATGACCATTGATCGTGGGGGAGGTGGGGCACGGCAGAGGTCACGATGCCCTCTGGGGGGGTGGGACGGACGGGGTTCATGGTGATGAAGACGGCGCACTTGTCGTTGAGCGGGATGAGCGACCCGTCGAAGCGGAACCGGGTCAGGCCCTGCTGCAGCGCGTCCTGGATGACGCGGATCTGCTGGGCCACCACGGAGAGCACCTGCCAAAAACAACACCGACAGCAGCAGCAGCAGCAACAACAACAAGATCAAGGCCCCCCAGTTGCCAAAGGCGCCACACGGGAAAAACAACATTGAGATGGCAGTTGCCGGCCAACGCCACTCAGGCCTCGCCCGAATGACGGGGGTGGGCGGGTCGGCTCAGGGGCCGGGAGCGGGAGCGGGAGCGGGAGCGGGAGCGGGAGCGGGAGCGGGAGCGGGAGCGGGGGGGGGGGCGGCGGACCTCGATGTCGATGCGGTTGAACTCGTCGAAGCAGAACCAGGCGCCCGACTGGACCATCCCGCTGAACATCTGCCCCATCGTGTCCACCTGCAGCCCGTCCGAGCAGTTGAACACCTGCCCCGCATACACACAAACGCACCCCGACGGAGAAGCATAGAGTGCCGTGTCAGCGGAGGCGGTCTGTCTGCGTGTGTCCGAGTGCCCGTCTGCCCCGGGTGAGGAGGGAGGCGAGGGGTGGGGGGGCCGCACGGACGACGCACTGGCGTGCGAGGGCCTTGGCCAAATCCTTGCAGGTCTCGGTCTTGCCCGTGCCGGCGGGCCCGGCGGGAGCGCCGCCCAGGTGGAGGTACAGGGCCGAGGTGAGGGTGATGTAGCACTGGTCGGTCAGCGGGGTGATGACCAGCCGGGGCGTGCAGCCCAGGTACTCGTAGCCGTACTCGAAGGCGCTGTTGGTCTGGCGGATCTCGCAGCCCCGGTCCGGGTCCCAGTAGTACCTGCGATGGTTGGGTTGGGTGAGGATGATGGTTTTGGATGAAGCACAGAGGGGCGGCCCCGGGAGCACAGTGGGCCGGCCGTGAGGAGCTCGGTGTCGAAAGGCCCACCACCACCACCACCACCATCACCACTCCGCATCAACACCCACCATCAACATCATCAATCGCCGTCAGGGTCATCCATCATTACCACCCTGCTCCCCTTATGCTTGAAAACAGGGCTGACCTGAGGCGCTTCTTCCAGTCGAAGTCGTGGATGGAGGCCACCCGGTCGCGGGCCATCTCCTCGACAATGTCCCGCGCGTGGACGTCGATGACGATCAGCGCCTCGATGGAGCCCCGCTGGAGGGCCGTCAGGTCGCGGCGGACGATGTCCGTCATCCCGTCCAGCTGGCGCTCCTGCCTGCCCAGCAGGGCCCGCAGCTCCTCCACGGGGCGCTCGGAGGTCAGGGCCTTCTCGCACTCGCGCGCCCAGAAGATCTGCGCCCCCGCGATGACGATCTGGGCGTGGTGCCGCAGCAGCCACTCCGACCGGGGCTGCTCGCAGGCGCAGCAGAGGCGGACCGTCCGTGGTGAGGAGGTGGGGACGCAGAAGGCCAGGGTGCGGGAAGCAGAGTGCGTGTGGAGGCGCGCCGAGTGGTTGACGGCCATGCCATCCATGCAGAAGGGACAAGCGAGTGCGAGATGGGCATGGGGGGGGCGGCGGACCCGGGTCGGGTAGTCCGTGACGGCGTCCCGCAGGAGCAGCCTCAGGTTGTTGAACATGGACTTCTCCACAGCCCCCAGCCACTCCTCCACCGGGCTCGCTAAGCAATGGGGGGGCACGCGACAGGTCAGAATCGATTGAGAATGAGGAGGAGCGGAGCGAGGGCGGGTGGGTAGGTGGGGAGGGAGGGGCGTCTGGGGGGGTGCGGACTGCGGGGCTTGACGCGGCCCTCGCGGAAGTGGACCACCTCGGCCTCGGCGCTCTTGATGCCGACAATCTCGATGCGGCGCGGGTCGTCGATGTGGTCGAACTCGAGCCACTTGATGTCTGCCCGTACGTCCACAGCCACAGCCCACCCAGAGGCAAGGGCAAGGGCAGGGGCAGGGGCAGACACCAAGCAAGGGAAAGGGAGGCCGACAACGGTGAACGCGCAGTGCAAAAGGGGTCGGTGGGCGGCAGAAGTGGCAGGCTGTTGGGCTGGGGCTGGGGCTGGGGGAGCTGGAGTTGGGGCTAGGTGGAGGGCGGACTGTCGAAGAGCTTGGGCAGGGGCATCAGGGGCAGGGGCATCAGGGGCAGGGGCATCAGGGGCAGGGGCATCAGGGGCAGGGGCATCAGGGGCAGGGGCATCAGGGGCAGGGGCATCAGGGGCAGGGGCATCAGGGGCGGGGGCATCAGGGGCGGGGGCAGGGCGGACTGTCGAAGAGCTTGGGCATGTACTGCTGGGCGACGAGGGGGTTCTTGCCCTCCTTGAGGATCTCGAGCAGGTCGTCGTTGGACAGGAAGAAGAACCGTGCGAAGACGGCTCGCTTGGCGTTCAGGTAGTCCTCGAGGCGCTTCTGGATGTCGTCCAGCACCGCGTTGTGGCCCTTGAACTTGGCCGCCAGGCCGGGCTTGGTCCCCTGGAAGAGCACGTTCGGGGTGGCGTGCACCGACCGCATCAGGTCTGCCAGACAAGAGGAGGCGGGCGCACAGATGCGGCAACGAGGAGCGGGTGAGCGAGGAGGTGGAGATGCGAGTGATGCTGATGCGAATGTTGATGATGATGATGATGGTGATGATGATGTGCTGTTGATGGTGATGAACTGATTGGATCACGATTGCATGTTGATGGTGATGCTGGTGGTAAATGCTCATGGTGCTGATGTGTGCAGAGAAATTTCTGGTGGTGGCCAAGAGGAACGAGACTGCCATCACTCGCGTGGAGGGAGGGGGAGCCCGGGCCGGGCCGACGGACCGATCCAGAACTTGTGGCACTCCTTGAAGGCCTCGGTCTCCTTCTTGAGCTGCATGGCCACGTCGCCCCCCGAGAAGATCGACTCCAGCCCCAGCCAGCGCTTCTGGAACTCGAGCCACTGCCGCATGGCCTCGGCAAGCGTGTTCAGCCGCAGGTCCCACGAGTCCAGCGCAATCAGCTGGGCGCCGCCACCCCGCAGAGTGGGGGTGAGGGTGATGATGAAACGATGATGATGACAACGAGAATGATGGTTGGATGATGTTGGTGATGGCGATGAGGATGATGACGATTGGACCGCCCCAGCCGCGATACCCACTCTGTGGGCACTGAACCTGGCGGGGCATGGACATGGCTGGGTGTGTGCTGTGTGCTGTGGTGCTGTGGTGCTGTGGTGCTGTGGTGCTGTGGTGCTGTGGTGCTGTGTGTGCTGTGTGTGCTGTGTGTGCTGTGTGTGCTGTGGTGCTGTGGTGCTGTGGTGCTGTGCGTGCTGTGTGCTGGGGGTGCGGACGTCACGGATGGGCTCGACGTAGCGGGAGCCCTTGATGGTGGAGATGATCATCTGGGTGTCCTCCAGCACCTGCAGCAGCTCGTCGACCTCGGTCAGGATCCACTGGTTCTCGCGGTACTCCCGCGTCGTGAACTCTGCCCCACCCAACCCCGCCATCCAACCCGTCACCCAGCCACCCAGAGCCGCAGCAGCGTCACACAGGAATGATGTGAGCGCGGGACGCCTCTGGGAGGAGGGCGGGGGGTTAGGAGGACAGGGCGGGGCGGACCCATGGTGTTCCACACCTTGACCACCTTCTCCTGGAGGGTTTCCTTAAGGGCCAGCTCGTTGGTGGCCTCGTCGCTGATCGAGGCGATCATCTCCCCGCCTGCATCGCCATCACCACCGCCCCATTCAATCATCATCCGATCCATCATCCAATCCATCATCCGATCCATCATCCAATCCATCATCCAATCCATCGATCCATCATCCGATCCATCATCCGATCCATCATCCAATCCATCATCCGATCCATCATCCAGTCCATCATCCAGTCCATCATCCAATCCATCATCCAATCGTCATCACGACCAGCATCATCCGACCACCATCTCGGCATCATCACCATCCGGTCATCACCACCACCACCACCAATCATCCGATCAGGTGTGTGGGGCGGGGCGCGGACGCTTGAGGGCCTCGATCTCGAGGAGCCAGCCCAGAGTGTAGTCCTCGCGCCAGTCGGCCACGTGGCCGAGGGCCTCCTGGATGCGCTTCCAGTGGTGCGCCTGCAGGGCCGGGTTGCGGAGGCTCTTGATGAGCGGCACCGAGGGCTTGAAGGCCTGCACGTCCCGCTTCAGGCCCACCACCACCTCGTTCCGGGGCAGCTCGCGCTCGCACACGTTGGCCGACTTCTCGAAGACCAGAACCTGGCAGGCAGCCGAGCAGGTGGCGGTGGCGGCGGAGGCGCGGGGGGGGGCATGGAGACATGAGGACTGTGGGGAGCGATGGGAAGCTGCGGCCGTGGGCTGGGCTGCGGCAGGCAGAGGGCAATGCGTGGCAATGCGGGTGCAATGCGAACCTGGCCTTCGATCTCCTTGGGGTCGAGGTCCTCGAAGGCGGCGTTGTTCCACTTGTCGGTGGCAATCTGCGCGGGGGGGGGGGGGGGGTCAGCGTCAGATGTGCAACTATTGCTGTTATCCCGAATCGAGAGCGATAGCGAGGGGACCGATTGGGGGTGTCGATGGCGAGGGGCGGCGCCCGGTGTGTGGGGTGTGGGGTGTGTGGGGTGTGGGGTGGGGTGTGGGTGCTGCCGACCTGCCAGTCGTGGATGGCCTGCCACATGCGGTGGATGTAGCCCACCTGGGTGTGCAGTGAGTCGACGTCCTCGAAGGGGGCCGGCGTGCTGTTGAAGAGCTTCTGCAGCTCCTTGAAGCGCTTGCTCTTCTCCACAAACTCCTTCGCCTTGCGGAAGATCCCGTTGGCCAGCTCGAGCGACTGGGGGGTATGGGGAATGGAGGCGGCGGATGGGTGATGCCGACTCGGACCCCGCAAAATGCCGGCCACACGCCGCCAAGGGACGGGCAGCCGGATGGCGGAGGGCATCTCAGGGCATGCGGGAGAGGCCCGAATCGGGTGGCGTGGGCGTGGGCGTGGGCGTGGGCGTGGGCGTGGGCGTGGGCGGGCGTGGGCGTGGGCGTGGGCGTGGGCGTGGGCGTGGGCGTGGGCGTGGGCGTGGGCGTGGGCGTGGGCGTGGGCGTGGGCGTGGGCGTGGGCGTGGGCGTGGGCGGACCTTGTCGGGGTCTCGGTGACGGCGTAGAGGGCCGGCTCGTTGGCGCGCTCCTTGACCCGCTTGACATCCTCGTGCATCTCTTCGATATCCCGCTGAAGCAGCAGCCCGAACCGGGTCGTCTCTGCAGACCCACAGCCACCAGCCACCAGCCACCAGCCACCAGCCACCAGCCACCAGCCACCAGCCACCAGCCACCAGCCACCAGCCACCAGCCACCAGCCACCAGCCACCAGCCCCCAGTCAAGCAGACGACAGGGACATCCAGGACCAGACAGGCACCGAGTGGGAGCAAACAGAGGCGGGGACCGGGAGAAAGAAACGGTTCATGGGCCTTGGATGCTTCATCTGGGGACGCGCGGTGATGCCCAGGGCGTGGCGGGCCAGAGGGGCGGACGGGGGGCAGGGCAGGGGCTGGAGGCGGACGGACGGTCCTCCTTGGAGGTCGAGGCGGCGGCGAGTGTGTTGCGCATCTCGATCTGCGCCGTCCGGAGCAGCGTCAGGTTGACCGCGTCCTCGTCCTTCCGCGGCGGAATCTGCGCCACCCGGCGGGGCGGGGCCGGGCGGCGCGGTGGTGCGGGGCGGGCGGGCGGGCGGGGTTGGAGGGAGGAGGTGTTTGTGTCGGGGTCGGGATGGGAGGCGGAAGGCGGGAGGCGGGAGCAGCACCAAGGGCACAAGGAGACAGCCAGGGCGCGCAAGAGGACGGAGTGGGTGCCGTCCTTCATCGGCCAAGCAGCAGCAGCAGCAGCAGCAGCAGGACAACACCAGCAAGGCAGGCACGGGGGGAGGAGGAGGGGGGCCGGGCGGCGGACGTCGTACTCCTTCATGGCCGCGAAGAACCCGTCGATCTTGTCGAAGCGCTCCTGCATCGAGGGCGCCCGCTGGGCGATCTCCTGCAGCTCGGCCAGGTAGCCCGCAAACTCCTCGCACTGCACAGGCCCGGGGTACCCCCCCAGAAGCATCATATCAGGGGGGTTGCAGCCCAAACGGGGGTGCGGGGCGGGAGGCGGAAGGGGATGGCACACGGACGGAGGCGGGCCGCTGGGCCAGCTTGCGGTTGGCCTCGTGGACCTCCTGCAGCAGGGCGGAGCACTTCTGGGCGGTCAGGGCGGGCAGGCACTCGCGCAGGTCGGAGAGGCACCGCTGGATGGCCGGCACCAGGGTCCCCTTGAGCCGGGGAACCTCCAGCCGGAAAAGCTCCACGTCCCAGGCGTCCTTCAGCCTGCGCCACCCACCCCAGCGGCGATCCGGGGAGAGCCAATGATCAGCCGGGGGCGGGGACAGGGGAGCCAGGGAAGACAGGGAAGACAGGGAAGACAGGGAAGACAGGGAAGACAGGGAAGACAGGGGTGACAGGGGGGACAGGGGGGACAGGGGGGACAGGGGACAGGGGACAGGGGACAGGGGACAGGGGGGGACAGTAACAAAAATCCGGGAAGGGCAGGGAGATGGGATGGGGCTGGGGGGGCGGAGGGGACGGACTCCTTGACGTCGCTGAGCTGGGCCAGGTGCTTGTCCAGGGTCTCCCGGTACCAGCGGAGGGGCGGGTCCTGGGCAAGGATCTCCTCCTTCACAAGCGACCTGGCGGCGGACAGGCGGGCGGGCGGGCGGGCAGAGCGCATTGAGCACAAAACCGGTGGTCGTGGGGGGTGCTGGGTGCTATGGGGAGACAGATGCGGGATGGGAGGGGCCGCGGGCCTGTTGTCGAGGAGCATCTGCTTGAAGGGCTCGAAGCGGGTCGCGTACTCGAGGGCCACCCGGTAGGAGCGGGTCAGGGCCTCCTTGATCTGGGCGCGCAGCTCCACGAAGTGGCTGTCGTCGTCCAGGCGCTCTGCAAAGTCAGGACGGTGAGGGTGAGGGTAAGGGTAAGGGGGATGATGGTGGTGATGATGATGGTGATGATGGTGATGATGACTGGATGATGATGCTGATGATGCTGATGATTGACGATGGAGGAGGTGAGTTGCACGTGTGGGTGTCTGCGTGTGTGCTGTGCTTATGCGGGGGCGGGGGGGGGGGCGGGGGCGGACCCTCGAGGAGGGCCAGGGTGGTTGTGGCCTCGCCATCCTCGGCGCTGGCGTCCTCGGGGCAGGACGGGAAGCGCGGGTCCTGGATGAGCAGCTCGTGGCGCGAGGCCCGCTGGGCGAACTGGCGGATGAGGTCGTGCAGGGTGGCCTCGTACTGGTCCCCGTCCGGATCCAGCCGCAGCTGGTCGTGGTGCTGTGGGCCGTGTCGTGGGGGGGCGCAAGGGGAAGCCAGCGTCAGGAAACAGGGATGCATTCGCTTGTGGTGCGAGTCGTCAGGAGGGATCGGGGGGGTGGGGTGGGGGGGGGGGGGGGGGGGGTGGGGGGGCACGGACGATGATCAGGTCGGTCCGGAGGAGGGGCGGGGGCAGGGCCTTGGCGTGGGCCACCTTGGCGGCCAACTTGGTCACCACCCGGGCGCCCAGGCTAACCTTGGGCAGCTTGGCCGCCCCAGGCGGTGGCGGAGATGGTGGCGGCTGCAGCAGAAGGGGTGGGGCGGGAGGCCCGATGAATCTTCGAGGCCTGAAACGCCCCCGTCCCATCTACCTGTCCTCCCGGCCCGCGGACCTCGGGCTGTGCGATGCCTGGGGTAGGGGACCGCGGGGGTGTGGTGGCCCCCTGGGGGCGGCCCTGGGGTGGGCGAGAGCCCCCGGGTCGGACTGGCCGACTCGGCCTTGCGGCCGCCCCGCTTCTGCCTGCCCAGGGCCGCCTCGGCGGCCTCCTCCTCCTCGCGGCGCTTCTGGTCGAGGGCCTCGCGGTAGGCCTCGAGGTGCTTGGTCCGGGGCGGGGCCGGGGCCGTGGTCTCGTCGCACCGGCGCAGGGCCGCCAGCAGGGCAGCCGTCGCGGCCACCACCACGTGGTGCAGCGCATCGAGCAGCATGTAGTCCACCGTCCGGACGACTGTGTGTGTGTGTGTGGGGGGGGGGGGGCACCGGCCGAGACGGGAATCGTGATGAGGGGCCCACACCGTCAGTCCCCATCGCACCACGCCCCGCCCGCCGCCCGCCGCCCGCCGCCCGCCGCCCGCCGGCCCCGCCCAGGAGCCCCGCCCAGGAGCCCCGCCCAGGAGCCCCGCCCACGGACAGCTGCGGAGCCTGCGGCACTCTGTGCGCCTGGCGGCCTGCTGTGTGTAGGTCAGCCTGAGCGACTGGTCGAGCATGGCCTGCATGCCGCGCCGCCTGGAGGCCTCCGTGGCGGCCACCGCGGCGGGGTCCATGGGGGCCGTCGGGGCGGGGCGAGTCCGACCGGCTGATGGCCCCGGGCCCCGTCCCGATGCGCCGCTGGGCCGCCGAGCCGAGGGGGCGCGGGCGCGGAAGGTCGGGCTGGGCAGCAGGGGGGGGGGGGGGGGGGGGGGGGGAGGGGGGAGATGGCCGGGGCGGACGATGAGGAGCGAGGTTGGGACACATCCGTGAGTTCCGCCAGATCACGGCCCCTCCACCCCCCGGCACCCCCTTCCCAGGGCGCGGACCCGCGGCTCAGGGGGCGCGCTGGCACGGGCGGGGGGCTGGTCGGCCCCGGGCGAGGGGGGGCCGTCGCCAGGCATGTTGTGGAAGCCCTTCCGCTCCAGCACTGCCGTCCGCCGGGCAGCAGCACCCGCACCCACACCCACACACAGACACAGACACCGCCAGCCAGGCAGCAGCACCCCCAGCGAAGGGAGGGAGGGAGCAGGTGAGCAGCCCGCCCCAGCGCCAACAGGAGCGAGAGGGCAGAGCGGCTGGGGCGGCGGGGTGGGAGCGGACCCCCGTCGCAGGCGTGCGAGACGAGGTCTGTGATCTCGTTGTAGAAGCCGTCCATGGCCTCCGAGAAGCGGCCCCCGACCTCGTCCTGCCCGCCCGCCCGCCGCCCCAACCGCCAGGTCGAGTCAACCTCATCAGCACATGCCCCGGCCCATCCCCGGGGCCCCTCAGGAGGACGGAGGGCAGGGGGGATGCCGACCTGGGCCTCGATCAGCTCGTGGATGGAGTAGGTGCGCTTGGGGTCGACCGCGAAGAGGGGCGTCTCCTGGAAGAGCAGGCACCGCTGGCGGACATCCTGCAGGGTGGCCCCCAGGCCCGACGAGGGCACGAAGTGCAGGTGCTCCAGCTGCAGCATGCTGTCCGCGATGCGCCGCTTCCGGGCAAACGATTCCCACGCCTGCGGCAGCCGGGGAGGGGTGAGGGGACGGGTGGTGAGGGGGCGGCGGATTGTGGGCGGAGGGCGGGGCGGGGCGGGGCGGGGCGGGGCGGGGCGGGGCGGGGCGGGGCGGGGCGGGGCGGGGCGGGGCGGGGCGGGGCGGGGCGGGGCGGGGCGGGGCGGGGCGGGGCGGGGCGGGGCGGGGCGGGGCGGGGCGGGGCGGGGCGGGGCGGGGCGGGGCGGGGCGGGGCGGGGCGGGGCGGGGCGGGGCGGGGCGGGGCGGGGCGGGGCGGGGCGGGGCGGGGCGGGGCGGGGCGGGGCGGGGCGGGGCGGGGCGGGGCGGGGCGGACGGTGAATGTCTTCTGGACGCGGTACTTTGCGAAGAGCGGGATGGAGAGCACCCGGTCGAAGAGGCCCTGCTGGCGCTCCCACCGCTCGAGGGGCGTGAAGTCGGCCACGTTGTTGACGAAGTGGGTGATGCCCTTGGCCGAGAGGGTGTAGTAGTCCCGGGGTCGATCTGCTCGTGGCCCACCAGGGCCATCCGGTACGGGTTCCGGGCCGTGCTCGTCCCGGGCGCGGGCCGGGTGTAGATGAAGTCCAGGACGCCCGGACGCCCGCGCACGTCCTCTGGAGGGGGGATGGCAAGCGCGGGGCAAGGGGCTGAATGCCTGGCCAAAACACAGCATCCAAACTGCCCCCAGCCCCCCCCCCCCCCCCCGCCCCCCCGCCCCGGGAGGGGTGGCCAGGCGGACCGAGGAACTCTTGTGCCGACTTGGGATGGCCCTCGCGCGTGGGTCCGCTGCTCCCGGGGCGGGGGCGCGGGGTGGCGGCGGGGGGCGGGGGGGATCCCGGAGCGGGGCCGATGGGGCTATCCGAGGCCGACCGCACCGCGGAGGTCACCGAGCGCAGCCCCACGGTCGTGCTGGGCCGCCCACGGGACTGGCGCAGAGGGGGGGGCAGGGAGGCATGATGATGGCGTCGAAAGGCACTGAATGCCGCCCGTGCTGCCTGCCCACCTCTCGCCCCCAAAAGCGCCATCTTGGGGGGCCCCGGCTGACCTGCAGCAAGGCCACTGAGGAGCCGCCCGGGTGCTCCGCGCGTGGCGAGAGGACCTGGGCCTGCGCCTGTGCGCTTTGGTCAGCGGCGCCGGCGAGGGCCCCGACCCGCGAAGGGCGGGGGCTGGTCAGGGCGGCAGACGGGAGCCGACTCGCAGGGCCGGACGGGGCGTGGGAAGGCAGGGGCATCCCCGCGATGGAGGTCTGAGTGAGGTTGTTCCGCAGCCGCTGGCTGGGCGACTGGGGCACCGCCGTGGGGAAGAGGGGCGGCAGGCGTGCCGGGGGGGGCGGGACGGGCGGGGGGGACGGAGACGACGGCTCCGAGGCCGACTCCCTGGGGCTGCCGTAGGGGCGTGGGATGCTCCCCCGGGAGTGGAAGTAGGCAGGCTTCGTGCCAAACTGGGAAGGGAACCAGGAAGTCGGGCCGGGACCCTCACCGAACCGCAGACCTCGAGCTGGCCGGGAGTCCGCATCAGGGGACGGAGTGGGGTCGCGCTCGTGGGGGTGGCAGAAGCAGCGGGGCTCGCAGTAGATTGCGAATACAGCCGTCCGGTCAGGGTCCTGGGGTCAAGACTCTGCTGCTCGCTGAGAATCTCGTTAATTGATTTCCGGCGCGCCTTCCCGAACGGGGGGCGGGGAGGAACCTTACCGCCATCCATATTCTCTATCTACAGACAAAGTCCAGTCCAAAAAAGCGGATCATTTTCCAGTTTTAGTTGCACCACTGACCAAAGAGGAGGCGGAGCGGTTTGAAAAAT
This sequence comes from Paratrimastix pyriformis, assembly GCA_027972325.1. Lineage (NCBI taxonomy): Eukaryota > Preaxostyla > Paratrimastigidae > Paratrimastix > Paratrimastix pyriformis. The sequence goes on from JAPMOS010000023.1 coordinate 258,579, forward strand.
ATTTCCGCTAGTGACGCGGTTAAGATTACTGTCCGCCAAAACCGTTCTGTAACGGAAAGGAGCGCTGTATGGCGCACATTTTCCGTGCAAAACGGATTCTTGCTGTCCCATCAGAAGCCACTCCAACAAATATTGGCCCTGGAACATACACTTCATCGATTCTCGAGCGACGACATGGTGAAGGGTCTGCCAGGATTGGAGCCTGCCATTTCTGGACTCAGATTTTTTGTCCAGATACGCACCTTTTTCGTCGCGGGCAGAGCGGAAAATTACCACCGCGCCCGAGGCCGATATCATCACCCCTGGGCCTGGTTCCTATCTGAAAGATTCGCATCGGCCCCCCAAAGACCAGGACCATTTTTCCGCCTTTGCGAGTAAGACGACCCGATTCGAAAAACCTCGGCGGCGAAGAGGGCCCCCTGGTCTTTTTGTTTTTCGCGCCTCCGCCAACCTCACCCCCGCGCTGCCTGCAGGTCCCGGGGCTTATGACGTGGGGTTGCCGTGGGAGAAGGATACTCACAGAGTAGAACCCGCCTCCAAAAATGTCTGCCATTTCAGCTCAGCATCTAACCGCCGCCACCACCGCCACCACCCCACCACCCCCACCACCCCCACCACCCCCCGGACACTTCAGCGACCCATTACCTGGGTTCGTGTGGCCACGGCACCCTCCATCCCCACCTGGGAGCAGAGCTTCGGCTACGAGGAAAGCAGGAGTCCGTCCCGGCTGCCACCCTTTGCCCTTTGCCCTCACCCACTGAGCCCCCTGCCCCTGCCCTGCCCCCTGCCTGCCCCTTGCCCCTTGCTGCGCGTCTGATTCGGTCGGCCGGGGATGCGGGATGGGCAAACGTAGCGGGGGACCTGGTTATGCAGCGGCCCCCACCCGTGGGCCACACTGGTCGGGGGAGCAGACGCGGTCCGGACCTCCCCCCCCCCCCCCCCCCCCCGCCCCGTCCCTTCATGCCCTGATCGCACCCCCCACCCATGCAGCCGGGCCCTGGGGAGTACGACGGGGGCCGGTTGTACAGCACCGATTCGCGCCTGCTGGCCCGGGGCACCGACTTCGGGGCCTCGCGCACTCGGCGGATGGCCCCTCAAAGAGCGACGCCCCGGTCCCGGTCCGCACCCCGCCGTCACCACCACCGTCACCCGTCCCTGTCCCCCCCGTCCCTGTCGTCCCCTCCCTTCCTCTCCCTCCTCCCCTCGTCTGCTCCCCTGTCGCCCCTCGTATCGCTGGGCGATCTCAGCCTGGCGGCGCCCTTGCTTTCCCTTCCGTCTCTCGGACCAACGTGCCCTGGTGGGGCGACTGTCCCGCTCCAGGTGCGTACAACCCGGAGATCGCGGCCAGCCCGCCGGCCCGCGAGGGCCCCTCGTCGGTCTTCGTCAGCGCCGTGCAGCGCGACTTCCAGCGAAAAACGGAGAAGGTCCGCAGCACCCACCTCGTCGCCGTCCCCCCCCCCCCCCCCCCCCCCCTGTCCCCTGTCCCCGTCCCCGTCCCCGTCCCCCGTCCCCGTCCCCCGTTCCCCGTCCCCGTTCCCCGTCGCCCCGAGCTTACACTTGCGTCTGCTCGGCAACCCGTTGGTGTCGGCGCCTCTTGGCCCCGCCCAGAGCACGCCCGGCCCAGGGTACTACAAGCCCCGCACGCCCACCTTCCGTCGGGAGCTGCCCCCCAACGAGCGGGTGCAGCACTTCGGTCCGCCCGCCCTGTGGCCCCTCCTCTGCCTCCTCCTCTCCTCCTCGACCCATCCGCCACCACAAGGCCGCGCCGACGTCATCCGATCCGGTCACCAACCTCCGCCAACCGCCACCACCACCCGCCCGGCCCAGGGACGACCTCCAAGCGGCTCTCGGCCCTGGCGGGCGGCTCCAACCCGCTGCATCCGGCCATGCCGGGCCCGGGTGCCTACGAGGACCCCCGCATCGGGCTGGCCAAGGCCTCCTTCGCCCGGATGGGGCTCCACGCCTTCGACTCGGCCGCCCCGCGCTTCACCAACGGCTCGGTCGCACCCGCCCCCGGCCCCGGGGCATACGAGCCGCTCATGGTCCGCACCGGCCCTCCTGCCCCCCCAGGCTGCACGTTACCCCGTGTGCTGCCCGCCTCACCCGCACACGTCCCGCCCGCCCCGGCCCCCCGCGCGCAGCCCGCGACGACCATCGCCGCCCCGAAGCACCGCACCATGGGCGGCTTCGGGTCCACCATCGAGCGGTTCCCCGACGTCAGCGCACCCCCGCCCCCCGGTGCCCAGCCCCTCCGCACCATCGACCAGTCCAAGATCGGTCCGCCCCCTCCCGACCATCCCCCCCTCCCTGACCATCGACCAGTCCAAGATCGGTCCGCCCCCTCCTTGACCCCTCCCCCCCTCCGCACCATCGACCAGTCCAAGATCGGTCCGCCCCCTCCTTGACCCCTCCCCGACCCTCCCCACCTCCCTGACCATCGACCAGTCCAAGATCGGTCCGCCTCCTCCTTGACCCCCGCCATCCGACCATCCTCATCGCCATCCGGCCATCCCCATCCCCATCAGGCCATCGGCCCAGCCTCCATCCCCCCTCGACACCCACCCCTTCCCCCACGCCCATCATCACCTCCTGTTTGCGCGGGTGCGTTGGTGCTGGCCGCTGCAGCCATGCTGCCCGGCCCGGGTGCGTACGCGGACAGCCACGAGGCGCCCGTGACCATGTTCCGCCGGCTGCAGCCCAACTCGGCCTTCGTCTCGGCCCAGCCCCGCTTCGTCAGGCCCAAGCAGGGTCCGCCCCGCCGCCTCCCACCCGCCCTCTCCGCCGGTGCCCCGGGGGTCGTCATGGGCAATCGAGACATCACTCCCTGTGTGTCGCCCGCCAGCGGACCTGCCCGCCCCCGGCCAGTACGAGCTGCAGAGGGACTGGGCCCGCCCACGGCCCGACGAGGGGGGCGGGGTCCCGCTGCCCTCCGCGGCCTTCCGCTCGGGGGCCCCGCGGATCGTGGCCACAACACACAGCGGTCCGCCCCCTTGCTCTCGCCCTCGCCCCCTTCTTCCGCCCGTCCCCTTCCGTCCCCATGGGATGGTGGGCATGCGACCTGATCCGCTCTCTGGTTTCTCACGCGCGCGCGCGCCCCAGTGGCCCCGGGCCCCGGTGCCTACGAGGTGACCAGCCCGCCCCTGGAGCCGCCATCCTTCCCCAGGAAGGAGGTCTTCATCGCCCAGGTGCGCACGTCCTCCTCTGCCGGCGCCTCCCTTGCCCTTCCCCCTTGCCGCGCACCCCCGCCTTCCCCTTGCCCCTTTGCTTCCTGTAGGCCGCCAGCCCACCCCGCATTCACCCCCCCCCCCCCCCCCCCCCCCCCCCACCCCACCCCACCCCACCCCACCCCACCCACCCCTGCAGTCGCCACGGTTCCTGGGCAGCCGCATCGTCAGCGAGGTCCCGGGGCCGGGCAGCTACGCCAGCTCCCCGCCCGACGCGCTCCTCAAGCGCACCTACAACGTCACCATCGCCAACCCACACGAGGGCCTCTGAGCGCGGGGCTGAATGAGGGGCGCTGTAATTTCCATGTGCCGAGGGGGCCAAGATGCCGACCGGTGCTCATCCCGGCCAGCCTTGTGGGGAGGGGAGGGGCACGAGGTTGTCGGGGGGACTCTGAGCGTGAGGGGACGTCCCGCTCGAAGAGGGAGCGATTGGGCTTGGGGGCGATACTGATAAGAAGGGGGATACCCACCTGAAACCCGCCCGGTCATGATGGCGGGACGCTGGGCGGTGTGGGTGTCCCTCTGCTTGGTGACGTTATTTTCGGCCAAAGCGCTCGGAGTTCCCACACCTTGCTATGTTTCCAATACTGGGACAGATCACCCCAATTGCACCCAGCTAAATGCACCTTGTCAAACTCCATCTTTTGCGATATCAGCCGAGCATTGTCAATCGGTCGTGTTCCTGACGGATCTTTCAATTTATGAGGTCCGGAATCGCTCTCCTCCCTCAGGTTTCGCTTTCATCGTTATTTTGCAGTCGATCGTTATCCCCGCCGACATCCCGGATTTTTCTCTCTCAGGCGGCCCGAGCGGTCATTCGTTGACTTGCAATGAAAGTGCAACAGCATTTAGCGCTCTTGTAGCAACCTTGGATGACCAGAGTCAGATGACCTCTCTCACCCTGGCCAACCTGACCTTCGTGGGCTGCCGCGCTCCCACCTCGGGCGGTGCCCTCCGCCTGTCCACCACATCGACGACCACCCTCGACGTGCTTGTCGAAGGTTGCGCCTTTGAGAGGTGCCAGGCCGCCTGCTCGGGGGGCGCCCTCGACCTGTACGCGGGCCCCGCCGCCGCTCGACTCCGGCTGGTCGTCACCGGGGCCACCTTCGCCGGGGGTCGCATCCTCACTTCGGCCACCTGCCCCCCAGAGCGTCGTGTGGGCGGGGCTGCGATCGCCCTGACCACGAACACGAGCGCCTCGGTCCAGCTGACGGCCACCGCGTGCGTCTTCAGGGACCATGTCGGGCTGGGCGCCTCGGCGGTGCGCACCGCGGGGCCTGTGGACCTGACCCTGTCCGGGTCCGCGTTCATCAACAACCAGGCGACGCCCTGCGTGGCCCAGGCCGAGGGCGGGGCCGGGACGGTGGTTGCCGAGGGCCCGAAGCGGGTGGCGGTGCACGGGTGCCGCTTCCAGACCAGTGTGGTCCTCGACGCCCCCGGGGCAGCAGACTCCGCCCAGGGGCCCATCGGAGCCGCGCTGCTGGTGACGGGCACGACCTTTGCGATGGATGGGCCCCTGGTGGAGATTGCCGGGTGCACCTTCAACGAGTCCTCGGTGATCTCCACATCGCGGATCGTGGGCGGGGCCGTGTACCTGGCCCTTGGGGCCGGGCGGGCCAACATCTCCGGTCCGCGGGGGGTGGGCGACGGCGGCGACGGCGGCGGTGTGGTGAAGGGTATGAAGTGGACTTCAGTTCGCTTTGCCCTTCTTCCCCTTCATCATCTCATCCCAATCATCATCCAATCATCATCCAATCGCCAGCACCATCCTTCTTCTTCTCGGCCCCGTAGAGACGTCCATCCTGTGGAGCCACCTCGAGGCGTACGGCTCGCTGGCCTCAGCGGCCGCGCTGCACGTCGAGGCGGCCACCATTGGGCTGCAGGGCCTGCAGGTGGTGGGGTCGACGATTGAGGCGAGCGGCTTCGTCTCGGGCGGGGCGGTCTGCCTGGTCTACACCGAGCAGCTCGAGGTGGACCGGTGCGTCATCAGGGATTCCATGGCCCTGGTCGCGGGCGGCGTCATCAACGGGGGCGCGATGGCCGTGCTGGCGATCCCGCAAGGCAGCACCGCTCCGGCGCGCATCACCAATTCGCTGTTTGAGGACAATGAGGCCCTGGGGGGGTCCATCTTGGGGGGCGCCCTCTTCACGGATGCGGCCCGGCTTCTCATCGCCGACACGGTCTTCCGTGCCAACAGCGGCACGGGCGCGGCCTTCGCCTCCGGGGGGGCGGCGGCCCTGTCGCGTGCCGACGGGCTGGCCATTCTAAGGGCCTCCTTCGTGAACAACAGTCTCGAGGCCCCCACTGCGGTAGGGGGCGCCCTGCACAGCAGCGCCGCCGCCAATCTGACCATCGTCGACTCGTGGTTCGTGGGGAACAGCCTCTTTGTGGACGGGTTCGGCAAGGGCGGGGCCGTGCACCTCATCTCCTACGTGAACGCCAGCCGAATGGTGATGGGGGGCTGCTATCTGATCAACAATTTCATCGACTGCCTGGAGTGCGCCTCCCAGGGCGAGGCCATGGTCATCATGGGGGCCAAAAATGCCCTGCTGGAGGGTGTTGTCTTCTTCACCACACGCCCGCCGGCCCCCTACACGACCGGGGGCTGCCTCAGCCTCCAGACATCCGACGTGGAGATGCGCGGGACCACATTCACCGGGTGCCGGGCCCAGGACGGGGGCGCTCTGGCTCTCTCGGTCCAGTCGCGGGCCCTGCTCACCGATTGCGCCATGACCCGCTGCTCGGCCACCAGCCAGGGCGGGGCCGTGCGCGCTGACAGCCCGCTGACCCTGGTGGGGACCAGCTGCGAGCAATGCTCGGCCCTGCTCGGTCTGCCGGCCAGCCCCCATCTCTCCTCTCGCCACGAGGGTTTCGTATCGCTTCCGTCTTCTCCGGGTGTTTTTTTTTTTGTTAACAGTTTTTTGGGGGGGGTGGGTGGGGGGGGGGCGGCTGATGGCCGACTATCGGTATTTTCTGCTCCTGCTGACGTTCGGTGGCGATGGCGGCTGTGTTGGTTCGGCTTGGCCCTGGCTGCGCAGGGGGCTGCATCTCCGCGAGCAGCTCGCTGACCGTGAACAGGTCGGTCCTGACCGGGAACGAGGCCCTGCTCGCGGGCGGGGCGATCTTCATGCAGAACGCGGCCCTGGTCGTCGATGGCTCGACCCTTCGGGAGAACGCCGTCCCGCAGGGCAACGGGGCCGCCATCGCCGCATACCGGGGCAGCCTGGACCTCTCGCGGTCCACAGTCGCTGGGAACGTGGCTTACAACGGGGCCGTCTACGGGGTCAACGTGGCCCTGGTCTCGGCCGACACGACCTACGAGGGCAACGCCGCCTACATGGGGGCGGCGATCTCCCTGACGGGGGGCTCGCTCCGCTCGGCGGGGGACCTCATCCGCCAGCACACCGCCGAGGGCGCGCTGTACGGGGCCTGCTTCCTGACCAACGTCGAGCCGGCCATCTTCACCGCGGGCACCCTGGCCGGCAACACGGCCGACTCGGGGGGGGCCCTGGTGGCCATCGGGTCCTCGGTGTCCTTCGACGAGACCCAGCTCACCGACAACCGGGCCGTCGGCAACCGCGGGGGCGCCATGGCGGTCGTCCGGTCGCGAGTGACCATGACGGGCTGCAGCGCCCTGGGGAACAGCGCCTGGACCGACGGCGGGGTCCTCTACGCCACCCAGGACTCGACCGTGTCCATCAGCGGGTCGACGTTCACCTTCAACATGGCCCAGGGCAGCGGCGGGGCCCTGGGGCTCCTGGGCCGGGTCCAGTGGCGCCTGGCCGACTGTCTCTTCGACCGGAACGATGCCCTTCTCTCGGGGGGCGCCCTGTACGCCAGCCCGCCCATCGGGCCCCCCGCCGACCTGCCCTGCCTCCGATCGGGGTTCACCCAGAACACCGCCACCCAGATGGGGGCCGCCCTGTGCCTCAGCATCGCCAGCGCCTCGGGCAGCGCCTTGAGCGGCGCAGCGCCCCCGCGGCTGCTGGTAAGTGACTCGTGGTTCGAGGGCCAGGGATCGCCGGACCCGGCCCTGACCCCCAACGGGACCCTGTCCATCGCCTGCTCGGCCTGTGACATCCTCGATGCGGCGGAGGTCCATCTGGCCCGCACCAATTTCACGGGCAATGTGGGCGGGGGCCTGTACGCCTACCGGAATGTGCGCGCCGAGGCCGACGCGGGGTGCGTCTTCCAGGAAAACCCCGCGAGGCGCTCGGGGGCCGGCCGGATGAAGAGCGCCTGGCTGGAGGCCAACTGCACGCTCGCCCTGGGCGACGACGGGCCCAGCAACGACACGGCTGTGGCCGGGGGCACGGCCTGGATCTACACGGACCCCACCTCGGCCGTGGCCCGGCCACGGGCCCTGCCCCTGCTGCCCCAACTTCACGGGCTGCCTGTGGGCGAGGACGGCCGCCTGGGGGCCGCCGTCCGGCTGGCGCGGCCCGTGTGGGAAGTCTCCATCACCCTGCGCGATGCCCACGCCCTCGCCAACTTCGCCCCCGTGTGCCGCTTCCTGGTCGGAGGCGCGCCGGCCTGTGGGGGCCCCGTGCCCTTCTTCATCAGCCGCACCGACAACACGACCGGCACCTGCGCCCTGGCGGACCCCGCCCAGGAGGCCGCCGATCTGGTCTACGAGGTGCAGTTGAGGTCTGTCGGGTAGCGGGCCCTTGGCCCCCATCACACTCAGCGTGCGGATCCTGCCCCTTGCGGCGGCGCAGCAACGACGGGATCGAGTTCGTGAGCATCGGGAGGGTGACCACGTACCGAAGCTACACCGGGGTGGTCGCGGCGGTGGGCATCACCCTGGGCGTGGTCGCGGCCCTGGGGGTGCTCGCCTTCGGTGTCTTCTTCCTGGCCCGGTGGGTGCGGCTGAAGCGGGCCACGGCCATCGAGCTGGCCTCGTGGCGCAGCTACCAGGTGGCCTCGGTCGACTTCACCAGCCTCAAGATCCTCCAGCGGGTCCGCCCTCCCGCCCTCCCCTGCGGTTGCCACGATCGACATCCCGTCATCGTCGTTCAATCAATCTCAGCACCCAATTATCATCAATCATCATCATCATCATCATCATCATCGGCATCGGCATCATCGGCATCATCAACATCGTGGGTGGCTGGGTGGTGGGCAGGTGGGCCACGGGGCAGCGGGCGAGGTCTTCAAGGGGGACCTCAACGGGACCGCGGTCGCCGTCAAGCGGCTCTTCGACACGAGCCCCTCCCAGGCCATGACGGACGACTTCCGCCGCGAGGTGGCCATGATGCGCACCCTCAGGCACCCCGTCTGTAGCCCCCGCCCCCGCTCCACATCCGCCCGCACACACCCGCACCCTGGAGGGAGTGACATGATGCGGCTGCTGCACGTGTGTCATCCTGGCTCCGCATCGCATCACTGTCTTGTCGTTGCGCCTCTTGGACGAGTCTGTGTGGCTGGTGGGTGTGGCTGGTGGGTGGGTGGCGCCAGGGGGGTGCCTGTGTGCCTGTGTGGCTTTGTGGCTGCAGTACATCGTGTCGCTGATCGGGATTGTGCCGACACTTCTTGCGGTGTCCTTCCTCCCTCTTTTTTCATGTGGCTGCAGTACATCGTGTCGCTGATCGGGATTGTGCCGACACTTCTTGCGGTGTCCTTCCTCCCTCTTTTTTCATGTGGCTGCAGTACATCGTGTCGCTGATCGGGGCCACCTTCGAGTCGCCCCGGCTGATCATCACCGAGTTCATGGGGCGCGGCTCCCTCTACGGGCTCCTCCACGACGAGGCCCTCGCCATGCCGCCCGCCCTGCGCCTCCGCATGGCCTTCGACATGGCCAGGGGTCCGCCCCCCAGCCCCCACCTCCCTCCAACCTCTCTCCATCCCATCGCCCTGTCCCCTCATCGTGTCCCTGCGTGGTCTTGCCCCCCCTCCTCGCTTTCCTCCCATACGCCCACCCACCTTGGTGGCGGTCTTGGGTCTTGGGCGGGCTGGTGGCTGGGGCTGTTGGGCAGGCCTCAACTACCTGCACACCCTGAAGCCGCCCATCCTGCACCGGTCCGCACCCCGCCCCGCCCGCCCGTCCCCCAACCCTCTGCCGTCCCTTGGTGCGCCACTGGTGGTCGTCGCCCCACCTTCGCTGGACCTCCCATCGGAAAGATCCTTTCCGTGAACGCTGACGCTGGTGCTGATGCTGGGGTTGACGGTTGGCGGGTGGGGCGGGTGGGTGCGGGCGGCGCGGTGTGCAGGGACGCCAAGTCGCAGAACATGCTCACTCACCGTGGACACGGACACTGATGCTGCGGGTGCCTGGTGGCTGGTTGGGTGTGTGCAGGGACGTCAAGTCGCAGAACATGCTGGTGACGGACGACCTGCGGGTGAAGGTCTCCGACTTCGGCATCTCGCGGCTCTCGCAGGAGGCCGGCATCACCACCGCCGCGGGCACCCCCGGTCCGCCAGACACGGCCACCCCGCACCGCACGGCCACCGGCGCGCAATTCCTTGAGCAGCCCGGCCGCCCGCGATGCCCTGCGCGCTCTGCTCGCGTTCATGTGGTGGCACGCGCCGCGTGTGTCTCTGGGTGGCCCGGGCGGGGCTGGGGCTGGGGCTGGGGCTGGGGCTGGGCGGTGTTGGGCGAACAACAGCCTGGTCGGCGCCCGAGGTGCTGCGCGGGGACCGCTCGTGGCTGCCCTCGGACGTGTTCTCCTTCGGGGTCCGTGGCTGCTGCCCCGCCCTGGCCGCCCCGCCCTGTGTGGCGCCCCCATCGCCCGGTCCTATAGTCTAATGGTCAGGACATTGGACTCTGAATCCAAGAATCCTGGTTCGAGTCCAGGTAGGACCAGCTCCTTTTTCCTTTTTCCTTCCCTCTCCAGCTGTTCTCTGGCCGCCTCATCCGCACCCACCTGCTGTTCCTCCCCCGGGCCGTCTGTGCGCAGGTTGTCCTGTGGGAGCTCTTCACCCGGCAGACGCCCTGGGAGGGGGTGCCCCCGCTGCGGGTGATGATGACCGTCACCCAGGGGGCCCGGCTGCCCGTGCCGCCCCCACCGGCCGCTGCTGGAGAGCCCGGCTGCCCGCCCCTGGTGGGGGACCTCATCCGGGCATGCTTCGAGGAGCGCCCCGAGGCCCGCCCCACCATGCAGCAGGTCCGACCGCCGTTGGCCCCCCCTGCCCGTTGTCGTTGTGCCGCCCCGCGGGATTGCGTTGCGTTCACTCAATAGCCCGCCATGTCGCTTGGGTCTGCGCCTGTCGGCTTGTCTGTTTGGGGGGTGGAGCAGGTCGTGGACCAGCTTGCCCCGGAGGTGGAGGCCCACCCGTACGCTGCCGAGGCGCCAGCCGGCGAGCGGCGCCGGCGCCGAAAGTCGCCAGTCCCTCAGGTCACAGCCGGCCCCGGGCGCAGGGCGGACTCCGTCGCCCTCCTCGAGGAGGGCCTCCTGGAGCAGCAGTGAAACTCACCGCACAGACGCTCAACGCGTTCTGATCTGGCCGACATGACTGTGAGGGTCGCTCCGAAAATGCATGCTGGAATTGCCGCCACGCGATGATTATGTTGACAGGGTGGGGTGACACACAGAATCCGCCCCGGTCAACCCGCCGTGACCCAATTTTCCAGCCAAAACAGTTCCATTCTCCATTCTTTCATATGGAAGGCTCGAAGGCCCTAGTTGATTTTTCAACCCTTGTTTGCAAAGAAGAAGAGGTTCGTTTCTGCTTCCTTCTTGTTCCCCCTGATGCATTGAATTGGGTAGCTTGGACATGGGTGGGTGGGAGGTGTCCACAGGGGCAATCTCAATGGAACCGATGTCGCTGTTCGAATCATCGACTCCGATGTCACCGAAGAACAGTTCGCGGAGTACACGGGGCAGCTCCCATGTATGCTCTCGCTGCGGCATCCTGTCCGTGCCCGGGTGGTTCCAGTCGTTTTTGTTTTTTTGTTTTGCGGCATTTTTTTATCGCTCCTCACTGATCCCGCGTTCACCATCGTGGCGGCTGGGCAGTGCGTGGTGCGGCTGCTTGGGACGACGCTGGTGGGCGGGCAGCGGGCCATCATCACCGAGTTTCTGAGCCGCGGCTCGCTGGCCGAGCTGATCCACGACGAGGCGGCCCCCCTGCCCCTCCCGCTGCGGCTGCGGATGGCGCTCGACGTCGCCAATGGTCCGACCCGGCGGGTCTCGGGCCCCCTCTGATCATCCCTCCCCTCTTCCGGCACCGCGCACACAGGGATCAGCTACCTGCACACCCGGGACCCACCCATTGTGCACCGGTCCGCCTAACCACCAGCCTCCTCGCCGCCCTCCCCGTCCTCCATGGGGAGTTCTCCGCCACAGTCTTGCCCCCCCCCCCCCCCCTCCCCCCGTCAGGGACATTAAACCCCAGAACTTGCTGCTGACGGAGGACCTGCGGGTGAAGGTGGCCGATCTGAACATCGCATCGTTGGCCCCTCACAGACGCTGCGGTGTCCGGCCCTCCAGTCCGTCCCTTTCTCCCCCTTCTTCCTACCCCGCGCCCTGAACCCCTGCGCCCCTGCGCCCCCGCACCCCCGCACCCCCTCCGCATTCTTGTGAGCTGGGCGAATCCACATTGCCTCTCTTTTTGCACCCGGGTAGATTGGATCGCCCCCGAGGTCGTCCGAGGGACCGAGTCTGGCCTCCCCGCGGACGTGTTCTCGTTCGGGGTCTGCGATGAGGGACCCCCCCTCCCCCCCCCCCCCCCCCCCCGACGCCGTGGTTGCGAGGTTGGGGAGGGGGGGGGGTCATCCTGCCTCACCGCCTCACCGCCTCGCGGCATGGGTGTGCGCAGGTGGTTCTCTGGGAGCTGTTCACCCGGAAGATGCCCTGGGAGGGCGTCCACCCCATGCGGCTCATCTTCAATGTGGGTCGGGGCGATCGGCTGCCCGTGCCGCCCCCCGGTGAGCATATCACGCCCGGCATCGTGCAGCTCATACAGGACTGCTTTAAAGAGCCGGGCGCACGCCCCACCATTCAGCAGGTCGGTTGCCTCTCGCCACCCTCGAAACAACTCATGGTCCCGTTTGTGTGATCAGGTGGTGGAACGACTCGCGGCTGAGTTGGGCGCTGTCACACCCACGCCCGAGGGGAAGGATGACAACTAAAACTGGTCGGAAGATTCAGGCCGTTTTTGTTACCTGTCGCGGATCTATCTAAAAATGTTTTGCTGTCGACTCTTGATCATGTGTTTGTATATTGTATATTTGCTACCTCTCCTCTTCTCGGTATTCGGCCAAGACGGTTTCTCTTTTGTCTCGAAACTAGACCGAAAGAAGTTTGAAGAACCCGGAGATTGTTCTCCTTCGGGGTCCGTGGCATGCTGCCCCGCCCTGCCCTGTGTGGCGCCCCGCCCTGACCGCCGCCCTGACCGCCCCGCCCTGACCGCCCCGCCCTGTGTGACCCACCATCGCCCGGTAGGTAGGACCAGCTCCTTTTTCCTTCTTCTGCATCATCTTCTGCATCTTTTTCTCCTCTGGCCTCATCACCCACACCCGGGTCGCCCGCTGCTGCCTGCTGCCTGCCTGCTGCCTGCCGGTGGTGGTGGTGGCGGTGGTGCTGGTGGTGGTGGCGGTGCTGTTCCCCCGGGCCGGCGGGGTGGGTGCAGGTTGGAGCTCTTCACCCGGCAGACGCCCTGGGAGGGGGTGCCCCCGCTGCGGGTGATGATGACCGTCACCCAGGGGGCCCGGCTGCCCGTGCCGCCCCCACCGGCCGCTGCTGGAGAGCCCGGCTGCCCGCCCCTGGTGGGGGACCTCATCCGGGCATGCTTCGAGGAGCGCCCCGAGGCCCGCCCCACCATGCAGCAGGTCCGACCGGCCGATGGCTCCCGCCACCCCCCCCCCCCCCCCCCTTGCCCCGTTGTTGTGCCGCCCCGTGGGATTGCGTTGAGTCCACCCTGGGTGCGCCTCATGGCTTGTCTGTTTGGTGTTTGGGGGTGGGGGCAGGTCGTGGACCAGCTTGCCCCGGAGGTGGAGGCCCACCCGTACGCTGCCGCTGCCGAGGTGCCAGCCAGCGAGCGGCGCCGACGCCGAAAGTCGCCTGTCACAGCCGGCTCCGGGCGCAGGGCGGAGTCTGTCGCCCTCCTCGAGGAGGGCCGTCTGGAGCATTGAAACTGGCCAAGCCAGGATGAACGCACAGATGCATCACAATCTGGCCGACATGATTGTGAGGTTGTTCGCTGCGAAACTTCACGCTGGAGGAATCCACGCGATGTTGACAGGGTGGGGTGACACACAGAATCCGCCCCGGTCAACCCGCCGTGACCCAATTTTCCAGCAGCCAAAACAGTTCCATTCTCCATTCTTTCATATGGAAGGCTCGAAGGCCCTAGTTGATTTTTCAACCCTTGTTTGCAAAGAAGAAGAGGTTCGTTTCTGCTTCCTTCTTGTTCCCCCTGATGCATTGAATTGGGTAGCTTGGACATGGGTGGGTGGGAGGTGTCCACAGGGGCAATCTCAATGGAACCGATGTCGCTGTTCGAATCATCGACTCCGATGTCACCGAAGAACAGTTCGCGGAGTACACGGGGCAGCTCCCATGTATGCTCTCGCTGCGGCATCCTGTCCGTGCCCGGGTGGTTCCAGTCGTTTTTGTTTTTTTGTTTTGCGGCATTTTTTTATCGCTCCTCACTGATCCCGCGTTCACCATCGTGGCGGCTGGGCAGTGCGTGGTGCGGCTGCTTGGGACGACGCTGGTGGGCGGGCAGCGGGCCATCATCACCGAGTTTCTGAGCCGCGGCTCGCTGGCCGAGCTGATCCACGACGAGGCGGCCCCCCTGCCCCTCCCGCTGCGGCTGCGGATGGCGCTCGACGTCGCCAATGGTCCGACCCGGCGGGTCTCGGCCCCTCTGATCATCCCTCCCCTCTTCCGGCACCGCGCACACAGGGATCAGCTACCTGCACACCCGGGACCCACCCATTGTGCACCGGTCCGCCTAACCACCAGCCTCCTCGCCGCCCTCCCCGTCCTCCAGGGGAGTTCTCCGCCACAGTCTTGCCCCCCCCCCCCCCCCCCCCCCCCCCCCGTCAGGGACATTAAACCCCAGAACTTGCTGCTGACGGAGGACCTGCGGGTGAAGGTGGCCGATCTGAACATCGCATCGTTGGCCCCTTCCGGACGCTGCGGTGTCCGGCCCTCCAGTCCGTCCCTTTCTCCCCCTTCCTGACCCCGCCCCCGCGCACTGAACCCCTGCACCCCCGCACCCCCGCGCCCCCGCGCCCCATTCTTGTGAGCTCGGCGAATCCGCATTGCCTCGCTTTTCGCACCCGGGTAGATTGGATCGCCCCCGAGGTCGTCCAAGGGATGGAGTCTGGCCTCCCCGCGGACGTGTACTCGTTCGGGGTCTGCGAGAGGGATCCCCCCTCCCCCCGACGCCATCCCGACGCCATCCCGACGCCATCCCGACGCCATGGTTGCGAGGTTGGGGGGGGGGGGGGGGGGGTCTCCCTCGCCACCTCGCGGCATCACTGCCTCGCGGCCTCACCGCCTCGCGGCATGGGTGTGCGCAGGTGGTTCTCTGGGAGCTGTTCACCCGGAAGATGCCCTGGGAGGGCGTCCACCCCATGCGGCTCATCTTCAATGTGGGTCGGGGCGATCGGCTGCCCGTGCCGCCCCCCGGTGAGCATATCACGCCCGGCATCGTGCAGCTCATACAGGACTGCTTTAAAGAGCCGGGCGCACGCCCCACCATTCAGCAGGTCGGTTGCCTCTCGCCACCCTCGAAACAACTCATGGTCCCGTTTGTGTGATCAGGTGGTGGAACGACTCGCGGCTGAGTTGGGCGCTGTCACACCCACGCCCGAGGGGAAGGATGACAACTAAAACTGGTCGGAATAATAAGAATGCTTTGTTGTCGACTCTTGATCATTCGTTTGTATATTTGCTCCTCATTCCTCTTCTCTCGGCACCCGGCCAATACGTTTTCTCTTTTGGCTGCTCTTGTCTCCTGAGTCAAATCAAACCGGAAGGAGTTGTTTGAAGAACCCGAAGGGATTGCAGATTGATGCCGAAAGAAGCCGAGCGGTCCAGTGAGGAGAGGCATCACCACCATCATCATCACCGTGACGACCACACAGGAAGCGGTCATCATCGCTCTTCTTCCCACCACTCTCACGATTCCCACAACAAAGATGATGCCGGCCATCATCACACTTCCAGCCGGCATCACTCTCGTGATGAGCACAGCAAAAGCACAGACCGTTCTTCTAAACCACGGACACAGTCTCCTGCGAAGGAACCTCCACCACCGTCGACCTCATTAACCTCGATGGCTCCTCCCCCCCCAACGCGTCCGTCTGCTTCGACTCCACCAGTGTCTGTCACATTTCTCGGGTTTCGGGCACCCTCTGACACGTCGATAGTACCCCGGTCCCATCCCCCTCTCCTGCTCCCTCGGCGGCTCCTACCCCGGCCCCCTCTCCCGCCCCGGCGTCCAGCCCGGCGCCCTCGACCGGTTCCACCCCGAGCCCGACCCCGGCCCCTCTCGCACCCCTGCCAGTGCCGGCGACGGAGGACGAGGAGGAGCGGCTGATTGAGGAGCGGCGCAAGCGGCGCGAGGCCATCCTGGCCAAGTACAAGAACCAGCCCCAGGTCCGCCCCCGGCCCTCCTCCCCTCGCTCCCGCCCCATCTCACCGCCGCTGTTTTCTGCGACCTGACGCAGGCGCTTCCACTGCCCGCCCAGCCAGCCCCCCCGTCGCCCCCGTCGCCACCGCCCACCCCATCGCCGCCCCCCATGGCCCACAAGGGGCTCGTCCCGCCCCCGGGCACCACCCTGCTGGCGCGCCCCCCGCCCCGGGCCGTCTCCGTCGACGACTTCGACATGTTCGCCCTGTCCCCTGTCCCGGGCGCGGCAGCAACGACATCCCCCCCGGTCTGCCTCACAGTACCCATGCCCCTGTCCTCATCGCCCGCCTCCTGTCCCTCATGTAGGCGGCTGCGGCCCCGGGAACCCCGCCGCCCGCCCCGGGCGCCCCTGCGGCTGCGGCGGCGTCCCCCGCTGCGGTTCCCGCGGCTGCCCCCGCGCCCCCACCCGCCGCCGCTCCGGCTGCGGCCCCGGGCCACTCGGTGGACAACTTCGACGATGCCGACGGCTACTACCGTCCGGCCCCACTCCCACTCCCATGCCCGCCCCTCACACGCCACACGCGCCGAATTCCTGGAGCTCACAGAACTTTCCCCGTCCCCCACCCCCACCCCCACCCCCACCCCACCCCCACCCCCTGCCCTGCTCGCACGCCCCAGTGTACCGTGTTGGCGAGGTGCTGAACGGGCGCTACCAGGTGGTGGGGCTGCAGGGCTGGGGCGTCTTCAGCACGGTGCTGCGGGTGCAGGACCTGCAGGTGGTGGCCGCCATCCAGGAGCTGCAGCAGCAGGGCAAGGAGCCCGCCCCGACCAGGTGCCCCCGTCGAGTACGCAGTCAAGGTCATCTGCAACAACGATACAATGTCCGTCCCAGCCCACAGCCCACAGCCCAAAGCCACGGCCCCATGCGGCCCGCCTTAGAACTCTCGCCTCACGGTCGGTTTTTTCCATGATGCCTGTATGCCCCCCCCCCCCCCCCGCGCCGCCCCGGGGCAGGTACAAGGCGAGCATGAAGGAGATCGGCTTCCTGGAAGATCGCCACGGCCGACCCGCAGCACCGCAGCCACTGCATCCGCTACTTCGGCAACTTCATGCACCGCAACCACCTCTGCATCGTCTTCGAGAACCTCCAGTCCGTGGCCGGCCCCTTTGGGGGGCGGGGTCCATCCTTCTGGGCATCCCCGTCGCCACGCTCGCCTCGTTCCGTCCTTCCCCATCCCATCGCCCATCCCATCCCATCCATCCCATCCATCCTCGCCCCATCCATTTGATCCCCCCATTCCATCCATTCCCATCCATCCATTCCATCCATCGCCATTCCATCCATCCGTCCATCCCATTCCATTCCATCGCCATTCCATCCCCATCCATTCCCATCGCCATCCCATCGCCCCATCCCATTCCATCCCATCCATCCCTTCCATCCATCCCATCCCATTCCATCCTTCCATCCATCCATCCCATCGCTTCCATCCCATCGCCCATCCATTCCATCCATCGCCCCATCCCATCGCCCCCATCCCATCCCATCGCCTGCCACCAGCCTGAGCACGCCCATCGACCCCATCCCATCCCGGATCCAGCGTCCAGGCATTCCGTCCATCCTTCCCTGCCCTTCCACCTCCATCCACCATCCGTCCACCATCCATCCCCATGCCATGCCATGCCCACCTGGCTCGTCTCACACACCTCATCGTGGGTCTGGCCCCCCCGCCGCCGCTTGGTCCGGCCCACCTCCCCATCCGTCCATCCGCCCCCAGCCCCATCCCCATCCCGCCCATCCCATCGTGATGATCGTCTGGGTGTCGATGCCGCCCCGGGGGGTGCAGATGAACGAGCGCCGGAACACGGTCAAGGTGTGCGACTTCGGGTCGGCCCTGCTGACCGCCGACCGGGCCGAGCTGACGCCCTACCTCTGCTCCCGCTTCTACCGCGCCCCCGAGATCAGTTCCGTGCCCGCCCTGCCTTTCCCTCTTCCCACTTCTTGCCCTGCCCTACCTCTGCTCCCGCTTCTACCGTGCCCCCGAGATCAGTTCCCTGCCCGCCCTGCGTCTCGTCCTTTCCCTCTTGCCGCTTCTTGTCACGTGCCCTTGTGCCCTTGTGCCCTTGCCCCCGTCCTCGCCTCACGGGCGTCCCTCCTCCCTTGGCTGCGTCCCCCTGGGCGGCCGGGTGCGGCAGTCCTGGGCATCGAGGTGACCCCGGCGGCCGACATGTGGGCCCTCGGCTGCGTCCTCTTGTCCGTCCCCCCGCCCCCGACCCCATCCTACCCCACCCCGCCGCCGCCGCCGCTGCTCCTGTGCTGACCGACGACTGTCTTCCCCCGGCCTCCCCTGCCCGGGCGCAGCGAGCTGTACACGGGCCGGATCCTCTTCCCGGGGGGCACCAACAACGACATGCTGCGCCTCATCCAGGAGGTCCGGGGCCGCTTCCCCGTGCGGCTGCTGCGCCGGGCGCGGTTCGTCTCGAAGCACTTCGACCGGGACTTCGTCTTCCAGCAGCTCGAGATGGACCACATCACCCAGAAGGTCGCTCCCACCAGCACTCAGCAGATCATCCAGTTATGATCGCCGTCATCCAGTCATCGTCCAGCCATCATCGTCCAGCCATCATCCAATCACCCCCCATGTCCCTGTCGCGCAGACGGTCTGCCGGCCGATCGTCTTCCCGGCCAACCGGCCCACCCGGTCGCTGCACAACCTGCTCTTCGGCATCCCCTTCGAGAGCGCCCCCGGGGCCCCCGAGAGCGGCGGCACGGGCCCCTCGGCCGGTGGCGCCGTGGCGGGCGACGGCCCTGGCGGGCTCTCGGCCGCGGCCCTGCCCCCGCCCCCCGCCCCCGAGGACGTGCGCCTGGTGACGCTGCTGGAGGCTTTCATCGAGCGGTGCCTCCAGCTGGACCCCGAGAAGCGTCTCGCGCCCCAGGAGGCTCTCGAACATCCCTTCCTGGCCCCGCCAGCCCCGGCCCCGGCCCCGGCCACCCCCGCCGCCGCCCCGGGATCGCCGCCCGCTGGTGCTGCTGCCCCGGGCCCCGCGCCTGGGGTGCCGATGGGCCGGGGCCGGGGCATGGGCCGAGGTGGCGTGGCGGGGCCCGTGGGGATGCCCGGGAGCCCTGCCGCGCCGGTGGGGGTGCCCGGCAGGGGCAGGGGCCTTCCGCCCCCTGGGGTGGCACTGCCCCGGGGCTCGCGGTAGGGGGCGATACCGCGCCATTGTTTGAGTCGTCGCAAAGAGAACACGCAAAAGAACAAACCAAGCCAAACAAACCAAACCCAAACCAGCACACCGACCGACAGTCGGCATCCCCGAAAATAAGGCTGTTGGAGTGGGCCCCGGACGTGCAAAAATCAGATGGGGGGGGGGGGGGGGGGGGGGAGGGGGATGCAGAAACCGCCACACAGGAAGAAATCCGTTTGCCGGACGCCCCAAAGAAGCGCAGGCCGCTCCCGATCCGCCACATCCAGACCGGATCTCTTTAACAGAATTCCGGGATGCGCGAAAAAGCAGGGGCCCGACCCGCGCAATGCTCGTTCATGTGTTTGTAGGGGGCGATGGTGTTGAACTGGGGCATGTCCATGACCCACCGGCCCGCCACCTGGCACCAGGGCAGGTCGAGCTCCTTGCAGGCCGCGGGCCGGTCCCAGCCGAGGTCCCAGATCTTGAGCGAGTAGACATCGCGCGGGGTGAACTCGGCCGTGTTGACATTGTCGCACCAGTCCTGGTCGAAGGCCCCGCCCGCGCACAGGATCCGCAGCACGAGCACATCGCAGACGATCGACGGGTGGCCATCGGGGTAGATCCACTTGTCCTGCTCGGGGTAGGCCGCCACCTCGGAGATGGAGAGCCCATTGTCCTCGGCCAGGGACATGATGCACTTGATGGTGGAGCAGCTCGTCTCGATCCCGTAGCCGTGCTTCAGGCGCATGTTGAGCCCGTCGATGAGCATCTGCTTGGGCAGGAAGGAGCCGGCCATCTCGAGCATCTGGACGGCCACCCACATGGTTTCGTTGTTCAGGGGCGGGGGCAGGTTGTCACTGGGCGTGTCGATGGCCCCGAAGCCGAAGTTGGGGTAGCCAAAGGGCAGCCCTTCGACCGTCTTGAAGTAACCCAGGGCCGCCTCGGTGTTGAAGTTGTTGCGCAGCTCGGGGCGAAGCTTGGCCCAAACAACCGTGTAGTTGTACTGGTGGTAGTTGTGGATCCAGGTGCTCCAGAGGGTCTTCTTGATGCCGTACGGGGCTGCAGGGCGAAGCTGTCAGACGGGTGCGGAAATGGCGAGGTGAGCAGACGAGGAAGATCAGAGCCGGGTGGGGCATCGGAATGATCGGTGGACTCGTGGATGTAGACGTGCCCATCCGGGTAGCGAAGAGCAACAGCAGTGTGGGCAGCATGTGAGCCCGACACTGTGACAAATCAGAAGTGGGGACGAAAAAGAGAGACAAACAGACTCACAACGATATCCATCTCGAGGCCACACATACGGAAGAGGAAGAAGACGTCACCGGACTGAATCTGGTCCTCAGGAATATCCAAGAGAGTGTCTTGGCGAAGGACTGGCGTCCAGCCCAAGTCCTTCTTCAGGAAGTTCGCAAGCGCTGCCTCTGTTTGATGTCCGAAGAGAAGCTCGTAGAATCGGAAGGCCTAGCGGAAGAAAAAGTGTATGGAAAAATACCAAGCAACCGACCTCAACAAGAGTCGAGACAACGCCATTTTTAAAGTAGAAAACCCGGAGGCCATCGTACTTCACATCATTCATTTCTTCCGGAGACTTCCAGCCCTTGAAATTGAAATGGTGGACTCCGTGAAAAAGGAAGTCGTGGACAATCACGCGTTGCGACGTCGCAAAGACGTAAAGGTCGGTGCAGAATGTACTTTTGGCATCGTTCAGTTGGAAGGACCAGCTCAGGCCATCACCCGTGAAGCTATCGATCCAGCCTTCACTTTTGCGGAAACATGATTCGCTCCAGGTCAGGTTTTGACCGACGCGAAGTGTGCCAACGTAGATAGGAAGCATTTGAGCGGGATCACCGTTGCTTGGCATCAGCTGCTTCCAATCTTCCGAGGATGGATGGTCACGATGAGCCGGGGGCAGAATCCAGTTCTCAGTCCCGAACTCCGTCTGCAGTGTTTGCGTGACATGAAGCGGGCTGAAGTCGCGCTGAGTTGTCCGGGCGGCGCTCAAGTGGAGGACACAAAACAAGAACAAAAAACTGGACAGCTTGGTCGTCATCATCTGAGACCGAGCAAGGACGACGGGCTTGGGAGGTTGTTAAGTGGAAATTGCCGAGGGGTTTGTCGATGATACTCCTTTTCTCCTTCGTTGACGGTTCCAGTGGGGATCTGATTTTATCAGCAAATCTCATCATATTCGATATGCCGCCTCAATAAAAGAGACGAACAAATGTGAAAGGATGGATTTTCTTCGTTCTTCTCCAATTGTCCCCGGGCCAACACGTTTTCCCCGGGCCAACACGTTTTCCCACCATCAATAACTATAGATAGTGCATCCTCAAAATGAGTTCGTTCCCCGCCCCCGGCCCCCAAAAAATCGTCACCTGGCACAGTGTTTTCCCCTCTTTCTTCCTTTCGCTCTAGTTTCGTCCTCAACCTTTTTGCATTTGCATCTCCCTTCTTCTTCCTTCTTGTCAAAAGCCAACACGTTTTCCCCCCCTTCTGTTGATCATCCCATTCTTCTCCACAACCTTCTCTGGCAACTGTCACCACCGGGCCAATGTGTCTCTAGTGTGAGCGAATGTTCGCATAGGGTTGAGAGGCACGGCGTGACACTTGGTAGCTAGAACCGAGCATTGGACTCTCGGTCTTCTCTGTCAAGAACGGTCAACCGGCCGACGACCGGGTTTTCAAAGAGAGCAAGTATTTTGGGTGTACTTTGTGGTGGTGCATGGTTTTCGCGCAAAAAAATGGGGTGTTGTATTGCTTTCTGGGCATCAACTGCGGCGATTCGCTTCAACTGCCAGCCAAGAAGTGGGGGTTTTGATTTCAGGCAAGGCACCGCTCATGCGGCGAGATAAACGCGTGCCGATGAAATTGAACAAACCGCACCTTTCTCGATGACCTCGGCGACGAGATATACAGATGAACAGGGGTCTGAGCACATCTTGCTCGTCGTCAACAAGGACCCCAGCCGGAACAAGGAGCATGAAGCCCCGCGAGCAGAAAACATGCGGCACCCTTCGGCTTTGCCTGAGAACTTCTTGAGCGGAGTTCGTCCGAGAAAGGCGGTTTGGGTGCTTTTGTGGGTGAGGTATAGACGTGTTGGAAAAGAGTTGAGACAAGATCGCGCTCATGTGTCTGCCAATAACATTGAAGAACAACCTCCTTCAACCGAAAGATAGAATGTGGAGCTGTTCCGGAGATGTTTCAATTCATCTGTTAATGACCTGAGAAACGACACGAACAAAGCCGAAGCTCTTGCCGATCCACCGCAACGATGTCTTCAAGAATTTCTTGATGTGAAACGGTGAACATCACCAATGTACTGGAAGGAAATTCGGAAAAAGCAAGCAGGATTAATTTCTCTTCTGGCGGTGAAGCACCTGGCAAGGTTGGCAGGAGGAAAATGTCTCGCCTGGGGTGCGAAAACGGAACCGCGTAGAGTTGTCAGACCCAACCAACCAAGGCAAAACGTCAAAACGCAAGTGGGTAAGTCCATTTTCGCATTCAGCAACCTTCTGTCTGTTGACAAAAAAGAATGCCGTAAATCTTCCCAACCGCTGACTTTCCGAACCAAACCTTTGGGGTGTTGGGACAACTCCGCGAGGTGAGTTTAACAGTGTCCATACAAATATGCGGGCTACCAAGTGTCACGCCGTGGAGGGAGAGGGCTCGGCCGCCTCTCAGCTTCTGGCTGGATTTTGGGTATCGCCCCCTGTCGAGATACATTTTCGATCTTCACAATGGCAACTCCCGAGTGCGCCAAGTTCGATCAGTTCAATACCCAGACCTATGTCTGTTGCGGGTTCCCTTTCAAACCTTTTAATATTTCTCGGCAGACTGTTGCTTACAAGGCCGATAACGTCTATGCTCTGTTGGGGAACTATCTCGATAAGTATGTCCGGAACGGGATGCACATCATCGAAGTCGGTTGCGGTGCCAACGTTCCTGGGCTCTCCTGGTGCTCGAAGAACCGGAATGTGACCGCGTCTGTTGTTCCATTTTTCGTGGTCCCGAAACGTTCAACGGACTTTTCAGTGATATCTACGAGCCCAGTGATATGTTCCACTCAGCCGCGAAGCTGATCGCCACACTCCCCGGTGCTGCCGGATACCAGGCCCATCACATGGCCGCCGACGATATCCCTGCTTCCAACCCCCGCAAGGGTGATGTGCTTATCTTTAACCGGATGCTCCATGAGTGGCGTCTCTATGAGCTGAAGCGTACTGGCTCGTTCGATCTGGCTGTGGAACTTCGGAAGGTGGCACATGCCTGCCTGAATCCCGGCGGGATTGTCATTCTTGGCGACTTCTCCATCCCCGACGGTCTTCCCCAGGGTCTGTTCGCCCCTGCCCACACACCACTCAGCATTCTCACTCCCTGCTCCGGTTTGTTTTGCTGCCACAGCCCAACTCACCCGGGAGATGGAGGCCCTGCGCATCCGCATCGGGCACACCCACCCGCCCCAGGACTACGTCACCCTGCCCCAGGCCAACATCGCCCTGCGCGAGGCCCCCTGCTCGCTGGCCCCCCTGACCGTCCTCGAGAGCAGCCTGCTCAACGGGGTCGAGCATGACACCTCCCGGGTCTACTGGATGACCGCCGCCCGCCTGTAAGCCGAGCCTTGGCATCATCTGGACTGGGACTGGGCGGTGCGAGAGTGTCAGTCATCGGTGGTGATTTCGGTCTCTTTTTGTGGGAGTGCGTGAGCTTGTTTTTCCCATTTGTGCTGCTTGCTGCCCGTGACGGGCAGTGCGTGGTCTTTGCCTGGGCTGCCTCTCCCGGTCCCCTGCGGTGCCCTCTTCACCAGTGGCACGCAGCGACGGGCGGCGCCCTGTTTTCGGGAAGACTGCGGTTCTTTCGCATCGATCGATGCCCCGCTTGGGAGGGGGAGAGAGAGAGAGAGAGAGAGAGTCCTTGCGAGTCGGATTTGGAAGCCCCTCAGTTCGTGGGTCGGGGCGCGGCATCCGCCTGCGGAGCGGGTGATGCAGCCCGGGCCCCGAGGCGCGACGCGGACCCCCGGCGCGGGAAGAGGCCGTCCCCAGCCGCGGGGCCCCCCTCGGTCGGAGAGGCTGTGGGCTGCTGTGTTGCCAACGAGGTCTGGCTGGCCGCCAGGGCGGCACCCGACCCGGAGCGGCGCAATGAGGGCGCCCGGGATGGGGGCCGGCTAGCCGAGGCACGGGCCAGGGCCGCCAGGGGCGCATCCTGCGGGGGCAGCGACTGCGAGGCCCGCGCCAGGGAGCCGGCGCTGCCCGCCCGGCCAAGGGGCGGCACGGCACCCGTTGATGGCAGGGGCACGGGGGAGACCGAGTCCCGATCCCGGGGCGGAGGCGAGTCCGACGAGGCGCGGGCGGGGGCGGGGGCGGGGGTGTGGGTGGGGATGGGGCCCTCGGAGGACGCGGGGCCGGAGGCCGAGGGGGCGCGGGGCGGCAGTGCCGGCCGGCCGGCCGAGGCCGAGGCGGCCCTGGAGGCGGGGCGGGCCGCGGCTGCTGGGGCCTCTGCCGTCCGCGAGCCGGACGCCGGGCGGGCCGCCCCGACCTGCTCGGCCTCACCAATCCCCGGCCGCCCCGAGCTGGCGGGCCGGGGCGGGGGCAGGGGAGCCGTGGCGGCCCAGCCCGGCTCGGCGGCTGTGGGCTGCTGCTGCTGCTGGCTGGGGGGCCGCTTGGTGGCGCTGGATGCGGTGGCGGGTCGCCTGCCGTCGAGCGGCTCGGGGGCCGCGGTCTGGACGTCATGCCCGTGACGGGTCGAGGGCCGGGACGCCGAGGCGGAGGTCGGGGGCCGGGCAGCGGGTTCGTCCCCGTCGAGCGCGTGGCGGGACGGGGGCCGCCCTTCGGGCTCAGCCCCTGGGGCCGGGGCAGTCCGGGGGGCCGTTCCGAGGCGCGGGGAAGGCCCATGCCCAACGGGCACCAGCGCCGGGGCCTCGGGAGGTGCCACCAGAGGGAGGGTGCGCGATGGGGGGCGCATGACGGGGAGCGGAGGCAGGCGAATCTCCTCCTCTTCATCATCGTCCTCCTCCTCCACTTCCTCCTCCTCCTCCTCGGCAGCTGTGGAGGCGTCGAGGCCGGGCGGGGCGGGCGGCGGGCGCGAGGGTGGCCTGGCGTTGGGCTGGGACGGGGTCGGGGCGGGCAGGACGGGTGCGCCCGGTCCGGCCGAGGCGCGGGGGGTCCGCGGGGGGCTGGCCGGCTGCGGGTGGGCCGCGGAGGGAGGGCGGGCCGAGGGCGGGCGAGGGGCGCTGCTGCTGCTCCCCACCAAGTCCGCCGTGGCTGGCCGAGGGATGCCGTCATCATCACCCGGTGGGGGCGGGTGGGGGCGCTGCTGCAGGCGGGACCCCGACGTGGTTCGGCTGCCGCCCGTTGCGGGCCGGGGGGCGGCCTCCTCCGGACCGGCAGCGGCGGGCCCGTCGACCCGGGCGGCGCTGGTGGCGGGCCGGGCGGCCTCGGCCAGGGGGCGCCTCTGGGAGTGGCGGGTGGTGGAGACCCGGCTGCCGCCGCTGCCCTCGCTGCCTGTGCCGGTGCGGGGCGGCTCCTCTGTGGCGGCGCCTGCGGAGGGGGGCCGGCCGATGGAGGCGGGGCGGTGGCGGTGGGGATGACCGACTTCGGGTTCGGCTTCGTCCACAGGTGGGGGTGAGCCCGGGGCGGCCGGGGCAGGGGGCGACGCCCGGCCGGCCTGCGGGGCGACCGCCGAGTGGGCCGTCTGGGGGCGGCCCGCCTGGGCCGACCGAGAGGAACGCACCGGCGCCTCCTGAGGGGCCGCCGTCCGGTCCCCCGAGCGGGTGGAAGACGCCGTCCCGGGGCGGGGGACTTGGGAGGGGGCCGACGAGGTGGCTGGCCGTGCGCTGGCCGGCGCTGGGGCCTCGGCTGCGGTTGCGGGGCGGGCCGTGGCGGGCCGGTTGGCACTGGCCGGGGCATCCGCCTGGGGGCCAGGGGCCTCGGCTGCTGGGCGGGCTGTGGCAGGCCGCGGCTGGTGCTGGGAGGAGGGCCCGGATGGGGCGAGCCGCGAGGCGGGGCGGAGGGCTGCGGCTCCCTCCTGCGTCCCCGCCGCCGCCTCGGCCGCCCCGCCCGGCGCAGGGGGGTGCCCGCGGGCACTCCTGGCCGTGCCGGGCCGGGCGGAGGACGACGAGACAGCGCTGGATGGGCGCATGGTGGCCCCGAGGGGTCCTGTAACCTCCCTGTGCTCCGGCGCCTCATGCTCGTCCTCCCCCCCGTCCTCCTCCTCGTCCTCGTCGCCGCCGTGGGCCGGGATTGCCGCCAGGGCCGACATGAGGGCCGCCAGGGGGGCCGGGCTCGTCCCCTCCAGAGGGGCGGGCGACTGGGAGGCGCCCAGGGTGAGCAGGCCGGGGGGCTCATCCCCCGGGGCGCCCCGCTCCAGCTGGCCCGCAGACAGGGGCCGCTCCGCCTCCGACCGACGGACCGCTGCCGCCCGGCCTCCACCCGCGCCGCCGCCGTCGCCCCCGGGCGATTTGATGGTGGCGGGACGGGCCTCCTCAGCCACCTGGGGTACCCGGGCCGGCAAGATCTGCGAGAGGGGCCGCATGGGTGTTGCCGGCTGGGAGGCGGGCGCCGGGTGGGGGCTGCTACCATTCGCCGCCTCGCGGGGCAGCAGCAGGGGCCGTGGCGAGGGCCCGCCCGGGGTGGCGGCGGCGGGGGCCCGCGTGCTGGCGGCCGTGTAGGGCCGGGGCGCTGGGGACGGGTCCGTGGCGGGAGTGGCCGTCCGGGCGGTGGCGGGCCGGGACTGGTCGGGGTGGTAGGCCGGCAGGGTGCTGGCCGAGGCCGAGGCCGAGGCGCTTGTGGTGGTCGATGCCGTGGCGGGCCGCGAGAGGCCGGCGACGGTCCGATCCACGGATGCCGTGCGGGACGGGGGCCGGGCGGGGTCCATCGTGCAGGCGGCAGGGGCAGCAGAAGGGGCCTGCGCGGCGGCGATGATGTGGGGGCATGGGTGAGCGCAGGGTCATGATTGGGTGATGATGATTGGGTGATGATGATTGGATGATGATTGGATGATGATGATTGGATGATGATGATTGGATGATGATGATTGGATGATGATGATTGGATGATGATGGTGGTGGTTGGGTGAATGATGATTGGGTGATGATGATTGGGTGATGATGATTGGGTGATGATGATTGGGTGATGATGATTGGGTGATGATGATTGGGTGATGATGATTGGGTGATGATTGGGGCTGGGTGGGCGGACCGTGGGTGGGGGCGGCTGCTGGAGGCCCGTGGGGGCGGGCTGGGCCTCGCCCTGGACGGCGAAGCTCTCGAGGAGGTCCTCCCCGCGCAGCCGGCTGGTCCGGGCCGCCCAAGTGGCCCCCGGGGCTGGCGCCACGCCGCCCTCGGCCGACGAGGCGACCTGGCTGTCCGCGGCCGCCGCCCGGGAGGCGCCCGATGTGGGGCGGGGCGTGGGCGAGGCGCACGGCAGCCGGGCGGGGGTCCGAGGCGACAGGGCGGGCCGGCCGGCCGCCGGGGGCGGAGATGCCATCCGCGATGCGGGCACGGCCATGGCATCCTGGGCAGAGAGCGCCAAGGGGGCAGCAGGACGGCAGCAGGACGGCAGGGGGGGGGGGGGGGGGGGGGGGGGCGGCAGGGGAAGATGAGTAACAGCGTGCTTCGGTCATCCAGTCGCCTCAGATGGCGTGGCGTGCGGTGGGGGGCAGGGGTGGGTGGGGACCTGGACGGCGGCGAAGAAGGGCTCGCGCCTGCGGAGGGTCAGCGAGAGCACCGATGCCGACCGGGGCGTCGGCTGGGGCGGCTGCTGGTCGGGGGCCGGGGCGACCGCCACCGAGGAGGACGGGGGCCCGGCCAGCCCGGCCACGATGGCGGCCGGGGGCGTGTGGGGCGTGGCCGGGCCGGAGGACGGGCTGGTGGGGGAGATGACGGGGCTCTCGGGTTCACCCTCGGCGTCCTCCTCCTCGGCCTCCCCGTCCGAGGGCAGCTCCTCGGGCGGGTTCGCTGCCCCCACCGACACGTCACCAACGCCAGCACCACGGGCACAGCACCAACGCCAGCACCACGGGAGCACCAGAGCAACGAAAGTGACGAGGTCGGCAGCTGGGAGGGGCGATGGAGGGGGGCTGGTTTCAGTCACAGATGGCGGACCCTGGAGGAGCAGCTCCTCGATGTACTGGCGCTGCCTGAGGGTGGGCAGGAAGGCGCTCTCGGTGGGGACGCCCTCGGCGGGGCCGTGGTCCGTCAGCCACTCGAGCAGGCCACGCCCCAGGGCCGCCTCGTGCAGCCGCCGACGGTGCAGCACGCTGACACAGACAGCCACAGCCACAGCCTCAACGGTCAGCGAGGGCGCAGCGAGAAGGCGGGCAGCATGCAGGGGGGACGCACGCAAAGGGGGGAGCGGGGCTGCCGCCTGGGCTGGACGATGAGGGGCGGACCTGAAGAGGATGCTCAGCCCGTAGATGCGAACCTGCACGCCACGCAGAAACAGAAACCAACCCGACCGGCCCGGCCGGACGGACACAAGCGGCGATGAGGGAGGGAGGGAGGGAGGGAGGGCGGGTGTGTGTGTGTGAGGCAGGCCGGGGGCTGCCGACCTGGGCGATGGGGTGCACGGCGGCGGCCTGGAGGGGCCCCCAGAGCCCATCGGGGGGCAGCTCCTCGCAGGCGGCGGCCCCCGCCCGGCGGAGGGTCAGATGCAGCAGCAGCAGCGCCCCGTACTGGAGCCTGCCCATATGCCCAGGGGCCAACCGACATGTGCCCAAAGAACGGTTGGCCGCCACGCTCACAAAGGCCGGGATGATGGATTGCCCTCCCGTCACTCCTTCCCCAACGCCACCAGCGAAGGACGGGGGCCACAGACCCCAGGGCGGAGACGCCCATGACGGCGTCGGGCTGGCTGGGACCCTGGGCGGTCCGCTCGAGGGGCGCTCGCAACAGCGCAAAGAGCCACCCCACGGCCCCCAGCCGGACGAGCTCCCCCGATCCGGCCCGCCTGGCAGCCCGGCAAACAGCAGGAGCAGCAGGCAGGAGCGGAAAGGGTCATGATGCGAGGGCGCCAGAGGTCTCCGAGCAGGTCACGCACCAACGAAGTGCTACCCCGTGCCAGCCGGGCGGGTGGGCGGGCGGGGTGGGTGGCGGCGGACCGCTGGCTCATCTTGCGGAGGACGGAGAGGCTCACCTCGATGAGGCCCACCGAGGCGCTGGCCTCGGCAGGGTCGAGCGGGTCGGCCGCCCCCTCGGGACCCTCGCCTTCGCCTTCGCCATCGCCCTCGGGCCGCGCCAGGGCCGCCACCCGCTGCACAAAGGCAAACACGGTCCCCACGCATGTGGGAGCCAGCAGGTAGCCAGGTCTGCCCGCCGACCGCCCCCCCCCCCCCCCCCCCCCACCGCAGGTCAAACGCACCCCAGAACGAGCGAGAATGAGGGCAGAGGGCCGTGGGGGTGCTTTCGAGGGCCCCACCCCTGATGGGGGTCGAGGGCAGTGGGAGCCGAGAGCAGCAGGGCCATCCAGAGGTCGAGCCGAGAGCACAGGGGGGGAGACAGGCAGCAGGGACAGGGGCAGGGCGGGGCAGGTGCGGACTGCTCGTCCATCCAGAGGTCGAGGAAGCGGAGGGCCTGCAGGTGGATGGCCGCCAGCCGGAGGCGCCCCGGGCCGCTCAGCGCCCCCAGGTGCCGCCGGGCCGCAGCCAGGTCGTCCTCGGCGCCCCCGGGGGGCCCACCCGCCGTCACGGCGAGCGGATTCAGCGAGTGCGATAGCAGGCAGGCAAGCACCGACTGGGCCCCGCCCAACCACCAGACAAACACCCGGGAACCGGATGAAGGAGGCTGGCTGGCGGCCCGTTGGATGGCCAGCGGGGCGGCAGGGCGAGGGGTCGAGCGGGGGGACCTGGTTCTGGCCGGCGACGGGTGCGTCGTGGAGGCCGAGCACGTCGTGGCGGGCGAAGTCGCGCAGGGTGGCCCGCCGCTGGGAGGCCGACTCCGTCCGGGCAATCCGCTGCCACCCCGGCGGCCAGGGCCCAGTCCCCCCAACATCCACAACAGGCACCGAGTTTGATGATGAAACAGCTGACGGCGGGTGGGGCATGTGTGTGTGTGTGGGGGTTGAGCGGACCCAGCGCAGGGCCTGGAGGAGGTTGGCCCGGATCTCCATGAGGTCCTCCTCGGTCGCCTCGTCCTGCTCGTCCCCGGCCGCCCCCGAGGCCGCCGTGCCCCCGCCCCCGGCGCCCAGCAGCATCTCAGCGGCTCGGGTGGCCCCGCCGGCCGCGTGCGAGGAAGACGAATGGGCCGCCGCCTCAGGGGGCAGGGCCATCGACTGGGCCGCCCAGGCGCCCGTGGGCCCCTGGTCGGCGGGGGCGCCCGGGATGGGCATGGAGGCGCTCAGGGGGGTCACCGAGCCGCGCAGGAAGGCCTTGGCCCGGTCGTAGTCCAGCATGGGATGGGCATCGTCGCCGCCCGCCCCCGAGTAGGTCGGCGAGGGGTCCACGCTGGCCGAGCGGGCCCCCAGCCCCAGTCCCAGCCCCAGCGGGGCCGGCAGGGCGGCACCCGCGCGGGCCGAGAGGCTGCTGCCGGTGCTCGTGCTCAGACCACAGGCCTCGCCGCCCCGCCCCGCCGGGGGCACCGCCTGGGCCTGCTGCACCTGGGGCACCGGCTGCTGCTGCTGCTGCTGCTGCTGCTGCTGGGCCGGGCGGGCGGTGGGGGGCGGGTCGGTCGATGCGCGGAAGGAGGCCGCCAGGGAATCGCTCGGGGGCAGCGCGGCGCGGGCCGTCGAGGGCCGGAACCGGTCGGCGCCTGGCGATGACCAGCGCAGGCCCAGCAGACCGACCCCCGGTCAGGCGCACAGGAGATGAAGCGAGGCAGCGCCGGAGAGACAGCGGGCGGGCAGTGGGGGCGGTGTTGGGCTGGGGGGACGGCGGTGGTGAGGGGCAAGGAGCACGAGGGCCTGTGCGGACCGTCCCGGTCCTGGAGGGTCACGTCCCGCATGGCGGGCGCCTGCTCGGATGCCTCCTGCAGAGAGAGGGAGCCCATCTGCACGACCCGACCCGACCCGGCGGCCGAGAGATGGCCCACATCCATCCATCCATCCATCCATCCATCCATCCATCCATCCATCCATCCATCCATCCATCCATCCATCCATGGGGTGAGTCCGACGAACAGGAGGGCGGAGGGGGTGCCACGAAGGGGCGAGGGCGAGGGGAGGGGGGTGGGAGGTGGGGGGAGCCGCCAGACCACGGAGGGCGTGATGCCCAGGGTCTGCTCGAACTCGCAGAGGTGCTCGTACAGGCTGCGGATGTACCCGCCCGAGATCTGCGCCCCCCCGGCCCGCGAGCCGCCCCGAGAGGTCAAGCGGGTCAGGCCAGGTCAGGTGTGGCGATGCAGGCCGGCGGCGCGTTGCTGCGGTGGACGGCAAGTCGTGCCCAGGCGGGCAGGCGGTGTGTGCGCGGGTGGGGTGTGGCTGTTTTCAGGGGCCGCAGACGGTCTCGCGGCGTGTGCGCATGTTCTCCATGGTGGCCATCATCGACGCGCACAGCTGCAGCAGGTGGCGGAACCGGGCCTGCGCCCACCGTCCGCCATGCACCCGCCCCACCCCGGGCGCAAATGGGGAGCCGAAGGTGTGAGAGGCAGGGGCCGAGGCCAGGTGTCGCCCAGCCGCACACACGAAGCGCGGGAACCGGGACGCGAGCGGGCGGGCGGATGTGACCTGGGCCTGGTCGAGCTGCACCTTGTACTCCTGCCTGAGGGCCCGCTCGCGCCCCTGAGTGGCGGCGATCTGAGCGCGCAGCTCGGCAATCACTAACCCCCACGCCCGGGCCCCCACGCCCATCGAGGACAGTGGGTGGGTGTCATACAGGGGGTGTGCCAGACAGGGGGTGGGTGTGCCATACAGGGGTGGGTGTGCCATACAGGGGGTGGGTGGCGTAGTGGCCATCATAAGCGCCGCAGGGGCAGCAGGGGGCCCGGCACGGACCGGCTTGGTGCTGTGCCGTCGCCGCGGGCGGAAGGGGGCCAGGCGCGAGGGGGCGATGATGAGGGGCGATGGCAGCAGACGGGCAGGAAAGGAGGCGCGATGAGAGAGGGCCATTGGATCCGGGAGGGGTGGTGATAATTGGGAGAGTGGGCGTGAGAGGTGGTGGCGGTGGGTGGTGGGCGGTGGGGAACGCCGACCGTGCGGAGGGTCTCGGCCAGCTGGTCCTGGAGCAGCTCCGGCTGCTGGGAGCCGCCCTGGTCGCTCAGGGACCATTCCGACTCCTGGCCGCCCGTCGACTGAAGCAGGCTGGGCGGGTGGCGGGTGAGGATCCCATCGGGCAGGTCCGGGTGTGGTGCAGCCGGGGGGAGTTGAGCGCGGGCGTCCGTGGGGAGAAGCCGAGAGAAGGTGAGCAATGGTTCCGCCAATCTGACACCTGGGGCATGGCGCGTGGGCAGGGGCTGCGTGAGGGCGGGCGACGGACGGGAGGGGCACCGTGGCCGCGTGCCCGGCCGAGGCCCCCGAGCTCTCGAAGGCGGGCTGGCGGGGCGCCCCGTACTGGCTGCTCACGAATCGGGGCGCCCGAGGGGGCGACGGCGGGGCGGGCAGCACGTGGGTGAGGAAGGACTGCAGCTGCTCCCGCAGTCGGGTCACCCAGAGGTCCTGCCAGGCGGGCGGAAATCACCTCAGGTGAGAGATGCAGACGCAAACAGACCCCGCGCAAAAGCTCGGAGAAGCTCGGGTGAACGTACACCTCAGCCGGAGTCAGCCGAGGCAGGACAAAGAAGGGTTTCAGGTTGGTCATCGACGTGAGCCGATCCGAATATTGCATGAGAAAGCGCTGAAAGTTGGCGGCACAGTCGGAGAAGCGAGAGGACGTCTGGGGTGACCCCTAAAAGAAACGAAAAACGTGAAAATGAAACCAGGTTGAAAGGGAGCTGACCCTGCCGGCCAGAGTCCGCGGATGAATTGGGGAGAGGGTCAACCAAAGGTTGAGGTAAAAATACCTAACAAAAAAAAAATACCGAGTGCAACAAGCAAGCGAAACATGCCACAGACAACTTCAAAGTCAACTCGTCATCTTTGACATCAGGCGGAATCAATGTGTCCCAAAGGCGCCCCATTGCCAAAAAGTTCCCTTCATCAAACGCCCCAAGGAATGATGGTATCGCCGGATGCTGACTCATCCGTCACCAAGGGGGCGTTCGAAAAGGCAGGCGCCGAAATGAAAAAGATAGCAGAAACCACCCACGCGTTGGGCAGACCTTTGCAGGTGGAGGATGTCCGGCGGCCCACACATTGCGCTCCTCCTTCGGGAGACCATCGCGGGGATCCTCTCCAAGCTCCCATACGCTGATGTGATCCGCGTCTCGCAAGTTTGTCGTCTCTGGCGGGACATGGCCAGGCCCCATCGGTTGTGGCTCTGCGCCGCCGCCCATCGGAATCTCGAGGCAAAAGTGCGGGCTTCTTCAACTGAATCCTTCCACGCGGGCTCGTTTGGTCGCAATCATTGTCAGATGTTCCATCCGGAACTTGATGAGTTGTTAGTCTCCGATGCCCGGGCGACGATTTCCAGCTATTCATTCTATGTCGACAACACTGCCCACCTTTATTCTACCGGAAGCATGCGGGCCGGCCAAGTTCTCGATTGTGTTCAAAGTGTTCGCGCTTATCGGCAGACAGTCGAGGTGTGCCCCTCGGATCCTTCGCAAGGGGAGCACGCTCCCCCGACTGTGACCCCGCCTGCCTGGGCAGATCCTGACGAGATCCTGATTTCAAAAAACCGGTCCTTGGGGTTGAAGGCCGTTGATGATGCCGTCGCCTCTTGCGAAGCTGAATTCGCAGGATTTGCGGACTCCTGCGTCGCTTCTGCAACCACTCCGCAAGCACCCGATCAGCCGCCTCTCTTTGGTCACCCCGTCAATTATAGCATGGTTGATCACAGGTCCGCCAGTTTTTTTTAGTCCGTCAGACCCCCCTTCTCTCCCGCTCAGGGTCGTCCGCGAGTTGGACAAAGCCGAGTCCGCCAAGCGGTCTGCGGCTTGGGTCTGGAAACAGCTGCACCCACACGCCGCTCCGGGGGAGGAGCCGCCCGAGGGGTTTGACCCGGCCGCCGCAGGTTCCTTCACCCCAGATCAGATCCACCAAGGGCTGGTCGAGGAGGGCCTCTTCGAGCACGACCTGCCTCTGCCCGCCCTGGCCCCCCGGATCCGGCAGCTGCTGACCGACCCGCCCGTGGGCCCCGACGGCCACGTGGCACTGGGCGAGCCCCTCACGCACACCCAGTACGAGCGGCTGATGCCTCACTTCGGCGCCATTCAGACGGTCTTCCCCAGCGATCCGCCCCCCGTCTCGCGGCTGGACCCCGAGGTCCTCGCGCAGGCCTACGGACCTCGGGCCGCGCGGGCTCTTCTCCAGCGGCTGCGCGAGCGGCCACCGACGACGGACTCACCAGGTGCGGATCCGCTGGCCCCGTTCTACGTCCAGCCACCTGCGCCACCTCCTCCTGCGGCTGCCCCAGTCCCTGCGGCGGCTGCGGGCCCGGCGGCTGCAGCTGCGGCCGCGCCCGCCGTGGGTGAGGATGATGATGAGGCCGCCTCCGAGAAGGACGACAAGTCCGATGCTGCAGCCCTGCCTGCCTTTGACCCGCCTGCTCCGGCCCAGGGCGCCATCCCGCTCTCGCTCTATGAGCGGCTGCATTGGCTGACCATGCGTGGGTCCGACTTCGGCCAGGACCACGGTGTGGGCCTGGCAGTTTTCCGGATGCTCGCTCTGATGCTGCGCGACCCGCGAATCCCGGAGTACGGACACCACCTGGTGGCCATGGGCGTTGCCAATTCCCTCTTCCAGTCCATGACCTATCACGAGGACTACCGGTCCGCGGCGCCGCTTCTGTGACTCCCCTCCAGATTTGGGTGGATCCGCCACCGCCGCCACTACCCCACGCACACATGCACATACGAACACACGCACACACGCACACACGCACAAACGAACACACGCACACATTTGCACGCTCCACGCTTTTCCGCGGCCAGGTTTGCAAGTGGCACCTACGAGAAGCGGCCCTCGCCCCTGGACCTCGATCCCCTCGCGAGGTCCGATGATCGCCCCCACACACACACACACACACACACACCACCACCACCACCACCACCACCCGCTGACCCCCCCTGTCCCTGTACCTCCCCATGTTCTTGTCCCTACCCATGTCCTTGCCCCTGTCCCTGTGCCACCCCATCTGCACGGGCTCAATTTGCGACAAGCATTCCAAGTACAACTGGACCGGTCCTCTGGTGTGGCAAAGATCCCACGCTGCCACCTCGCGATCCTCACCTCCGCCCCCCCACTTCCCCCAGCCCCCCCCCCCCCCCACCCCACCCCACCCCACCCACCCCACCCACCCCACCCCACCCCACCCCACCCACCCCACCCACCACCCCACCCACCACCCACCCCACCCACCCCACCCACCCACCCCACCCCACCCCACCCCACCCACCCCACCCACCCCACCCCACCCGTCCATCTCACGCAATCTCTCCGCCCCCCCATCCACCCTCCAGCCGATTCGCCGGGCGGTACCAGTTCTTCTGGCTCCAGTACGCGGCCATGGTCAAGCAGTGCGTCCTCCTCTGCTATCCGCTCTTCTGGCGCCGCCTCATCGGATGCCTCGGTCCGCGCATCCCCATCCCCACAGCCCTGCCGGTCCCTCTGAGCACGCGTGAACTCAGGGGACGTTTCATACGCAAGCCTCTTCACCGCGCGCACAATTGACGCCCATCACACTGCGCACCTTCAGACCGTTGGCAGCGCCTGAAGGCCCTCGTCGCCGCCAAGGACCGTGCCCTGAAGGCCGCCGGGCACCGCTACCAGGCCCCAACGATCCAGCAGACGCGCATGTTGCCGCCCCGGGGCGACAGCGTCGACAGTCCCCTGAAGGAGGGCGAGTTGGGGCCCATGTATCGTGTCGTCACCAAGGGCGTCCGATCAGGTCCGCCCCTCGCAGTACCCCGGGCGGCCGACGTTTGGGCGCTGGAGGTGGATGTGGCACTGGGCCGGCCCAATCGCCCTATCTCATCATTTTATGACTGTTCTCACTTGTTGTTCTGTTTGTATCCGTTCCCGTTCCCGTGCCTGTGGCATGTGTGCTGTGCCTGTGCCTCCGCTGTGTTGTGCCTGTTGTGTTCTCTTCCGTGGCTGGCCCTGCCCGGTTGCAGGGATCCTTCCGTTCTCGGAGCTGCTCCGCCTTCCTCCTCAGCCCGCCACCCCCTGCGACGCCACCCCCTGCGACGCCTCTCCGACGACCTCCGAGGCCACCATGCGCCTGCCCCTGGTCGAACGCTCGGCCGGCGGCCTGGCCACGGATGACATCCCCCCGCCCATCTCCACACTGCCGGCCGGCCTCCCGCGTTTCATGGCGAATGCGCTGCGCGATGAGTTGGACACGGATGCCACGCTGCCCACCCACGAGCATATTGATGCCCGTATGCAGGTGTGGGCCGATGCGGAGCTGATGGACGGCGCGTTGATGGAACGGCTGCATATGGTGGCCCTGGATGCGCTGGACTGCCTGCAGGTTCTCATGGGGGGTCCGCCGCCGCTTGCTGCCCTTCATCCTCCTCTCTCCCTTGGGTGGAATGGGCTCCCTCCCCCCCCCCCAATCGCTCATCTTCACTTCATCCCGCGCTCTCTCGCCCAGTCGCCACGGAACCCCTACCGCCCCAGCTGGCCGCCCAGCAGCGCGAAGAGCAAGCCGAGTACGACCAGCAATGCGGCACCTTCCCACCCGACGAGCCCTGGTCCCTGCGCGGGCTGCCCTTCCCCGCTGACTCCACCCGCCTCATGGACCTGAGCTTGCACCTCCTCCAGCGGCGGGCCCACACGGCCCTGGGCGCCCCCGCGCCCGCGCCGGCCGCAGCCGTGGCGGGACTGCTGCCCCCCGAGTCCCTGGCCGTCCTCGAGGAGATCGTGGACGCGTTCCCGCTGCCCTTGGTCTCCACCCTGGCAGCCCAGACCCACCGCTGGATGACGGACGCCCTGTGGGACTTGGCCGAGGTCGAGCCCGAACTGGCCCGGTGCTCGACCACGGCCGAGCTGCTCGCACACCCCCGGGCGCCCCACCGCATGTGGGCGTGGATGCAACAGCTGTTCCACGCCACGCTAGGACTCTCCCTGGCCGCCCGACATCCTCCCGCGACTTCCGCCGCCGCGGCCGCGTTTCCCGTGCGATACGTCGAGGAGACCCGCGAGGTTTTGTTCCCCATCTCGCCGAGCCTGTCTCGGTTCCACCCCGGCCTGTCCGCCGCGGCCTTCGAGAGTCTGCGCGCCGAGCAACGATCGGCCACCACCAACCACCGACGCAACCCCCGCAACTGCAGCCTGTACGAGCTGCCGCCCCTGTGGGGCCCCCGGCTGAGGCAGCTGGCCGACCGCGGTGCGATCGAGCCTGCGCCCCGCCTGCCCTTGGAGGCCGATGGGTGGCAGTATACGCTCCAGTGCTACCAGCTGGCCGCCTTGACGGAAGGGTGCCCGTCCGTGGTCGAGTATGACCGGGGCAGCCCGTCGCCCTGGGTGGCGTTTGCGAAGTACGCACGCCGGATGACAACGGAGGTCTGTGTGGGGCCACCACCACCACCACCACCACCACCACCACCACCACCACCACCACCACCACCACCACCACCACCACCACCCCATCGTCCCAGCCGCACCCCCTCCATCCCTCTGCTCTGCTCTCTCATCCATCAGGCCATGGACTTCTTCACCCTGGAGAGCGAGCTCTTCGACCCGTTCGCAGCCTCCATCCGCGGTTTCCTCCGGCGTCACCCCGCGCCCCTGGCCCTCTCCCTACCCATGGCCACCCCCACCACCACCAGCGCTCCGCCCACGTCAGCCCCAGTTCACACTCCCGCAACCGCAGCAGCGCTGGCGGAGTCCGCGCATGGCTGCGGGGTCCCGGCCGGGGCTGCCCTGGGCGCCATCTTCCGCGATTGGCTTGGCGGCCACGGGCCGGCCATCTGCCCGGACCCGGTCTGCCCCCGGGTGGATTTCCTGGACATGGCCCGAGGCCCCGACCAGCGCCAACTGGCCGCCGCCCTGCCCCTGGTCGAGGCCGTGGGCCGCGGCCTGGTGGCTGGCATCTGGGCAACCCACATGACCGTCGGGATGCCTGGGTTGCCGGCTCACGCCCAGGAAGACGTGGCCGTCAACTCTCGGATCGCCGTGATTGGCATGCGACACGTCGAGTGGCTCCACTGCGCCTCGGTGCTGCACCTGGCCATGCGCTACGCGGAGGATGCCCCGAAAACGGAGGACCCGCAGCCGGCCTTCCCCGCCGCTCCGACTGCCGTCCGCTCGGCGGCCATCCTCGCTGCCCTCCGGCAGGTCGAGGACCCAGATTCGGTGGCACGCGACCTCGCGGCCCGGTTCTCGCGGGCAGACCTCCACGCCGCTTTGACGGACTTCCTGCGGGCCTCGGTGCTGGGGGACGAGTACATGGAGGAGAAGCACGACTCCACCCGGCTCCTGGGCCCGCGCGCCAATCCCGATTCGTGGACGTACCTGCCTGACCTGGCCTGGACCCCGGGGTGCCCCCTGGGCTGCGGCAGCGCGACGCCGGCCTCAGCGGAGCGTCCCAGCGGCGGTGTCCCGGCCCAAGCCTGGCAGGACCCGTGCTTCGTCTACCGCTTCCCGCTTTTCGGTCCCCTGCAGGCGGCCGCCATGACGGTGGCCCTGGTCTCCACCCTGCCCGCCCACATCAAGGCCGAGCTTCTCGGCGGCCCGACGAACCACGACGCCCGTCTGGGCGGGCCGTTCTTCCCCTCCGTCCCTGCCGCCTCGGTGCCGGTGCCTCCCGCCCTTGAAAACGCCCCGCTTTCGGCGGCCATTCAGTTGCGCCAGGCGGAACCCGACGGGCAGCCCGCCTCGGCCAGCCGACTTGCAATCGCGGCCCAGCTCTCTGAGCGCCTGGTGGGCGAACTGGCCCGGTATGTCACCCAGCTCCTGGAATCCCAGGCCGAGTTCCTGCCGTCCGTGACGGACGCGGCCCGGGAACTCGACGCCCTACGGCGCTTCCTGAAGGCCGGCAAGGCCCGCAAGGAGGCCGCCAGGGTGCGCGAGAGGGCCGCCCGGGAGGCGTCCAAGCAGCGCCGCATGGCCGAGGCCAAGGCACGCAAAGAGCAGCGCGATCGCGAGCGCCAGGTTCAGCTGGCGGCCGTGGCGGCGATGCCTGTCATGGGGTCGTTG
Source organism: Paratrimastix pyriformis (assembly GCA_027972325.1). NCBI lineage: Eukaryota > Preaxostyla > Paratrimastigidae > Paratrimastix > Paratrimastix pyriformis. The sequence goes on from JAPMOS010000023.1 coordinate 297,676, forward strand.
TTCGAAGCGGAGGAGGGTGGCGCCGCACCTGCACTCCCCGCGCCATCGACAGCAACACCCGAACCTAGGCTGCCACCAGCACCAGCACCAGCACCAGCACCAGCACCAGCACCAGCACCAGCACCAGCACCAGCACCAGCACCAGCACTATCAGAAGAGGGCCTGATCGAGTCGGTGGTGCCTCCGGAGTTCGCCGCGATGGAGCGGCAATGGCTGCACGAGCCGATCGCGGTGCTGGAGTCCCACTCCAAAATGGTCGGTGCTTACCCCCCCCCGCTGCGATTGCGATGGAGACGTGAGTGATCGGTTTTGCCTTGGCTGCTGTCTGGGCTGACTGTCAGGCTCCTCATCTCATCTTTTTCTCCTTCACCTTCATCCGCCCCTCGCCCCCCTCGCCCCCCCATCGCAGCTGATGCGAGTCGCCCGCCCCCCGTCCTCCAATCTTCCCCTGCGCCAAGGGTCGAGGGTCTTCTGGTCGGTCCTGGAGGACCTGGCCAAGGTGAGCCTGCCCACCCTGTTTGAGCTCCGCCGGCGGCACCGCATCTTCCTCGGGCAGCTGCACGCGGGCCTGCCCTCGGCCGGTGGTTTTACCGATACCGACTGGCACCACATGGCCCTGGTCATGCGGGCCCTGGTGGCTACCCCCGGGGCGCGGCACCCCGACGCGCCCGAGCGTCCGTCCCGGAAGGCCGCGGCGGAGCCGGCGGAAGGCGAGGCCCAGAAGGACGAGGCGGACGGGGGCGAGGAGCTCGGGGAAGGGGGCGAGGAGGCAGAGGAGGATGAGGAGGAGGCAGAAGAAGAGGAGGACGAGGAGGTTCGGCTGGAGCGGGAGGGCAAGGTGGAGGCCGAGCAGCGGCTGAAGCTGCAGGTGTATTACTACCAGGTCGGGCGTGGTCTCCTGGGGTGGTGTGGCGAGTCGCCTCGGTGTGTGTGTGTGTGTGTGTGTGTGTGTGTGTGTGTGTGTGTGTGTGTGTGTGTGTGTGTGTGTGTGTGTGTGTGTGTGTGTGTGTGTGTGTGTGTGTGTGTGTGTGTGTGTGTGTGTGTGTGTGTGTGTGTGTGTGTGTGTGTGTGTGTGTGTGTGTGTGTGTGTGTGTGTGTGTGTGTGTGTGTGTGTGTGTGTGTGTGTGTGTGTGTGTGTGTGTGTGTGTGTGTGTGTGTGTGTGTGTGTGTGTGTGTGTGTGTGTGTGTGTGTGTGTGTGTGTGTGTGTGTGTGTGTGTGTGTGTGTGTGTGTGTGTGTGTGTGTGTGTGTGTGTGTGTGTGTGTGTGTGTGTGTGTGTGTGTGTGTGTGTGTGTGTGTGTGTGTGTGTGTGTGTGTGTGTGTGTGTGTGTGTGTGTGTGTGTGTGTGTGTGTGTGTGTGTGTGTGTGTGTGTGTGTGTGTGTGTGTGTGTGTGTGTGTGTGTGTGTGTGTGTGTGTGTGTGTGTGTGTGTGTGTGTGTGTGTGTGTGTGTGTGTGTGTGTGTGTGTGTGTGTGTGTGTGTGTGTGTGTGTGTGTGTGTGTGTGTGTGTGTGTGTGTGTGTGTGTGTGTGTGTGTGTGTGTGTGTGTGTGTGTGTGTTTGGTGGACACTGCTTGACTATGGCGCTTCCCTCGTGGACTGTGCCTACATTTCTGGCGGTGTCTCTCTTCCCTCTTTTCAATCTTTGCTGTGGCCGCAGCCAAAGCCCCTGCCCCGGTCCCTGCTCCTGCTCCTGTTCCTGCCCCAGCTGCTCCAGCTGTCCCGCCTGCTCCCGCCCCTCGCGCCCATGTCCCTGTCCCCGCCCCTGCTGCCGTCCCTGCTGCCGCTGCTGCCTCCCCGAGCTTACTTGATCTGGCCCGTGACTGGGTGATGTACGTTGACCTGCCCGATTTCCCGAATGGTGTCCCCCCTGGATGCTGCACTGGGGGTGCCGGCACCCAGCAGCGCCCGGACCTGGTGCTGCGCTCGGAGACACTGAAAAAGATTGTGCTCCTGGAACTTACAGTCCCCTCGGAGCACAATGTGAGTGCGGCACACGAGCGTAAAACAGCCCGCTATCTGGCCCTGACCCGCGACCTGGCGGTGAAGGGCTGGACGGTGGAGCTGGTCCCCTTCGAGGTGGGCTCCATCGGGTTCCTGACACGTTCCTATCATGCCATGACCCGGCTGCTGGGCATTGGCTCCAAAACCCTCTCCACCTCGATCTCTGACACTGTCCTGCGCTGCAGTTACTGGATCTTCCTGTCCCGGGGCGACCAAGTGTGGACCCCATGGGCGATCCATCTGTAACTCAGCTGCCTGTCCTGACCCGTGTCCCTTGTCCCCTGTCCTGTCCCGTCCCCCTTGCTCGTCCCGTCCTTTTGCTTTGCTCGTCCCGTCCTGTGGTGGTGTGTGGCCGGGGGGGATCCCCCGGAGGTGGTGGCACTGCCCCTAGCGCTCCGATCAGTAGGCTCATTCTGGGTGCCACTACACTTTCCGGATCCACTCCCCGTCTCGTGGGGATGGACCGTTTTCTTTCTTCTGCCTGTCCCTACTTCTGCTCCCCCCCACACTCTCCACACCCTGGCCCCGTCCCGTCCCGTCCCGTCCCGTCCGTCCCGTTCTTCACCGTGCCCCTCTGTGCTACGTGCGGCCTGCCCTGGTCGTGCTGTCCCTACGTCCCGTCCCTGGTGCGCCGTCCCGTCCCGACCTGTCCCGTTCGTTGCCGTCCCGTCCCGTCCGTCGTCGATGCTCGCCATCGACATTCTACTTGCGCACCCAATCGAAAAGGTCTGTGTCATATGCTCCGATTGCCCCTTGTCTTGCCTGTGTCGGGGACCCCCTTTGGCGCGACACATGCTGCTGCCGTGCGATGTGGTGAGAGCGTGAGCTGTCCATCCACACCATGTGACGGATCCCTTGTGGGTCCTGATTTCCGGTCTCGGATGTTGACGTGCTCTTCCGCCTGAGCGCTTTGCCCTTGACTGACCCTTGTTCGCTGCCGCCTGCTTGCGTATGTTGGCTTGGTGGACACTGCTTGACTATGGCGCTTCCCTCGTGGACTGTGCCTACATTTCTGGCGGTGTCTCTCTTCCCTCTTTTCAATCTTGTGTGTGTGTGTGTGTGTGTGTGTGTGTGTGTGTGTGTGTGTGTGTGTGTGTGTGTGTGTGGTTGTGTGTCTGTGTGTCTGTGGGTCTCGGTGCCCCTCCATGTCCCATGCCCTGAAGCTGAAGCCCACCGACACGATTGTGTCCTGTCTGCACGGATTTGCCGTTCATTCTTCTTCCTCCCCTTGCTTGTTGCCCAGCGCGAGTGGTTCAACCTGGGCGAACTTGCGCGCCTGTACGCCCTGGCCCAGGCAGCGCTCCGGCTGGCCCCCGCGGCCCTGGCCGAGGAGACGGTTCGGCTGGTGGCGAACCCCTCGGCACTGACCATCGATCTGGCCCCCGCCGAACCCGCCGAACCCGCCGAACCCGCCGAACCCGCCGCCGAGGGGGCCGAAGAGCCCTGCAAGCCCAACAAGGACGAGCGTCGGGCGACCGTGCCCGTTGCTCATTTGCGTCTGGTTCCCCAGCTCATGCGCCACTACCTTTGCTCGGTGTACACGCCCCGGGAACTGGAGGTGCTGGCCCGGTTGGCCGAGATGACCGTCCTGGTGGGTGGCCTCCAGGAGCGGAACGCAGCCCTGCACCGTCAAATCCACGTCATCCGCTCTCAGGCGCTCGCCATGAAAGAGATTCCGTCGAAGTCGGTGGGCCTCGACAAGCTCGACGGGCAACTTGCCAGTTTGATGTGCTGCTGTGGGACCCCGGCCACAATCCAGGGCTGGCAAGCCGTCAAGAACCTCGTGGCGGCGGTGCGGACCTGAGAAGCTTTGGAAACCCTCTCCCTCTCCTTCCCTCCCCTTGTAAACAGTTGCTCCGGCAACAGTTTGTGGTCGTTTTCATGAGAGTTTGAACTTTTGAAACGACGGCCGCCGCAACCCGTTCGCCTGGTGTTGGCAATTTCATCCACACCCGCCCGGGGGACGCAGACGCCCCTTCTCCCAAGACGTGCCCAGCCTGACGGTGATGAGCATATACAGCGGGCATCTTGGGGAAATGCGCTTACCAGGAGATGCGGTTTTGGATGTACTGGAACGTGTCATAGACCCCGGTCGAGTAGGAATTCCGCGACTCGTCCACCCGTAGCATCTGCGAACGAAGGAAACGCAAATGATGATGATTGGATGATGATTGGATGATGATTGGATGATGGATGATGATTGGATGATGGATGATGATTGGATGATGGATGATGATTGGATGATGGATGATGATTGGATGATGATGATGATGATTGGATGATGATGATGATGATTGGATGATGATGATGATGATTGGATGATGATGATGATGATGATGATGATGATGATGATGATGATGATGATGATGATGATGATGATGATGATGATGATGATGATGATGATGATGATGATGATGATGATGATGATGATGATGATGATGATGATGATGATGATGATGATGATGATGATGATGATGATGATGATGATTGGATGATGATGATGATGAGGGAGGAGGAGGAGGAGGAGGAGGAGGAGGACAGCAGCAGCGAGGCGAGGCGGCACGGACCATGAACGAGTTGGCGTCGGTCTCGGAGGCGTCGGGGTCGAACCGGTTGACCAGCCGCTGGAGGGACTCGGGCTTGAAGCAGGGCAACCCGCTCTGGACCATGAGCGACACCGGGGCCACCAGCCGCTCCATCTGCTGTCTGCAGGTGGGGGTGGAGTGGGTGTGACCCTGGGGGTATGGGCAGTCACACGGCCGGACCTGAGCGAGAGGAAGCCCCGGCAGCACAGCTCGACGAACCAGCCGAAGGGCTCCGGCTGGGCGGGGCTGCCGCAGAGGGCCTCGCTGACCCGAGGGGCGGCGGCCGGGGCGGGCGGAGGCGGGGCCTCGGCGGGGGCGGGTTGCTGCGGGGCGGGCGGCTGGGCGGGGGCCGCGACCCCCATCAGCTCGAGCATCTCCGTGTTGAGCTTGAAGGGGGCCCGCTCGAACTCCACGTTCCCCGGGTTGATGTCGAAGATGAACCCGAAGTCTGCCCCCACGCCCAACCAATCGCCCCATCCCATCCCATCCCATTCGGCGTGCAATGAGCATCCAATCGCCCAGTCCCATCACCCGATCCATCAGCATCATCATCGTCATTCAACCATCACCATCGCCCACACTCCCACCACCATTGGGATGAGGCCGTGGCGTGGCGTGGCGTGGGGGCAGGAGCGGCCCAGGGGCCGATGCGGGCCGCGCGGACCGATGTGGACGATGTGGCCGGCGTCGTCGATGAGGATGTTGCCGTTGTGGCGGTCCTTGATGTGCAGCAGGTAGGCCGCCAGGCTGTAGGCCGCCCCGCTGGTGATGAAGTTCCGCTGGGCCTGCGCAACCCCCAACCCAACCCCCAGGTGTTGCCGCCCACGACGGCGGTGGTGAGAGACTGCAGGCGGGTGGCGATGCAAGGGCAAGGCGGGCGGGCTGGGGTGGCCCGGACCATGCGGAACGCCTCGGTCTGGTCGCCGTACATGGCGCGGAAGTGCTGGTTGAGGTTGCCCGGGAAGCGCTTGCCCAGCTGGTCGCGCGAGTATGTGTGGGGCACCACCTCGATGATGCCCTCCTGCACCCGGCGGCCCCGACACCCCAGACGGATCCCATTCCATGGCCAGATGCGCATCGGGATGATGTCACGATGGCCTCGAGCGCGAGAGAGATGCCGGCCGCGGTGAAGGTGAAGGGGCAGGAGCGACCACAGACCCCGCCGCCCGTGGGGATGACCTGGTAGGGGTCGAGGAAGAGGGGCAGCCCGTCCTCCTCGAAGATCTCGGCCATGATGCCGATCAGCTGCAGCGCCAGGGCGTCCTGCCGGCAGTCGTCCCCCGCCTACAAACCAGCAACCAAGCACCCGGCCCCAGCAAAACAGCCGTCAGTGGATCCGAGGTGAGGGCGGTTGGGGGACGCGGGGGAGGGCCACCCCCGAATTCACGCGATCAAGAGCTCGGCGGTACCCAGCAGTGCATGGTGGGTCCGCCGCCCAACCTGTGTCGCCACCCCGCGGGTCGTGGCACGGACCTTGAAGATGCACGTTGACCGGATCAGCTGCTGCTGCTGGGCAGGGCCAGGTGGGGGCAGGGGCCGCGGCACGGCCTCGCGGGGCCGCACGAAGAAGGATACCATCAACGGAGCCTGCAGCAGCGAAGCACAGGCAGGGGCACGGACGGGCACGGGCACAGAGAGGGGCAGCAGACCGCGAGCCCACAACCAAAGCAAAGCGGAAATCGATTCAGATGCCGTCCCGAGGGGCGTGGCGGGAACCGCGGGGGGCCGAGGGCTGGTGATGGGGACGGGCCTTGGCGTGGGACTTCATGACGGCGACGGATGCGGGCTGGTTGTCGACCAGGCACAGCTCCATCGTGGGGGCCGTGGGCATGTACAGCAGCCCCGGGTGGGCCGCCAGCAGTGGCTGCAGCTTGGCAATCTCCCCGCAGATCAGCGTCTGCACCGCCCCGGGAGGGAGGGTGGTTCCGGATCCGTCAAGGTCGGTCGGGCGGTGTGTGTGTGTGTGAGCGGCCCGTGGCGAGGGAAGAGGGGAAAAACAGCATCCGGGGGCGGGCGGCGAACGAAGGGAAAAACAGCATCCGGGGGCGGGCGGCGGGAGGGGGCGGCGGGTGTGTGACCTTGGAGCGGAGCTCCCTGGGGGTGTCCTTGAGGAGGGCCGAGACGGCCGTCAGGCCCCCGAAGAAGGCGAACTCGGCCGCGAAGGCCTCCTGCTCGGCCGGCCCCAGGCTGCTCAGCACGGCCTCCCGCAGCCCCACAAGCTGCCGCCCAAAGGCCTCCTCCTGCGCCCCCGGCCGGTTCGTGGGTGGGGTGGGTGGGGTGTGGGGTGGGAGAGTTGGCGGTGAGGGGAGCTCGATGGTGCCGGCGCGGGGGGTGCGCGAGTGTGGCGGGCGTACGGACGACGACGATGAGGTCCTTCTCCTTCTTCTTCCGCTCGGCGACGCTGGCCGCTGCTGCCCTGGGGCCCGCGGGGGGCAGGCCGCCACCGACCGGGGGCGCCGACTGGCGGGCCGACTCGGGCGGGCGGGCGGGTGCGGCCTCCTCGAAATCGGGCTGCCCCTCGTCCTCCTCGGGCAGCCCGTCCCTGGCGGCCGCCGAGGGGGGCGGCATCATCTCCATCTCCTGCGGCGGGCCGGCAGGCCGGCGGGGCAGCCGGGGCAGGGGCACGGGCATGGGGGGCTGGGCCACCATCGAGCCGGCCGATTCGGGGGGCGGCGACGGGGGCTGCGCCGGCCGGCCTAGGGCCGCAGCGGCCGAGGCGGGCGGGGCGGGCTGGGGGGCCGCGGGCGAGGCGGCCAGGTGCCCGCCGGGGCTCAGGGGCGCCGAGGCGGGCGGGGTGGGGAGCCCGTCGGCTTCCTGCGGGCCGATCGGCAGACGGAACAGCAGATGATGAGAGCCGAGCGGGCCTGGCGGGGGCGGGATGGGAGGCCCTCCAAGGGCAGACAAGGCCCACAACCCGACGATCAGTCAGCAGACGCAGGCCCGGCGCGGGAGACACATGGCGAGAGGAGCGGGGCGCCAAAGGGGGGGGTGGCGGTGGCGGACCTTGGGCGGGGGCAGCTGGGCCTGGAGGAGCCACAGCAGCCGGTGGGTGAGCACCCGCGACCGGCCGGCGGCCTCGAGGAGCATCGCCCCCACGTCGCTCTGCCGCACCTGGGCCACCACATCCCCCGGCACCTGCACCCCAAGCCCCACATCCGTCCCCCATCCACGGGGCGCAAGCGGGTGATGGTGAGGGGACCGCGCGGGCGATGATGAGGGTCCCGAGGCAAGATGGGGGGTGGGTGGGGGATGCCGTGCGGACGGTCGCGTACTGGGCGCTGGACGAGGCGGCCAGCAGCCTGGAGAGGGGCGTGGGCGGGCAGCAGGCGGGTGATTCGGGCGACGACGGGCAGGGGGCGCCGGCCGGGCGGGGCGCCTCTTCGCGGAGGCCGCTGAGCGGGGCCCCGCGGGCCATCCAGCCCGGCTGCCGGTCGGCCGGAGGGACAGGCGGCATGGGTCCGGCAGGGCTGCTGCCCACATCTGCACCGCTGGCGGCCGATGGCGGGGCCGCGGGCGGGGCCCCTGGTGGCGAGAGGGGGTTGGGCGAGAGGGGCCCCGGCACGGGGGGCGCCGGGAGGGCGGGTCCATCCCCAGTCGCCAGGGCCGCCGGCCCGCTGGATGGGGGTGTGGGCTGGCCCGGGGCGGCGCTGCTGCTGCCGGCGGGGGGCGGGGCGGGGCGGAGGGCCATCAGCAGCTGGGGGATGAGCGTCACCAGCCGGTCGGCGGGCAGTTGGCGCAGCGAGCGCAGCGCGTACGAGCGGACGGCCGGGTGGCTGGCCACGGGGCACAGCGGGGACAGCAGGAACAGGGCAACGTGGGCCGGGGCCGCCTGGTAGTAGGCCAGACGCTGCGGGGTCGCGGGGGGTGGGGAGTGGCGAGGGGCCAGGTGAGCGGATCAGGTCGCCTGACCAGGGAGGGAGGAGGTGCCCGGCCGGGGGGCGGGACGGATGGAGACGGACGGTGATGGTGCCCCGCCGGACGGCCTCCGGGCACGCGAGCAGGATGGCCGCCTCGGGGACCTGCATGGCCGCGTCCGGGTCGGCGCTCAGCAGGCTCTCCAGCTTGCTGTGCACAACCTGCACGGGGGGGGGCAGCCACACAGCACAGGGCCCCGGGTGGGGTGGTGGGATGGGGTACGCCAGGACGGGTGAGGGAAGGCCGGCCGATGAAGGATGGGAAGCGTGGGGTGGGGTGGTGGCGCCTGGCTGGCGGACCGCGTTGCGGAAGCGGAAGCGGAGGCTGACGGCCAGGGCGGGCGAGACGCACCAGGCCGTCCGGACGTACACCCGCCAGAGGCTCTGCACCCATCCCAAAAGGACCGGATGTGATGATCCGATCCTTCCTGCTGGCCTGGACGGGGCGGCGGGACGGGCTGGGGCTGGGGCTGGGGGCGGACCTGGCCCACTTGGGACCAGCGGATCCTGGGGGAGATGCATCCCAGCCGGGCGGGCAGCAGGATGCGGCGCGGGTCGTGCCAGGCCACGTTCCGGTCGATCTCTGCCCGCGCCATCCCCGCCGGCCCCCCGCCACCAGCCAGCGAGCCCGTGCCAGAAGAAACCACCATGAAAAAATGACCCGCCACCACCGCCCCGAGGGGAGCCGCGCTGCACTCCCATCCGGTTCATCATTGCCATCCTCATCAGCCATCATCATCATCATCATCATCAGCATCATCGTCATCATCATCCTCATCCTCATCATCATCCAAGCATCATCATCATCATCATCATCCAAGCATCGTCATCTTCATCATCATCCAGTCATCATCATCCAGTCATCATCATCATCAAGGCGCGGACCGTGGGAGATGAGCAGGTGGAGGAGGGCCCATCGAGCGGCCAGGGGCAGCTCCTCCCGCTGGGCGGGGAACTTGGCCTCAGGGCGGGTGTGGGCCGGCGCCACGGACTGCTTGAAGGCCTGCGCGCTGGCACCCGCCCGCCGGGACCCTGCAGGCAGCAGCCACATGGACCGAGCCCGCGTCCGCGTGAGGGTGCGTGTGTATGCGCATGTGCATGTCCAGGATGTGTGTGTATGTGTATGTGTATGTGCATGTGCAGGATGTGTGTGGACGCGTGTGTATGTGCATGTGCAGGATGCGTGAGGTGCATGCAGCATGTGCAGGATGTGTGAGGATGTGTATGTGTGTGTGCAGGATGCGTGAGGTGCATGCAGCATGTGCAGGATGTGTGAGGATGTGTATGTGTGTGTGCAGGATGTGTGTGCATGTGCAGGATGTGTGAGGCTGTGTGTGTATGCGTATGTGTATGTGCAGGGGTGGTGGGGAGGGGGGCAGGGGGGATGTCGGGCGGACCGGATGTGGCACGGGAAGCCTCCGAGGAGATCGACCCCGAGGCGATCGACGAGATGCCCCTGCACACACGCACACACACACAACGGCCAGGCCGCGTGCATGACGGCATGACATGCCCACGAGCGGCCATGCCGATGGCGCGGATGACGAGGGTGAGGAGGAAGCCGCGTGCCGGGTTGGAGCTGGAGTTGGGGCTGGGGACTGGGGCGGGGGGACGGACCCGCCGTACTCGCGGACGCTGCGGGTGAATGCCGAGGTGAGGTCGATCGAGGGCCCGGGCCCCATGAAGCCGCCCCCGCTGCTCAGCTGCACGCATAGTCCCACGGGCCGCCACCAGGCCGGGAGGCAGCCCACCCGATGCCCATCGATGATCAATGAGCGGCGCACCAAGGGGCTGGCAGCGGGCCCATGGGCGGATGGGCGGATGGGCGGATGGGGGATGCCGCATGTTGGGCGGTCGAGGTGTGTCTGTGTGTGTGTCTGTGTCTGTGTGTCTGTGTGTCTGTGTGTCTGTGTGTCTGTGTGTCTGTGTGTCTGTGTGTCTGTGTGTCTGTGTGTCTGTGTGTCTGTGTGTCTGTGTGTCTGTGTGTCTGTGTGTCTGTGTGTCTGTGTGTCTGTGTCTAGCCGACCGACCTGCATGAGGCCCGAGTCGCCCAGCACGATCCAGCCGCCGCCCGGCCCGTGGCTGTCGGTGGTTGCCATGTGGGACAGCGTGCCCGCCTCGGTCAGGGGCTCCGTCCCGGCCCCGCTGCGCACGGACGAGCCCCCGGCCCACCCCGACCGGACCGAGCCCCCCGAGGCCCGGCTGCTGCCCGTGGCCGGGGCTGCGGCGTGCCCCTTGGGGCGGGGCAGGCCGCCGGGGGTGGGCGGGTGGGCCTCCAGGAAGCGGGTCAGCTGCAGCAGCTGGGCCATGTCCGCCTCGAGCACCTGCGGGCTGCCCGGAAGGTGCCACCTGGGGGCAGATACCAGAGGCGGACGGGGAGTGGGATGGTTGGTTCCGGATTGCGCGGGTGTCACACCACACTGCCCATCAGATGCCAAATCGCCTGAAGCAAACAATCTCGAGCAGCGTGTGGGGGCAGCGTGGGGTGTGGAGGCGGCGGAGGCGGACCGTGGCTGGCCCTCGAACCAGAGGAGGGCCGCGTGGATGGCCCGCCAGCGGAGCACCTTGGCGCTCTGGACGGGGGTCGCCCCCAGCCAGCCCTCGCCCGGCTCCGGACTCGGGGCGGCCGCCCGACCGGGGGCCCCGGCGGCCAGCCGGGCCCAGTCGGCCCAGCCCAGTGGCGGCGCCGAGGAGCCGAGGGGCAGCGGCGAGCCGAGGGGCCCGTAGGCCGGGGCCGCCACGAAGGAGGCGAAGGCAGACGAGGAGCTGGCCGAGGAGAGCAGCCCGTCCCCCGACCCCCCGCTGCGGATGGGCAGAAAAGAGCACAAGGCGGCCGATGTGATCACCAATATGCGCGGTGGAGCAGGCGGGGACCTGGGGCCGGCGGGGGAGTTGGCGGTGGCGGCCGGGTCGGCGGCGGGGCCGGATTGGTGGATGGCCGCCTCGGCCAGCTCCAGGGCCAGCAGCAGCAGCCCGAAGCGGGGCCCGTACATGGTCGGGTGCCGCCTGCAAGCGCGACCCCCCCAGCCGAGCAGACGGGGTGACGGGGTCGCCCTCCCTCCCAGGCCAGCCCCAAACCCAGCCCAGCCCAGCCCAGCCCAGCCCAGCCCAGCCCAGCCCAGCCCAGCCCAGCCCAGCCCAACGCGAGCCGCGAGGAGCGGTCGCCGTGACGGACGAGAAGCGGGTCGGGACAGCGAAGGCGGCCTGCATCATGTCGACCAGCAGGCCCCGGGCGGCCGTGGGCAGGGCGGGCGAGGCGGTCCGGGCGGCCTCCAGGAGCCACTCCTGCAGGCATTGGTGCGCCTGGGCAGCCCGGAAGAGGCCCTGCCGGAAGGCCCGCTGCTGGCCGCTGAGCTGGCCGTACTCGGCGGCGGTCACCCTGCAAGATGATGGTGCGTGGCGAGGTGAGGGCGGGAGGCAGGCTGGGGCGGGGGGACAGACGCTTGGCGGGGGGGCAGCGGGGCGGGCTCGACGAGGGCCGGGGAGAACAGCGCGCAGCGCCCAGGGGCAAGGAGCTCGTCCCTGAAGAAGGGACAGAGGGGAAGAATGAGGGAGGGTGCACCAACACCTGATATGATGGATCGGTCCTTTCGTCTACAGGACCAACTTCGGGCTACTGGCCAAATTGGATAAGGCACCTACGGATCAGGAGACTGCAGGTTCGAGTCCTGCGTAGCTCGTCACATTTTGATCAAATTTTTCTCAGTGCCTGGTGGGGTTTGGTGTACGTTTGGAGTCGGCCCGCGGTCATGGGAACGAACGGGCCTCTCAAAGCGAATCGGGTGCATCCGCAACAACAACCCCTCCTCACACTCACATCGGCCTCCGGGAACTTTTCATTTACAAGGCTCCCGAGTATTAATGGCTCGTCACCCACGCACATGCTACCAGGAAGGCGAATCGGAGGGGCTCATGAAAAATGTCTGGGGCGAAAAGCGGGGACCCCCAACAGTCAGGGGGCCGCCGTGTATACACACCAAATCTCTCGCAAGTTTGCCGATTAAAAATCAAGTCAGAGTCCATTCCAAAAATGAAGAACGTCCCCGTGCCAATCTTGCTGAAATAAGTTGCAACCAGGGCCGAGCGAGGTCCGGGATGTGGTTCGCCCGCCAGGTCAGAAAGTTTATGGGACCGCAAAAAAATAATCGCATTGAATGGAGCAGACCAGACACGGGACACTTCTCGCAGGGTGGCGGTCAGCCATGCGCCCCGGGCCGGGGCCTCGGAGGCGGATACCCACCGGGGCCCAGCTGACTCATCGCTGTCCTCGCGGGGGACCGTGAGGGCCCACCGGAGCCCATTGAGGCAGCCCCGGACGGCCGCCAGGCTGCCCGCAGGCAGCGCCTCTAGGAGGGTCGCCACGTGGGCCCGCAGCAGCCGCCCCGGGGGCTACGAGGGGACCCAGTGGGATGAACGGAATGAAGGAATGGGGATCGGTGGAGGAGGGGACAGGCCGTTGGCGGTGATGATGGTTGCTGCTGCTAATGATGATGGTTGGGTGGGATGATGACATGGCGATTCAATGACGATGACGGGATGGATGACTGGATGATGCGGTGGTGGTGGGTGGCATTGGGGTGGGAGCGGACCCGCTGCAGGCGCATCATCCAGGCCCCCGACATGGCCAGCGCGTCGCACAGGGTCCGCTCGCGGGCCGGGGTGAGCTCGCGGCACAGGAAGCAGCCGTCGGCCGTGGCCGCGGGGCCCGGGGCGGCCAGACTGGCCAGCAGGCGGTCGAGCAGGTACTCATCGAACGGCCGCTGCCCCGCCTCCCGCCCGGCTGTGGTGGGGTCCGGGTGGGCGAAGGGGCAGGTGGGTGGGGGAGGTCGTCGAGGGGGCCTTGGGAAGGGCGCGCGACGGACCCTCGTAGAGGCTCCGCTGGCCATCGATGACGCCCGCCCAGCGGGCCCGCTCGTCGGCCCCGATGAAGTACTCGCTGGCCGCGCTGCACGGGGCCGGGACATGCGGCGGACTTGGGTGAGCGCCCGCGCCAATCGGCAGGAGCAGCAATGACAGCAGCCAGCCAGCCAGCCAGCCAGCCAGCCCACGGCAGGGGCGGCAGACCTGGCGATGGTCTCGGCCAGGGCGGATCCGAGCCGGGACGGCTTGGCGCCCAGCCCCACGACCGCCTCGAGGGGCGACAGGGGCCCCGTGCCGGGGGCGAGGGGCAGCGGGGAGGCCTTGGGGTCGGCCGGGCCGGCGGGCGATGTGGGCAGCATGAGGGCCCCGCCCCCGGCCGCCCCTGCGGGGCCACCTGAGGGCAGGGCGGCGGCGGCAGCGGCTGTTGAGGTGGCCGAGGCCCCCAACCGCAGCGTGTGCGCCGGCGCGCGGATCAGCTGCGCAGCAGGGCAGGAGGGCGCAGCGGCACCAGGGTATCAGCGATTGTCCAGCCCAATGAGAGGATACACAATGTCCACACGCCCGCACCCCGGGGGGCAATTGGCAACGGGGAGCGGACCAGCATGGCCAGGAAGGCCGCCGAGGCGGGTGTGCTCGGGGTGACGCCCTCGGGCAGGGGCGGCGGCACGGTCGCCCCCTCCGTCAGGCCCGCGTAGTGGGTCAGGAAGGTCTGCGCCCATCCCGCCCGGGAGCCAACATCCCACCGTGAGCCACGTGAGTGCCCTTCCAACGAGAGCCCGCCGCCCCTGCATCCCCACAGGCCAACCTACGGGTGGGGGCCACCATCCCGAGGGCGGACATGCATCAGGGTCCGCACGGCGGCGGGGGCGGCCGCGTCTGCTGCCTGGAGCCAGTTGCGGCACCGCTTGACCAGCCCCAGCAGCCCGTCGAAGCGCTCCTGCCGGCTGGCCGGGAGCAGCACAGTCGGGAAGAGAAGCGCCGAGGGCTGCCACCGCGAGGGGAGGGGGGATCACACAGCATCAGCACCGACCCGCGAGCGCAACAGGAGATGCTTGGATGGTGAATGGATGAATGGATGGTGAATGGATGATGACCATGCTTGAATAATGGTGCTTGGATGACGATGATGATGCTGCTGCTGATTGGATGATGGCGATGATCTGGGTGACGGTGATGCTCGCCTGGCCTGTGGTGCGGACGTTGGCCGTGGCGGCGGCGGGGCACTCGAGGAGCCGCTCGGGGAGGGTGGCGCTCCGCTTGTGGATCGAGGCCGCCGTGGGCAGGGGCGCCGGGGCCCCCAGCACCCACGGCTCCAGCTGCAGGTGGCCCACCACCTGAGGGGCCCCCAGCGACCCTGCCATCCCGCCCGTCGCCCACCCCACACCCGTCCCCAAAGGTGCGCGAGAGGCGGCATCAGGACGCGGCCGGAGGCGGGCAGAGTGAGGGGGGGCCTGGGGGCCTGGGGGCCTGGGGGCGGACCCTGGATGGAGGCCTCGAGGGCCTGCATGATGTGCATCGCGGCCGGCACGAGGGGCCCCTCCCAGAGCAGCGTCGGATCCTGCTGCAGCAGCGCATCCAGACACTGCCCCACATCGCCACCGTTCCGCCCCAATGTCAGGTCGGGGGGCCATGACACGGGCCAACCGCCTGCCCAGCGCGGCCGCGCCAGAGAGCAGGGCCATCCGCGGGGGGCGAGGGGGGGATGCGGACCCTGAGGGCCGCCTGCTTGACCCGGGGCAGGGCGTGTGCCGCGATGGCCATCAGGCGGGCGCTCTGCCTGCCCAGCAGCATGGCCCGGTCGCACGAGCGCAGGGCCACCAGCCCGTCCAGCAGCCGCCCACGCAGCGGCCCCGGCAGGCTGCTCCCCAGGGCCGCGTCCCGGGGCGCCTCGGGCGTGGCGGGCGGCAGGCGCAGCGTCTCGAGTAGCGTCCCGAAGACCTGCCCACCCAGACCCCAGACACCCCGTCCAGCCAGCCCAGAATTGACGATTGGGTGGCGAATGGATGGTGGCGATTGGATGATGGCGATTGGGTGGTGGCGATTGGGTGGTGATGATCGAGTGGTGATCATGATCGGTGGTGGCGGCTGCGGGGTGAGAGCAGCCGCATCCGGGCAGACGTCCGGCCACTTCAGGGAGGAGCGAGTGGCGGGTGCCGATGGAACGCCATGCGTCTAGCGCCATCGGGGCTCATCAAGCACCCCACCGCTCCGCCCCCAAACCAGGGTTTCTCTTGACGCCAGTCCGCCGCCGCCACCAGTGGACGGTGGGTGGTGATGGGTGTTGGGTGGGTGGTGGATGGCGGGTGGGGACCTTGTCGATGATGACGTCGATGCACGGCCGCATCTCGGAGGCCCCCAGGCCGGGGTCCTCCAGGTAGAGGAAGGCCCCGTCACAGCAGGCGCCCTCCCAGGCCACCGGGGCGCAGGTCGGGTCGCTGGCCCGCCGCGAAGCGCTTGCAATGGTCCTGCCGCGGCCATGGGGGCGGGTGGTGGCGTGGAGGGGCACCATAATGTCAGGTGACTGGTGCAAACAGGGGCGGGGGCCTTGTGTGTGTGTGTGTGGGGGGGGGGGGGGGGGGGGCTGGGTGTGGGCGGGACCTGAGGGACTCGAGGTGCCAGACGGTGGCCAGTGCCAGGCACTGGGTTGGGCTCAGCTTGGCCCGGACGACGGCCCCGACCCGTGGCGGCATCACCGAGGCGAACCACTCCTTCAGCCGGGCCCCGTCCTGCTCCCAGACCCGGCCACGTCCCGACCCCCAAGAAGAGAAGCGCGTCCACCGTGTTGAGCGGGCCGAGGGCTTTCCCAGATGGTCATTGCAGCATCCAGGCATCGTCCAGGCATCGTCCAGGCATCGTCCGGTCATCCTCATCCTCATCATCCTCATCCTCACAACAAGAACAACCAAAACAATACGAACACGAACACGAACACGAACACGAACACGAACACGAACACGAACACGAACACGAACACGAACACGAACACGAACACGAACACGAACACGAACACGAACACGAACACGAACACGAACACGAACACGAACACGAACACGAACACGAACACGAACACGAACACGAACACGAACACGAACACGAACACGAACACGAACACGAACACGAACACGAACACGAACACGAACACGAACACGAACACGAACACGAACACGAACATCATCATCGTCATCTTCATCATCGCCCAATCATCATTCAATCTTCATCATCGCCCAATCATCGGTCAATCTTCATCGTTGTCATCGGCGGCCTGGCCAATCCATCCCCGGGGGCGGACCTGAGCGCGCTCCTTGAGGAAGGGCTCCAGCTCGAGGATGCAGTCGAGGTCGTTGCGCGGGTGGCCCACGGTGATCAGGGGCGGCGTCCAGTAGGCCAGCCGCAGCAGGTACGGGTACCTGCGCACACCCCCAGCAAGCCCAAAAAGCAGCATCAGCATGGAGCGCCCGAGGGAGCAGGGGAGGCGGCCCAGGCCCAGGTGGCGGTCGGGCGCATGGTGGCGGAGAGTGAGTGGGATGGGGATCCGAATGCCGCGGGGTGGGGTGGGGGGGGGGGGGGGGGGGGGGGGGGGGGGCGATGGGGGCTGGCTCGGCGGACCAGGGCGCGCCGGGCCTGATGAGCTCCAGGTAGACGCAGTGCACCCAGAATGCTCGCTGCAGGCAGCATCACAGCCGGCGCGCGGGCAACGTCCGCAGCGCTGCGGGGCATCGGGGTCGGGGCAGCACGCGGGTGTGTGTCAGGTGGCGGCGTGACATCAGAGGCGATTGGGGTTGAGGGGGGGGGGGGGGGGGGGGGGGGTCGGATGGTGCGGGGCCGGGTGGGGGCAGCCGGGGACCTGGAGGCCTCGGCCAGGAGGGCGATGCAGGGCAGCAGCTGCACCAGCGAGCCGAACAGCTGCTGCGACTGGGGCCGACAGAGCGGGCGGGCGGGGGGCAGATGGCCGGGGGCGAGGACAAGGGCGGGGGCAGATGGCCGGGGGTGAGGACAAGGGCGGGGGGCGAGTAGTGGAGACGGGTGAGTCGATGCGATGGGCCATCATCAGCAGCCGTGCCGCGTCCCAGCGCGGCGGGGAGCTGGGATGGGGATGGGAAGGCATGCCGACCTGTGGGGGCGGGGCGGGGCGGGGCGCGTCTGCCGGGGCGGGCGGCTGCTGAGCGGGTGCGGTCCGCTCGAGGGCGGCGGCCGTCTGGGCGAAGACGGCCAGCAGGTGGGAGTGCAGCCCCTGCAGCGGGCTCAGGCTCGCGGGGGCCCCCGTCAGGGTGGGGCCCTCTGCCGCCGCAGCCACCAAGGGGGAGGGGAGGGATGGTGATGGGATGCCGGGGCCCTGGAGGGGGACCGATGGAGGGGCCCGGCCAAGGGCAGGCGGACCGTTGGGGTGCTGGCAGAAGGCCCAGGCAAGCCGCTGGAGCGACTCATGCGCCTGCGGGACCCCGGGGCCAGGATGGCAGGGGGTGGTGAGGCCGATGATGCGATCCATGGTTTGACGGGCCGTGAGGGGTGGAGGGGTGGGGCTCATGGCGGACCGCGGGGACGGTGTGGGCGAGGGCCGGCTGGCTGGGGTTGGAGACGATCGACGTCAGCAGCCCCACCACCTCGTCCAGTGGGTACCGCTAGGCGTGGCCAGGCCAGGGCAGGCCGGGAGAGGAGGGGGAAGGGAGGGGACGGGAGATGAGTCAGGCGGCGCGTCGGCTGGGTGATGCCCCCCCACGATACATGGGAGGGATCGCCACATGCCACGAGCCACGAGGGGCGGCGGACCCGAGCGGGGGCCGCGTGCGGGGTGGAGGAAGGGCTGGGGGCCGGCTGGGCCGGGGCGGTGCTCGGGGCTCGGGGGCCGCACGGGGGGGCCGCCAGGGCCACCAGCTCGCCCAGGATGCTCCCGTCCAGGGCTGAGGCGGGCCGCCCGATGCGGCTGATCAGCAGCCCGGCCACGTCCTCCGCAACCTGCGCCACCCAGCCGCCAGCCGGCCCAGCCGCCCAGATCGGTGATGATGGATGATGGTGGGACCTGGTGACGGCGATGACGATGCTGACCGGGGGTGATGATCGTGGCGCGGATGACGAATGGGCTATTGGGCGATGATGGGGATGGTGATGGCAATGATGCAGATCAATGCACGATGATGACGATGATTGGATGACGATGATTGGATGACGATGATGATTGGATGACGATGATGATTGGATGATGCTGATGCCGATGCCGATGCCGATGCCGATGCCGATGCTGATGCCGATGCTGAAGATTGGATGGGCGAGTAATGACACGATGCGGCGTGCAGTGGGCGGCCAGGGGACTGGTGAGGCGGACCTTGGGGTCGGGCGCAGCCCGGGCGACGGCCCCCAGGGCGCGCAGGGCCCAGCCGGCGAGGGCACCGTCGCTTGTCTCGCCCAGAACCCGCGAAAACCGATCGACCAGCGACTGCCAGGGGGCCCCCGGATGGAACTGGTGGCAGACAAGAGAGAGGGCAAGATGGCGGTGGGTCAGACGGGCGCGGGGCATCGTCTGGGGCAACCACGGGCCCGCAGGAGAAAGGGAGAGGGAGGCATGGTGGCGGTGCGAACGCTGGCCGTCTGCTCGAGGGTCGCCACCGCGGCCTCCTTGAGGGCCCCCCAGAGCGGCTCCGTGGTGCCGGCCCCGACCTCCGGGGTGGGGGGCGCGGCTGGGGGCGCGGCCAGGATGAGCTCCTCCAGCCCGCCCAGGAGCCGGCCCGCCAGGGGGGCCGCCAGGGGCAGCTCCAGGGCCCCCGCCCGGAAGAGGCCCGCCAGTGCATCAAGGGCCTCCCGGGCGCCCCCGAGGGCCCCAGATGAGCCGGTAACCGGGGGGTGCCAGGGAATGATGCCGCTGCCGCTCGGGGGCCCGGCGGCCAGGGGGCGCCCCACCAAGGCCAGCAGGGCATCCAGCAGGTCCGCCACCGAGGGACGCCCCGACCCGGAGCGGGAGGGGTCGCCCAGGGGCGCGAGGGCCGGGGGCGACGGCGACCCCGAGGGGGAGGGCAGCACCGCCGGGGCGGGTGGGGCGGCGGGGCTCAGCGAAGGCTCCGACAGCAGCGCCTCGGCCGGGGCCGCCACGGGGGCCGGACTGGCCAGCAGGCGCCCACAGAAGCGCTGTCGGCAGCCGTCCCATGCCACAGACGGACGGCCGGAGGGGAGATCTGGCGGTGAGCCGTGCTCCCCTCACCCCCCCACTGCCCAACCCCTCCCAGGCAGCATCGGAATGCGGACCGCCAGGGCACGGGCGAGGCGGCCGCCGGCGGCCCAGTAGCGCTGGGCGGTCGTGGAGGTGGTGTCCATGCCAGCCGCCGCGTTGGCCGGGGGTGTGGCCGCGGCCGGGCCAACCCGGGGGGATGAGGGCACCCCCGGCGGGGCGGCCTCGGCTGACCCGGCGGCCAGGCCAAGGGCACTCGCCAAGGAGACGGCCCCTGCCCAGTGGGCCTGGGTGGGGAGGCGCCCCTCGGACGAGCCGCCTGAGGCCGGCAGCATGTCGGTCAGGGCAACCAGACAGTCGCCCTGCCCCCCGCCCAACCCACCCCACCGTCAGGCGATTGGCGTGTGTGTGGAGTGAGGGAGGCCGTGGGGGTGCGCGTCTTTGTTCCCACGGCAGGTGAGGAGAGCGAAGTGTGCGTGTGAGCTGGGGCGGGCGCAGGGGCGGACCAGCAGCTCGATGGGCCAGGCACCCTCGGCCACCAGCAGCGGGGACCCGTCGGGGCGGCGGGCGAGCAGCTCCTGGGTGCACCGCTCGGCCAGGGCCAGCAGGACCTCCTCCACCCGCCGGCAGAACAGATCGCTGGGCGATTCCGACCCCGGGATGGGTCGCCGGGGAAGGTCCTTGAAGAGGCACAGGGCATGCAGCACCCCCGTGACGATGGGGGCCCGGGGGTGGGCCGGGGTGGAGACGTAGTCGGGCGGGGTGAGAATGGCAACCGTGGCACTGAAGACTTCCTCCAAGTCTGCGAGCTGCTGAGTGGTTGGCGGCCAGACGGCGTCCCCCAGGAACTGGCAGTAGAGACCCTCGAAAAAATTGCGGGTCCAGCCCACAATCTCCGAGAATTCTATCCGATGGGGAAGATGAGTGGGGCAAACCGCAAGGCAGTAGGAGCAGACGAGAGGGCGAAGGAAATGGTGAAAAAATCTCGTCACGGGGAAGCCGGGACAGGATCGATTTGACGACGAGCCTGAGTTCGGTTGGATACTCGTGGCGCCGAGCAGCCGTAAAGAGGGAACTTAAAATGGAATCTCTAAACTTGCTCAAGGCGAGCGGATACTCACAAAGCGGGCAGGGAGAAGCCCCCTTCGCTTCTGCCGTCATAGCCAACCACAAAAAGGGACTGTGCACTGGCCCCGTTCAAACAGTTTTTATCTCCTCACGCAGCCCCCAACTCAGCAGCCTCCAGCCTTCGACCCAGTTTCGATGAACGTGTACGAGGTTTGTTCGCGCATTTTCTCATCGCGAAAATCCCGCGAAACTCCCTCCTCCCTCAGCGGTTCAATGACTTTGAAACAAACCGAAAGAAAAAGCTGGAAATGATGAAAGAGGAGCAAGAGAAAGAGATCTTGGTCGGCACGCCAGTTCATTCCATGAACCACTCACCCGCCACATTCCCCCAGCGATCCGCCTCGCACACCCCACAAATCACCGATTACTCCCGGCAGCTTCCACGATCTGCCGTCTACGAGCGTCTTCTACGGGCTGCCCCCAAGAAGGAAGAGCCAGGTTCGGGCGCCTCATACCTCGCCCGCCCACCCTCATGTCCTCCTCACCCCGTGCCCCCACCCCACCCCAGAACCGGAGCCGTTCCCGATCGCGACGCCCCGGGTGGTCCGTGACGAGGCCATCGACGAGTCTCTCTACCGCGATGCCGAGGCGCGCCGGCTGCGGTCTGCCACACCAGCCTCCATCGCCCCCCCCCCCCCCATCACCACGTCCACCACACCCCGACTCTCATCCACTGCGTCCGCTGCGGCTGCATCCCCGGGGACAGGCGGGAGGTGCTCGAGCGGCGCACGAAGGACGAGGAGGAGCACGAGCGGAACAAGAAGAAGATGAACGACCGCTCGGTGGTCCTCGCCCAGCGCAAGTTCGCAAGGTCGACATCCCCCCCCCCCCGCGGCCTGATGCGCCGATATCCCCCGGGACGATCCGCCTTTGCCACGGCTGCCGTTCCCTCCCCCCCCCCCCCCCCCCCCCCCATTGACGCTGACTCTGTCTGTCTGTCTGTCTGTCTGCCTGCTGCCCGGCCCGGGCCGCCCTGGGGGCTGGTGGTTGGGTTGGGGGAGCGCAGGAGCTGCAGTCTGTGCTGGCCGTGCACGGGGCCCAGGGCATCCTGGGCTACGACGCCTTCGTGGAGGCCCTCCGGGACCTGGGCTTCCTCAGGACCCCCGTGGGCCTCTCCCTGGGCACCCACGCCGAGGCCTCGGGCCGGGTCGCCAGGCCGGTGCAGGTCGGATCTCCATCCCATCCCCGTCCCGCCCCCGTCCCCCCTCCACACGCACCTGCCCTGCCTGCCGCTCTTCTTGCCGCCTCATGCCCCGCTGGCTGCTCCGCCCTCGCGCTCGCGCTCGCCAGACGGCCCCGACGGACGACGCCAGCCTGGCCGCCCAACGGATCCAGGAGGAGGAGCGCGGCCTGCTCCAGGTCCGCCCCTGCCCCTGCCCCTGCCCCGTACCTGCCACCCACTCATGTCCTCATGGGCCGAGGAGAGGAGGTCCCCGCCGATCGCCCCCTCCCTCACGCGCTGCGCCGTTCTCCCGTTCTTGCCGTGGGGCCGGGCTGGGCTGGGGCTGGTGGGTGTGGCGGGGGGTGGCGCAGTCGCTGTGGATCCACCTGGGGCCCGACGACATGGGCAACATCTCCGCAGCCAACTTCGCGGCCTTCATCGAGGCCGCCATGGCCCGCGGCCTGCGCCCCGTCCCGGCCGCCATCCCTCTCGAGGCCCGTCCCCGTGCCCATGCCCGTGCCCGTGCCCATGCCCATGCCCATGCCCATGCCTTTACCCGTCTCCCAGGGATCCGTCATTCGGACGCTCCTTGTTACCTGCCGGTGGCTGATGATGATGATCTTGGCTGCGTGGCTGCGGCACTGCAGGTTGGGGGCCGGGGGGCGGGCGGGCTCAACCTGGAGGGCGCCTTCGCCCGGCTGTACGTGAGCAAGCTGGCCTACCAGGGCATTCACCATGTCAAGGCCCTCGAGGACATCCAGCGCGAGGTGGCGTCCGTCGGCAGCCCCTGCCCACGCCCTCGTCGCCACCAGGACCCCCCCCCCCCCCCCCCCGCACCTGGGTTCTCTGTGATCACACAAACACGTCGCACACCCCACACCTGCTGTGGGCTGCAGGGCCGAGTGCACCTTCCACCCGCGGATCAACCCAAAGTCGATGGCCCTCGAGGCCGCCACCAGGTCAGCCCCTGCCCCCCCCCCCCCCCCCCCCCCCCCCGCGGCCCATTTTCGACCACGCTCTGGGCCTCTGTTCCTCGGACTCATATGTCTGGGGCGGTGCGATGCGATGTGGCAGCGGGCAGGCCGGGTCCGGCTACATCACGACGCCTGCCCCGGGGCGGCCCCGCAAGACCCGCCACGAGCTGCTCTTCGAGAAGGCCCGCCTCAACAAGGAGCGGTCCGCCAGGCCCCGCCAATGCCACACAGCCACCGCCACCGCCACCGCCACCGCCACCGCCAATGCCGCACACCCACCGATGGGGGCGCGCATGTTGGGTGTGTGCAGGATCGAGCAGAAGCTTGCCCAGAAGCAGTCCGAGGAGCTGCTTGGGTGCACCTTCCACCCGCAGATCCTGCGGCCCCCCCGCTGGGTCAGCCCGGGCGAGGCGGCCGGCGAGCGTCCCTCGACGGCCCCCGAGGCGGACCCCGAGACCGAGCGGGAGGTGCACTTCCAGCGCCTCTACGCCCAGCGCACCCACCAGGTCACAGACGTCGCCGCCCAGGTCCGCTCCCCCCGCCCTTTGGCTGTGGCCGTGGCCGTGGCTGTGACCCCCTCCCCCTCCCCCCTTCTTGGGCACCGGCTGATGGGGGTCTTTGTTGGTGCTGGTGGTGGGCTGTGCGGGGCGGGGGCGGGGGCAGCTGACCACCCAGGAGCGCGAGGTGCAGGAGCATTGCACCTTCAGGCCCAACACGGCCCTCACCAAGACCGCGTCCGTGCCGCCGCGGCCTCTGCGCCCATGCCCTTGGCCCATGCCCCTGGCCATCCTGACCGTTGCCCCCTGGCCAGGCCCCTGGCCAGGCCCCACGGCACAGCCCATGTTTGCGCCCATGTGACCTGCGCGCGTACTCATCGTCACGGCCATCGGCCATCCGCACCTGCGCTTATCTCATCATCGGTTCCTCCCCGTGCCCCCGCCCCCTTCGCGGCGCCGCTCAGCCGGCCGCCCATCCCCCTGGTGACGGGGGCCCCCCAGCCGCGCGGCTTCGACAAGACCATCGAGCGCCTCCGCAAGGTCCGCCCCCCCCCCCCCCCCCCCCCCGGCCCTGAGCCCCGCCCTGGCGTGCACGCAGCCATATTATGTCCCTCATGATCCGGTTCCTGTACCGATACTGGTGGCGTGGCGGCGGCGGTCGGCGTGTGTGTGTCTGTGTCTGTGTCTGTGTCTGTGTCTGTGTCTGTGTCTGTGTCTGTGTCTGTGTCTGTGTCTGTGTCTGTGTCTGTGTCTGTGGGGGGGGCAGGCGACGAAGGCCCGTGAGCAGCGCCAGGAGGAGCAGGAGCGGAGCCCCTACACGGACGAGACCTACCGCAACCGGGCCCGCACCGTGCAGCCCTTCCGCTTCCACACGGCCCAGCGCCAGGCCCGGGCCGTGCCGCTGCTCTACATGGACGTCAACCTGGGCGCCGGCAAGTCCGCCCCCCGTCCCCGCGCCGCCCCGCGCCCCATCGCCCGTGCCCGCGGCAGACCAGGCGCCTCCTCTTCTTCCCCCGCCCGGCTGACCGGCCCGCTTTCCTGTGCGTCACCCTCTGGGCTGGGCGGTGGGGGGTACGCGCAGGACGGGCCGGATCGGCATCCACGCGGGGGACGACCCCCGGGTGCTGGCCCACAACTTCGCCACCACCTACAAGCTGGACGGGACCCTGACCGAGCGCCTCGAGCAGCTCATCCGGCAGCACATGCAGTCGCTGGCCCCCCAGGGCCTCCCCACCACCCCCGCCAGCGGGCCGGCCACCCCCGCCAGTGGGCCGATGTCCCCCCAGGGCTACGGCGGCGCCCCCCCGCCCGGCGGCATGCTGCCTGCCCCTCCCCCCATGGGCGGCGCCTACCAGGCCGGCTCGCCCGGCCCGGCCCCGACCATGCTCCCCATGCCGCCCATCTTCCAGAGCAGCCCCGGCCCGGCGGCGGCTGCCCCCGGCGGCGGGGCGACGACCAGCCCCATGCTGAGCCCGAGCCCGCAGATAGGCCTGCTGCTGGGCCAACTGCAGGACGTCGAGAGCAAGCAGGGCCAGGTGCAGGCCATCCTGGCACAGTTCGCCAGCCTGCCCGCGGGCCAGCTGCAGGCCCAGCAGCGCGGCCTGGAGGCCCAACTCCAGGAGCAGCTCGTCCAGCTGCAGCTGCAGCGCCAGTACCTCCTCATCCAGCTCCAGCAGCAGCCCGCGGCCCCCAGCTCCCTCAGCCCCATCATGATGGCCCCCCAGGGCCAGCAGGGGCAGGGCCAGGGACAGGGCCAGGGACAGCGACAGCGACAGCGACAGGGACAGGGACAGCGACAGGGACAGCGACAGGGACCGCGCGCCTCTGGGCTGGTGGCGTCCCCCGGGCCTGCGAGCGGGGTCGTGCGCGGGGTGGACGAGTTCCTTCAGGCTGCCGAGCAGCAGCAGCAGCAGCAGCAGCAGCGGGGTGGGGGCGGGCCGGACGATGAGTTCGATGCGGAGCGGCGGCCGGAGGGCGCGGGCGAGGGCGTGGGGGATGGCGGCTCGTGGGACGAGGAGGGCGAGGAGGACGACGAAGACGGGCCCCAGGGCCAGCAGGCTCCCTCGCTCAGGGTCGAGCTGTGAGGCCGCAGCCCGAATTCTCCACACACGCACGCCTCCACACGCCCGCTCCGTTCCTCGATTCCACACAAGGGATGCCTCCAGGGGAGGACATTAGCCCTCGGGACGGCTGCACACACACACACCCATCTTCTCCGGGGGTGGCTTCCACCCGTCCACAGGCGCCGCGCCTCGTCCCGGGCATGGGCCCCACCCAGCCAGCAGCCCACCTTCCTGATGCGTACCTCCAATCCCACTTTCGGTGCCCCAACCCTTCCCATCTACTTCTCCGGTGAGTCACACCGGTTTCGCATCCCCCAGGATGAGCCACAGCAGAGTTACGAAAAAAAGTTGCTTTCTTCTTTTTTCTTTCTCCACGAGCCAGTCTCGTTTGCGGATTGCGATGTACGGGCCATCTCAAAAGCACACATTAACGTTACGCTGGCACCAGCACGAAACGTTTGTTTGGTCACCAAGGTGGGAGGGCCATGGGCGACCGGCTAGCGTTGCAAACGAAGAAGCAAATGAAAAACGCCACAAACAATGAAAAACGACGAGATAACGGGATAATGGGACAGGCTCAGAAGAGTAAAGTCACAACGGGGTTACAACGCCTATCTTCCGCAACGCGTTTTCCCGCCCCAACGCGTTGCACCGCGTTGCACCGCGTGACAACCCGTTTCAACACCATCTCAACGCCATTCAACACCGTTGCATGCCGTTATACTGTTTGCAACCCCGTTGCACCCCGTTGCACCCGTTGTGACCCGTTGCCCCCGTTTACAGGCCATCGCAGTTGAAACAAGACGGGAAACTTCTTCTTTCTTTCAACTTGGTTGCGTGTGCCTCAACCCAACCATCAACCGCGAAATTCCAGGAATCTTCTTCCGATGCATCCTTCACTCATACGCGACTTCCCCCCACTCCACTTCCGAGACGAGGAACCCGAACTCGTCCATGTGAGGCTCGATGAGAAAATGAACGTAATAATGGTTTTGGACACGAAGACAGCCTCAGAAAGACGACATGGGTGGGCCCGTGGTAATGCATTAGAAAGGGCAGGCAATGAATCGTGTCGAAGCAGAAAATGATCTATTAATGTAACTCGAAAACATGTGCCGCGGAGAGCCAGCCACCCTCAGAAGATCCCATCGGAAAGAAAGGGCAGGGCAGGGCAGGTGGTTGCTTGCAACGGGGAAAACGCGTTGCAACGGGGAAAAGCGCGTTGCAACGGGGAAAAGCGCGTTGCAACGGGGAAAACGCGTTGCGCATGTTCAGATGTTGCAACGGGGAAAAACGGTCCGAACGCGTGGCAGCGCGTTGTAAGGGGTTAAAATGGGGTTAAAATGGGGTAAAATGGGGTTGCGACGCGTCGCACCGGGTTGCAGCGCGTTTTTGTAGGCGTTATAACGGCGTTGTGACTTTACTCTAGAAAGCCACCCCATTTTCTGAGAGCACCATCAGAGAGAGAGAGATAGCGTGTTCAACCTCAACGGCACGCAGACTAAGTTGAAATTCAAACTCGAATTATTACATTCAAGTCTGTCACTCTCCTGAGTCCTCGCATGCCACACGCGTCCACTAAGCGTGCGAATCGCAGATCCGCATTGACTCCCTCGAATTCTGTGGGAGCGCTCGGTGGAGATAGTCAATGGTCACTGACTTCCTGGTTCTTCGTCGTGCTCTTTGCGGGTCTCGTTTGTTCTCGCCTCCGTCACTCCTGATCGACGGCAATAGGACTTCGTTGCTCCGATCGCTTCGACCGGGCAAGATGGAGCTGGTGATGGTGTCGTCGGGGTGGTGCGTCGTGTGCGCGATCCGTCCGCCGCTCTCTAGGCGGCGCGACCTGGGGGGGCGCGGCTCCCCGCTCTCGCCGGTCTGCCGTCGGTCTTCCGCCTGCCGCCGCTCATGGTTGCCGCGCACCTCATGCCGAACAGGGCGAGCATGCTCTCCACCAGCTGCGTCCCGATGCGCCGGCAGAGGCTTTGCACATCCAGCTTGGCCTTGCCCCTCGACTCCAGGCGCTTTTTCCTGGCCTCCGCATTCTCCGGCGGCCGTGGCTCTCTGCCCTTCCTCTGCGGCGCTCCCAGCGGGCTCAGTGACAGCTCGAGGAGCTCCTGGTACGTCAGGCGCGGCACAATGCCTGTGCTCCCGAAGAGGAGGATGCGGTACCGGCACGCTCGCCCGCTCCTGGCGATGGCCTCACAGAGGGGCCCGTACTTCGCGCTTTTGGCCTGGAACGCCTCCTCAAAGTTCGAGGTGACCTGGATCTCCAGGACCTCCATCCCGCCGTCCGGCCGTTCCAGGACGATGTCCGGGTGCTGGTCCCTGGCCTCCGGCACCGCGGCGAGGACCTCTTCCGGGAAGGCTGCCTGCTTGTTGGTTCTGGCCACCCCGTGGTATCCGAACTTGTGCGGGACCCTCTGGGCCAGGAATCTGAAGACCCGGTCCGTGATGGCGTCACTCCTCTTGACGTAGTAGTCTCCGAACTTCCTGCCGCATCCTCCCAGCAGGTGGCTCTGCGTCTCGGGGGCCCTGCATCCAAAGGGGCACCAGCAGTCCCCTCCGCCGCCGAACCGGGCCGACACGGCCTTCACGCCCGGGAAGGCGTGGAAAAACCCGAAGCAGATGTTCCGGAGCTGCTGGACCGGGCGCGTGATCTTGCCAGCCCAGCCCGACGAGAGCTTCCCCTCCAGGGGGTCCAGGGTGTGCCACCACCCCGTGGGCGCCTTCAGCCATTCCTCCGTGATGTCCTCCTCGTTCCACCATTCGGCGGTCCGCTTGGCCGCCGCCTCGCTCAGCAGCCTGTAGCAGAATGGCAGGTCCCCTGCGGGCGGCCCGCTCGCCCTCGGTCCCACCGGGGTCTCCGCCTCGACGGTGATCATCTGGAGCGCGACCTGCAGGCCCGTGGTGGGTGTCCGGTCCAAGAAGCCGAGCGGCATGGGCGGCTTCCCCCTCGCCGCCTCCGCCGCTGCTCTGGCCTGTCGATCGACCCACTGGTTCGCCGGCAACCGGGGCGCCGGGAGCGCCACCTCGTCGAGGTGGGCCGGGCAGTAGCGCAGCACCAGCCGGGGATACTTCAGCAGCTCTCGCCTGATCTCGCCAACCACGTCCCGGTAGCGCTCCACGCGGGCCACGCCCGCAATGGCCCCCAGGGTGTACTGCGAATCGCTGAGGAGGATGTAGTTCGCCCGCCGGTCTGCCTGCTCCTCCTCCAGAAGTTTCAGGGCCATGCTCACCCCCATCAGTTCCGCCAGGCCGTTCGATCCGCAACCCGGGAGGCCCATCGCCGCGCCGAGGGTCGACCCCCGCCCGTCCCTCGGGGGTAGGCCGACTATCAGCGCCGCTGCACCGCCATCCTGCCTGGCCGCGCTGCGTACCATCGACCCGTCCGTCCAGACCAGCACCGCGTCGGCTGGTGCCTGTCCGAGGTACTCCATCAGGTCTGCCGCCTCGAGGGCCCGCTTGACCTCCGGAGTCATGCCGCTGGGCCTCTTGGGGGAGAACAGCTTATGAGCGTGGACCCGGCGGTATTCCAACAGCATCTTCTCCTCTCCTCCACGCTTGAAGGCGAAGCGTCGCTCGATGCCGGCGTGGCGTACCCACCCCCAGAGTCCGTCCGCTGCCGCCCGACGCTCCTCGTAGCAGGCCCAGGCCCTCTGGGAGATCTCTTGCCCCTCGTGGGCCAGGAGCCGGGCCGCAAAGGCGAGGCGATCTCTCGTAGGCCGCCTTCAGCCCCCGCAGGCCCAGCCCGCGCTTTCGGATGGGCTCGAAGAAGAAGCGATGCGGGATGCCCGGGAGCTCCTTGCCTCGCTCGTTCCGCAGCCAGGCCACGCACCTGTGTTCCAAGGCCTTCTCCATCTCCCCAGCCACTTCAGGGGAAGTCCGCGATGGGGAAGAGGTAGCTCAGCACCGGGACGGCCCAGCAGTTGGCGGTCTGGATCTTGGCCATGGGCGGCAGCTCCGACTCATCAATTGCAGCGAGCCGCTCCTCCAACGTGGCCCTTGCCCGTTCCCTGGCCGGCCCCCAGTCCAGCCGCAGGTTGATCACGAACCCCAGGTACTTGTACTCCCCTCCGGCCTCCATCAGGGGGATCGGCGCCCCAGTCCTGGTCTGTAGGCCCCATTGCTGCGGCTCTCCGGCGCTCATCCATGCCGCCATGCACTTGGCGGGGTTCAGCTCCAGCCCCACGATGGCGAAGTACTCCTCGGCCGTTCGCAGGAGCCGCTCTGCCTCCTCGGGGGTATTGGCCGTCAGGAGGAGGTCGTCCGCATAGGCCATGGCTGCCGTCCGCGACCCGTCTCCCCACTTGAAGCCTCCCGCCGCCCTCTCAAGGCGCTCGAGCAGGGGATTGAGCAGGCAGTTGAACAACATTGGCGACAGGGGGCACCCTTGCCTCAGGCCTCGCTCGAGGTGCACGTGCCCGTCGGGGTCCTCCCGCTCGCTCAGGCCCCTGAAGTACATCTCCGGGTTCCGGTACAGCTGGCCCACCGCCTCGCGGAACGCCCTGGGCACCCCGTAATGGTCCAGGATCCGATCGGCCAGCTCCCGGTCCACTCGTCCGTACGCATTGGCCAGGTCGATCCACACCGCAGCCACTGATGTCTCCTTCCTCTTGGCCTTGCGCAGCATCTCGGTGAGCGTCCACATCAGAATGGATTGGTTGAAAACTTGAACAGTGACCGGCAAAATGCGACGAGATCTAAATACCCCATGGTCTAAAATTCCTGCGTGTCCGGGGGTCAGGGGGTTATTCGTTATCCTTCCTTTTTTTTTTTTTTCAAACCCAGCCCAGCAACCGAAATTACCAGGCAGGTGCAGGCGTTATCCTTCCCCCCGGTTCGCGGGGTGGGCACAAGAACCAGAGGGTGTTCCATACCCTCTGCTCTGACGGAAGGACCTGGTCCGGAAGAAGGTGCGCGCACACGTGGAGGCCCAGTGGCGCGCCAAAATGGAAGACACCCGCTCGCGCCCGAGGCTGGCACTCCTGCGGCAGGTCAAGCAGGACTTTGCCCACAGCGAGGCCTACCTGGACGACAAGTGCCCTGCGGGGCGCCGCATCGCGGCCCAGCTGCGCGCAGGAATGTACCTCGACGGTGAGTTCCTCCGCACCTGGAAGTCTAGACCTGCTGAGGTGAAGCGCGGTGGGGCCTGCATCTGCTGCAGCGACGCGGGGCCCCTCGAGGACGCCCAGCACATCATCCAGCAGTGCCCGGCGTACGAGGGCCTGCGGAAGAATGCTTGGGACCGCATCCATGCCATCCTGGGGGCCCCCGACTGGGCCCGACTGGAGGCCCTGGGCGGTGACAGGTGGCAGATCATGATCGGGAGGCCGGCAGCGGGATGGGGCCGCCTGACCAAGGAGGCCGTTAACAGGATCGCGGGGGACTTCCTGGCCCAGGTCCACGCGCTTCGCCTCCAGCTGCTCCGAGAGAGGGGGGCCGAGCCGCCGCGGGTGGCCGGAGAGCGCGCGCCCCGGCGTCAGGCAACTTCATGGCCGAGCCGAAGACGGCTGCCTGCTGTGCCCATCCAGCAGACTAGCGGCCACCACAACGAGGCCTCCACTACATAACAATGGACTGAACCCCTCTCCCTTGCGGGTGGACGACGGCGGCCTCAGGCTTGCCGGGTGGGCTCGTCCACGAAACCTGCAGGGAGGGGGGAGAGGTCTTAGGTCGTCGCTCTTTCCAGTCCCCTTCTCCTCTTGTCCCGCTCCTGTGACGCCTAGGGTGAGGCATACGCCGACCTTGCGGGATGACGTTGGCCGGGACTTTGGCTCAGTTGGACCCCCGGCCGTGTGCGTGCAACGTTCGAAATGGTGTCCCCTTTTGGGAAGGACACCTCCAGGGGCCCAAACGGGCCACCCAAACAAACCGGGACATACCCCAGATGCCCCATCTGGTGCAGCGAGCCTGGACTCGCGGTGGGTGTGGGTGAAAGTGAATGCCCATCTCCGTCAGATGGGGTTTTCCCGGACCTTTTCCAAAAAAGCCCTCTGGAGTGATGTGCACTCTGGTGGGGGAACTTCATCCCCGATGAGAAAATGGGGCCCCTCCCAACCAGGCCGTGGGAAAATGGGCGCCAAAGCACCACAGAAACGCGCCCCAAAAAAATAGCCGCTCTCACCACTGTGCGCTTTTGGCTCTTCCCGGAAGAGAGTTCGGCGGCACTTCCGCCTTTCCGAGGGTCTTTGCGGGTGTCTTATCAGCGTTAGTGGCTTCTGTTGTGTATCTTTCTATCTTGGCGCGTTTTTCCGGCCGCCGTTCAAGCTTTTCGACCAATCTAATCTTTGGGATCTTCTGAGGGTGGTTGGCTCTCCGCGGCGCATGTTTCCGAGTTGCAGTCATAGATCATCTTATTTTATGCTTCGACACGGTTCATTGCCTGCCCTTTCTAATGCATTGCCACGGGGCCACTTTCTGAGCCTGTCTTCGTGTCCAAAACCATTTTTGCGTTCATTTTCTCATCCTCTGTGGTGTTTTCCATTCGCTTTTTGTTTCACAACCCGCTGGGCCAAACCAAAACGACGCGAAAGAGAGCTTCTTGATCCGTGAGGTTGAAGCGGCGCCTCATTTTTTGAATTGTCAGGGTTTGAGTGCGCTTTTGGTGAGTCGGGGTTTTTTTTCGAGCAGGTTTTCCCCACTGATCCCATTTTTCTTATGTGAGGACTTCCATCTCACAAGTTGACGCTCCGCAACGGGAGCATCTCATGATGGCGCCCACTTTCCCAGAGTTGGGCAGGAAGATGAAACCCCAAAGCACTGCGGGCTGAATCCTGGCATGGGGCTATCGATCACTCCAGAGCCCTCTTTTGGAGATCACCTTCCGGTTTCGGGCATCGCCATCACCGGCATGCCGATTGCACAACACCCCCACCCACGTTGGTCACCGCCCCACCTGGTTTTGGCCCCCAGGTGCCCCGCACCGATAGCTTGCCACTCAGCACCACACTGGGGCACCCCGGGGGACTGGTCGAAAATGGGCGAATTCCTGTACCCATTTCGACGGTTGGATCACTCCGGAGATGCCTGGAGTGAGGGATGGTTGGATGGGTGGGTGGGGGGTGGGATAAAACCTTTTGAGATTCTCCTCTTGTAATTTTCAGTTAGCCTCCCACGAGGCTGCACTAACACGAGAAAGAAAAAAGAAAGATCGTGGCAAAGTCAGCAACTTGCTCGGGGGTGGTGGAGGCAGATTCCCGCCCATATTTTTTTCCATCATGCTCGAAGGTGCGAAAATCCATCTTCAAGAAAGGTCCGGTCACCTCTTTGTCCGAGATCCCTGAGTTGTTTGCCAGAGGGGATGTGCGTGATTTTCCCCTCAAGATTGCTCGTTGTTCCGAAGATCCCTTGCCGCCATCAACATCTGTCGCGAGACAGGCTGCGCCCACGTTCGTCCCCCCTGCTCCGCCAGTCAAAAGTGCACAGCCTTCCCCGCCTTCCGCCCCTTCTATGTCGACTCCGGGTTCGGCATCCTTCGCCCCTTCCTGTTGTCCCGTCGCGTTCGGCTCTATTGTGAGTTCGATCTGTGCCGCGTTGCCATTGGCCCCGAAAAAGCGGGATGAAAGCTGGCCGAGCCACACTAAGTTACAGCTATCACTTCGGAACTACTTCGCACAAAACGCTGCAACTTGCGGCCTTTCAGTGGGGCCTGGTGCTGGGTTGTGGGCCGGCCTGGGTGACATGGTCTGCCCTTTTGTGACGCCCGCCCGCCAATCGGAATGTTTTTTCTATAGCCAACAGACGCGAGCGACGTCTGGGCTCATCCCTCTTTTCGGGTGTCACCCGCGTCCCTTTCGGATGCGCAACTCCTTTTTGAAGGTTTCCCGATCATTCACGGGGAGGTGCAATCGAGTTCACTGGAGGGTCCGTACGCCAGAGTCTATCGCTGACCCAACTCGGGGGCTGTAGCGAGTATCACCCAATGCGTCGCATACGCATCAATGAGCGCTTTTGCCGTCTCTTTATTGTGCCGGGGTGAGCCCTCTCCGCCACTCGAGCTTCCTTTGTTTTTCATGCCTCGTCGGGAGGGCATGTTGTTTTATCTCTTGATCTTTCGCCTCGCCGTGCAGGTCGGTTTGGGCTTTTATGCTCCACATTTCATCCGGGCACGCAGAGGTCCCCCCCACCGAATCCCACAGCCGAGCTGGCCTTCTCATTTGTGGAGGTGCTCGGCCCCTTTTCATTCTCCAACGCTGCCCCAGAAGGCCTCGGACTGAAACCCGAAGGGCAAGCCTGGGACCGCGTGTCCCTGGCTGTGCGGCGAATGGTGCCTCTTTTCCGCGCGCCGGGGGATGTCCGCAGGGAGATCGTCCCATCCTGGCTAGTCGCGCCTTTTCTCGGGGACGCTCGTCGCGTCCCCGATTTTGAGGGGATACACCGATTCAGGAACCTCTATTTTTCGGCCCACCCGGCGGGACCCTCTCAAGCTGCTGGCGAGGGTCACGTGGGAAGCGATGGCATCTACTTCAAAGTTGTCGCGCGGGAGGTGCATCTCCTGATGTCCGCCGTCCCTTCTTATCTCGAAACGCACGAAGTTGCCTGCACGGTCTGCATTCTGCGGCCTGTACCGAGCGCTCATCCTTGTTGCGCAGATTGGGCTCTTCGACAAAGCACACTTTTACCTCCTCCGGATGAAGGATTGTGGGCACGCGTTGCCTCGGCTGCCCGCCCCGTCGCCCTGGGACAGGATTGCTCTTGGGTTGGTCGAGTGCGTGTGCGAGCTCCTCAAATTCGACCGGGGTCTGCTGCTCCGTTCGTTGAGCTTTTTTTTTTACAACCTCGTTCAGCGCACGGTGACTTGCGTCCCGCAAACGCAACGTTCAACCAAGAAAGGAACATTGTCCAACTGATTGACTTTGAACGGGCCACAGTTGCAGACGACGTCTACACTTTCGACTACGTCCCTGATGATTACAACCCGTCACCCGCCCTCGGGCCAGCCAGAAATGCCGGGGTGTCGATCTTTCAACTCATCTCCTGTCTCAAGGCCCTTCCACCGACGCGAGTGGCTGCGATTTTGCTGAGGCGCTTCGAGCTTCCATCAACCTATTTGAACATGCGTTCCTCTGAGGCCTACCTGTTGTTGGACAAGACTCTGCAAGAAGGGAGGGAAGGTGCTTGTTGATGTGCTTCTTTTTTTCAAGTCAATAGAGTTGTGGGACTGGTTTCGACCTTTTGGTACCAGCCCCGGGTGCGTGGGCTGATGCGTCGCTCGAAATGGGATCCTCGGTTTTGGGGATGGGGATGAAGGGAAGATTGGGTGCGGGAGATACTTAAAAAAAAAAAAAGGACTGGGATCCTGGGAGGGGGGTGAGTGGGAATCCGAAAAAATCGATGCCGGCTCAAAAAAAGATCCAAGTGTGGTGACAACGGAACGGTGGGCCACTAAGGTCGGAGGTCCCTGGGAACGCGGGGGTGGCGTGATGAAGATTGCGGATGAGGGGAAAAGTGTTCAGATGGTCGTGTTCTCTGTCGTCTTCCAATAACTATATACGTACTAACAAGTTGCCGTGGTGAGTGGGACTTGATGAAAGGGTGTGCGCGGTGAATGAAAGATATCTAATGTGCAAAGTGACCAATGGAGAGATGAAGCTAAAAAACGATAGAGAATGACTAAAAAAGCTTGCAGCTAAATGAAGAAATGATGCCTTCAAAGAAAGTGAGAAGAGAAACTGAATAGGATTGCCTGCCCCCGAAAAGCGATGAATCGGCCATTCTTTGCTCCTGTACAGATATCTGTGTGAGGTAAACTTCTCGATGAAAGGATGAGTGTGAGTGCAGCTCCCAAGACCCACCAAAGGCAAGAAAAACAGCCGAGTCAAAAAAAAGATAGCGAATTGTGGAGGGGTTATTTACGCTCCCGGCGGTTTTGGGTTTTGTGTGGCCGGCAGGTCGCCCTGTACGCTCACCGGCGCACGGGGTTGTTTTAGTTCAAATCTTCATGCGTTCCCTCTTTTATTGCGATCAGAAAAGTGGGTACAAACAGACTTTTTTTTGTGATGCAATTTCCCACTCCCCTGTACGCTCACCCCGAACTCCCACCACCACCACGGGAAAGTTTGGGAGCGTGCCGCTTGTTTTGGCACAAGAAAACCGGGTACAAACAGACTCGTTCGGGAGGTGTGACCCCATCCATGGGGCCCGGAATGCCGAAACCAGCCCCACTGAGCCACCCCAGTTCCGGGTCGCCCCTCCGGGGGGAGGTCGACATGTCCGGTTCATGCCCGTGGGATTCCCGCGGGCAGGGTTTTTTTTCCCCGGGGGCATGCCCCCGGTCGCCCGCGGGATGCCCGGGGGCATGCCCGCTTCTTCGTTCGGCCGCTCATCTCCAGCCACCTTCACGCTGCTCCTGAAAGCACAGAACCATCTCTTTACAAAAAAAGAAATGGGCTTGGTTCTGCCCGTAAGATGGTTGCTGAATCATCCAAAAGCGCACGAACTCCAGCTTGTGCAAGTAGATCCCAGAGGCCTTGCAGTTGAACTTCCCCGACGGAAACCCCCGGGGAAGCAGCAGTCCAGCGTCCAGACACGTCGTCTCTGATCCCCACCCCCACCCCACCCCCACCCCACACCCCACCCCACCCACCCACCCCACACCCCCACCCCACACACACACACACACACACACACACACACACACACACACACACACACACACACACACACACACACACACACACACACACACACACACACACACACACACACACACACACACACACACACACACACACACACACACACACACACACACACACACACACACACACACACACACACACACACACACACACACACACACACACACACACACACACACACACACACACACACACACACACACACACACACACACACACACACACACACACACACACACACACACACACACACACACACACACACACACACACACGCACACACACACACACACACACACACACACACACACACACACACACACACACACACACACACACACACACACACACACACACACACACACACACACGCTTCTCTTCCCACCCCCACCCAGTCGTCACGTGAAGGGGTACGTCTGGCGGAGTGGGGTCTGGTTGTGAGCGATCGGCCGCCCAAGTGGGCATGCCCCGGGAAGCGGGCATGCCCGGTTTGCCTGCGGGATTCCCGCTTCCCGGGGGCAACCGGGCAGGCTCTAAGGATTGGTTTCGTCCCCCCCCCCCCCCCCCCCCCCCCCCCACCACCACCACCCCCAGAAAGGGCCAAGCAGCCAGCCTTGTTCGCGTAGTTGCGACGCAGATGGCTCAGAGGGGGAAGGGATGTGGGATGGTGGAATGGGCTGAGGGCTCGAGATGGCGGGTGCTCATCATCATCAGGCCGCGGGGCGGGTCCGGGGCGCGGCGGGGGCGGCGGGGGCCTGGTAGCGGGCGCGGACGGCGTCGAGGACGGCCTGCATGTCGGCCGGCAGGGGCGCCTCGAAGTGCATCGGGCGGCCGGTGCGCGGGTGGGCGAAGGTCAGCTCGCGGGCGTGGAGGCACTGGCGCCCCACCAGGCCCAGCAGCTCCATGCACAGCCCCCGGTGCTCGGGCGGGATGTTCCCAACCTGCCGCCCACCCGCCCACGCCCGTCAGCCCCCGACCAGCCAGTGGCGTGAAGCGCCCGTCATCGCAACCGAGAGAGAGCGCGGGGACGGGGGGCTGCAGGCAGACCCGGTTGCGGCCCCCGTAGATGGGGTCCCCGAAGACGGGGTGGCCTGCGTGGTGCATGTGGACGCGGATCTGGTTCTGGCGGCCCGTCTCGAGGGTCACGTCCAGCAGGGACAGGAAGGGGAAGCTCCGCTCCACCCGGAAGTGGGTCACCGCCTGGCGGGCCCCCACAACGGCTGCCGTCGCGGCAAGCAGCGGGTGCGTCGCCTGGCCCCCGCGGTGAGAGAGACCACCCCCCGTGGGTGAGAAAGCTCACGATGAGGATGAGGATGAGGAGCGGCGGGGCGTCCGAGGGCGCGACGGGAAAGCCGAGTCGAAACCCTCGGGGGAGACTGCCTGGTCATGCCGGGCAGGGAAAGGGGACGGCTCGATCAGGGATCCCAAACGGGAAGGGGAACGGGAACGGGAACGGGGGAAGGGAGACGGACGACGGTCGTGTCGGCGACGACGGCCCGCTTGGTGCCCTTGCCGGGGGCCCGCCCAATGGCGGCCACGATGGTGCCGGTCATGCCCTCGACCCCGTTGGTGTTGGTCAGGGCGGCCGCGGGGTCGACCCCGCTCGCGCTGACCAGCACCGCCCGGGTGGGCTCCATCTGGGGTCGCCCGTAGCCACGCTCCGCCTCGCCCGGGCCCGCCTCGTCCCCTGCACAGCAGAGCCAGAAGAGGGTGCAAAATGAGGCCGCCTGCTGCCACGCCAAATGATGGGGGGGGGGCGGGCAGGCAGGTGGGGGGCGGGGGGCGGGAGCATGGGACGGGCCATCGGCATGGCTGGCGCAGCCCTCGTCGCAGCTGCTCATGAAGTCATCCTCGACCTCCTCCTCCTCCCCCTCGGCCTCGGCCTTGCCGGGCTGCGGGGCCTGGGCCGCCTGGGGCTGGGGCGGGGGCAGGCCGCGCTTGGCCGCTTCGCGGGCAGCGACGCGGAGGGCCTTCGCCTCGGCCTTCCGGGCAGCCTCAGCCCGCTTCTCGGCCTCCTCGGCCTCCTTGCGCGCTTGCTGCACCGCACCTCGCACATCCCACACACCCCACATCCCAACCATTCCCGAGAAGGGGGCCGGTGAGGGGCGCTCACTCCGACCATGGATGGGGGGCGGGAGCGGCAGCGGCGGCGGCGGGTCGGACCTCCTCCTGCTGGGACTTGAGGAGCCTCTGGGCGGCCAGGTTGTGGCGCTGGATCTCGATGGGGGTCAGGGCCCCCCACACCAGGGCGCTGTACCGCCGCCCCACGCTGTGCGACTCCAGCTGGGGCTGCAGGGCCTCGTGGGCGGCGTTGGTCTTGGCAACGATGAGCAGGCCGCTCGTTTCCTGCGGGACGGGAGAAGGTCGGTGGGTGCCGGGTGAGCATCGGATGGCATGGCAGCCGGCGGGGCGGGGGTGGGGGTGGGGATGGGGGGCGACCTTGTCGATGCGGTGGACGATGCCGGGCCGGCTGGGATCGTTGGCGAAGGTGGACAGGCGCCCTTGGGTGTGCTCCATCAGCTGGCCGGCCAAGGTCCCATCCAAGCTGCCATGCCGCCATGCCGCCACCATCCAAAAAGGGACGAACGGGTTGGGTCCGCGAATGCGGTGTGCGGGGGGGGGGGGGGCGGACCCGGACCTTTCGCCGGGCAGGGGGTGGACGAGGATGCCCGCCGGCTTGTTCACGACAATGACATCGTCGTCCTCGTAGACGATCGAGAGGGCCGGCAGCTTGGCGGCTGCTTGGCCCGTGCTGGTGGGCGCAGCCCCAGCCGGGGGAGGGGCAGCGGCAGTAGCGGCAGTAGCGGCAGGGGGAGGAGGCCGGCGAGCGGCGGGCTTGCGAGGTGCCCGGGCTGGGGCGGGTGCATCTTCATCTTGGTCTTCGCCCCCCTGATGTGCTTGGGTGGGGCGCTGCTCGTCGGTCTGTCGAGGCGGAGTGTCAGCTGGCTGAAATGCAATTGAGACGACCTCAATCTTGATCGTGTCCCCTTCTCGCACAAGGTGGCCGCACTTTTTTACCAATGTGCCGACCCCCCTGTTGTTCACAATGGTAATGCAGGAGTTCTTGATCCAACGCTCAATTTTGCCATGTGTTGCGTCCCCGGCCAGAAACTGGTCGTCAGAAAGAATATGGCGCCATTTGGGTCCGAAGAACAGCAGACCTTATCCAGACGGCAGCCCAGTGAGCCTTGGGGCACCACGATTTCCCACATCCAATTCCCTGCGGAAAGAGACTTCTGCTCCGGCCTTACACACACGCGCCGGATGAGCTTCCTCGATGATGTGCCCACCAGCACCCCGGAAAGAAGCACCATCGGAAAGAAGCATACTCGAGTGAATTCGGAAATCCCCAAAGCTCGCGCCACCAGACCCGAGGACGAAGAACGAAAGGCCCTCCGCGAATTTATTGCCAAGAAGACCATTCAAACACACCACCAGATCGCAGCCCTTCCTCTTTCTGTAAAAGCGAAAGAAGAAGCAGCCATCCAAATGATCAGCCCCCGACCTTTGGCACCACCCTCCTCGCAGTCAGCACCCAGCCCCCAACAACTGCGCCACTCTCCCTCTCCGCCGCCGCAGCAACGACACCCAGCGAAGATGGCCAAACTGGCGTGCCGTGAAGAAGAGGTCAAAACGGAGCTCACAAATGAGGACGTGATCGACGCGGCCCTCGAGTTCCTGGGGGGTCCGCGGTGCGTCATTTCCACGGTTGGCCAGTGCATGGCTGCTGTTTCCTTACTTCGGGGGCGACACGAGACAGTCCTGGCAATCGATTGCGAAGGTGTCAATCTTTCGCGAACTGGCCGACTTTGTCTCCTACAAATGGCCACCACACCTCCGCCCCCGCCCGGTCCCTTGCTGGCCTCGTGGAAGGCGGCCGGGCGCATCCAGACCCCCCAGTTGGTCTTTCTTTTTGATATCGTTGTGGGTGGGCGGGCCATCTTCGACGCAGGTCTTCGTGAGATTCTTGAGGATCCCTCGATCATCAAGGTGCGGCTTCTCGGTTCTCCCTTCCCACTTCCCTCCGTTTACCAGGTTTTGCATGACACGCGTGGAGACTCCGATGCCTTGCTGCACCAATTCCAAGTCCGCCTCACGAATGTCTTCGACACCCAGATCGCGTACGCATGTTTGCAAACCCAAGAGGGTCAGGGCGTTCCCCTGCCAGCCTCCCTGAACACAGTCCTGAAACGTTATGCTCGTGGCTCCGAAAACGAGTACAAGGAGCGCGTCCGGGCAGCCATGGAGGCTGATCCGCAGTACTGGTCTGTACGTTTTGGACGCCTCCTTTTCCCACCGCTCTCGATTTCCAGGGTCAAGCGGCCCCTGTCCGATGACGCCTGCGAGTACGCCAGCCAGGATGTGATCCAGCTGCCCGCCGCCCGGATCGCCATCGAGTACGTCCTAAGGCCGGCCTCGCGCAAGGTCATGCGCCGGCCAAGCTCCCCACCTCCCATTCCAGCTCCTCCCTTTCCATCAGTATGATCGTTTTCCTTTGATCCGGCCCCTATGCAGGTATTTGTCGAGTACTGTGCCCGGTATCTCGAAATGTACCGCTCGGTCTGTTGGCTTGTGTCCTGAATGGCTCCACGCATTCGTTACTCAGGTTCCCGACGATCAGATCGACGCAGTCCGGGCGGCCTCCTTCCAGGACGGGCTGCCTCGTTACGGGTTCCCAGATTGGGACCAGGAGGCCTCACGGAGGCGGCGCCCCTTTCGGCCTGCCGCGACTCCTCGACCACCATCCGAATCCTCGGTTCCGAAGCCTGCCCCCAAGCCCTCCGGGGTTCCCTTTGTTCGTGCCCCGACACCACCGCCAAAGTCCACCACCGCGGCAGCTGACTCGAAGGACAACTCGCAGTCTGAATCCGAATCTGAAGAAGAGGAACCCTCGGCAGCGCCCCCAACGAGTTCGGGCACGAAGCAACCGCATCCTCCTCCTCCTCGTGCTCAGCCGCCCACATCAAGGCGGGCCGCCGCCGTCCTTGGGGCCACGTGCAACCATTTCCGAAAAGACGCCACGCCCACTGGGGCCTCGGTATCAGCCTCCCCTTCCAAGAGTCCGGCTCCGAGCTACCCCGCCTACGATCAATACTACCGAGAGCGTTACCCGGATCCCGTGGAGACGGTACCCGCACCAGAATACCGCCCCCTCGGGGGCAGGACCGTTTCCCCGACTCCGCTCCCGTGGGCACCCGAGCCAAC
Source organism: Paratrimastix pyriformis (assembly GCA_027972325.1). Taxonomy (NCBI): domain Eukaryota; phylum Preaxostyla; family Paratrimastigidae; genus Paratrimastix; species Paratrimastix pyriformis. The sequence continues at coordinate 338,861 of JAPMOS010000023.1, forward strand.
CCCCAGGGAGCAGCGGACTGCCACCGCCTCTCCGCCCCCCTGTCCTGTCCCTGCGGACCCCGCCCCCCTCCAGCCATATGGGGCCGACCCATACCAGCAGCCCAGCGCAGTCTTCCTGCCCTCGGCCCCCCAGCGATACCCATCCGTCCCGGCCGAGGTGGACCAAGTTGGGATCCCGCTCCTCTCGACCGAGTCCCTGGCGGCCCTGAGCAGCGAGCAGATGACCCGCCTCCTCGATGCACTTGCCCCGAGGGCCCCCACCCCGCCCCAGTTCCGCTGAGTCAGGGGGGAGCGGGTTGATTGTTCTGGAGGGAACCCTGTTCATCATCACCCAAGAAAAACACGCCCTCCAGAAGAGGCATGGGCTTGCGGAAGAAGAGCCCCCAATCCGCCCAACCCCAACACAAAAGGGAAGGCGCTCTGGGGGGTCTGGGGGACGGAGGAGGACAGACAGCCGAACGGAGGACCCCAAGACAACAAATAGCAAAGGGGAGAAGGAAAAGGAGAGGGGACGGCGACCCAGAGAACACAAAAACAACGACAAGAAGAGCAGCAGAGGAAAGTCGGTTGGCCGAAGAAGAAGTGCGCATGTTTACAAGCCCACCAAGGCGGCCCACCTGGCCGCGCGCGGGCGCCCAGGGACCGGCCTCACTGGGTGCTGAGGATGGCGTTCTGGGGGCGTGGGGAGGATGGGCATGAGGTTCGGGCGGGGCGGGACGGGACGGGGCGCGGACCTTGATGCCGACCGCCATGCGGGCGTCGGGCATGAGGCGCAGGGCGTCCACGTAGAGGAAGCCCAGCAGGTGGGTGCTGTTGAAGCCCATCCGGTCCATCTGCAGCGACCGCCCGCCGCCCCCCCCGGGCACAGGTCAGTAAAATCCCCCATCCCAGCAGCGGGCGGCCGCGGGGACCCGGGCTTGTCGGGCGGAGGTGCGGAGGGGGCGGCGCGGGTGCGGACCATGTACTTGTTGGCCGACCCGTAGGAGGCCAGGTTGATGAACGTCGCGTCGGCCTCAGCCCTGTGGGAGAGGGGGGGGATGGGGGTGGGAAGGGATGGAGGGAGCGCGTGAAGGAAGCCGAGAGGGGCGTGAGGGTGGTGGTGGGTGGTGGGTGGTGGGTGGTGGGTGGTGGGTGGTGGTGGTGGGTGGTGGCGGGTGGTGGCGGGTGGTGGCGGAGGGGGCGTGTGCGCGGAACTGCTTGGAGATGAGGGTGACCGAGGCCTGGGTCTGGGCGTTGATGCCGGAGATGGTGGCGTCGGTGGTGGCGTCGATGGTGGACTTCTGGGCCCGGATGGTGGCCGCCTGCTGCTGGTACTGCTTGATCTCGATGTTCTGCCGCTCCACCTCGCTGCGCCCAACGCGGTTGGGTGGTGTGCGTATATGTGTGTGGGAGGCCGGGGGAAAGGGAGGGGCGGCGGGGGCAGAGGGGCGAGGCGGGGCGGACGTGTTGACGATGGCCTCCTCGAAGGAGTCGGGCAGGTCGATCTTGCGCATCTGCAGGAAGGGCACGATGACGTGCTGCGCCGCCAGGGTGGCGTTGAGGGCCTCGTGGCAGGCGTTGCCGATGGCCGTGCGGTTGTAGAAGAACTCCGTGGCACGATACAGGGAGGCTGCAGGCAGCACCGGGGGGATGCAGGGTTTGAAGGGGCAAGACAACAGACCGGTCTTGCGAATGGTGGCATCAGCAATGGTCTTGAGGGTGGTTTCGTAGCCCCGCAGAAGGGTCTTGAAAAGAAGCCCAACTTCTTCCGGGATCACTTGATACTGGAAGGTGATGTCCAGCTTCAACGAAAGACCATCAAGGGTTTGCGTAGAAATAGCCCCCGAATCCACAAAGGAAACAGTCTTCACATAGCGAGGGAAGAGCAGGTAGTCCTGGCCGGGGCCGTTGAAATACTGGGAATAAGATCGTGACAGTGCGGGAAGGAGAAAAATCAAATTTACAAACCCTGCCTTCGTAATAAACTTTTTCTGTGTTAACTTGATTCGTGTACGAGTTCATAAGAAGGCCGCACTCGTTCATCGGAACCCACTGGACGGAAGAGCCCAGAACGGAACCCAAAACAATAGCGATAATAACGGCAGCGATGATTCCAACGACAGTAACTTTACAGCAAAACGACATGGGTCGTGGGTCGGGAAGCGAAGAACGAAAAAGAGGGAAGGGCGAGGCAGTCACGCCAACGTGCTCGAAACTATCCCCAAGCCAAAACGGTTTTCAGTCGTCCGCCCTCTCCCGCTGGAGACTCTTCTCGCCAATATCGGATTGGTGTCCGTGGCGAGTACTGCGAATGCGGTCCTGCATGGTTGTGGAAGTCCCAATGACTGTTGTCTGAATGCTCTCCAAGAATGTGGGTCCCTGAAGGGCAGCTGCATCCGGGTTCTCACGGAACAGCTGTTGTCGGCGTGCCTTGGAAGGTGGAAAATGTGAATGAGGGCGAGAGGGAGAAAAAAATAATCGGATGCCAGACCTCTTCCGCCTCCTCGCGGGACACCCGCTGTGCGTGGCGGATACGCTCCTCCGTCCGAACAGCGTTGATTTGTTCGGCAGTGTTCTTCATCGACTCCAGGTGCTGGGCCACGTTCTCGGTGGTCATGGCTCTGAAGGCGGAGGAGGGGGGGGGGGGGGGGGGTGAAGACCAAACAAAGGGGAACAAAGTCAAGCGACCTTCGGGCCTCTTCGGCGGCGCGGCGGCGCTCCTGGATGATGAGCCGAGCGGCGAGCTTTTGCTTCTCCACGTCGCGCGCGTGCAGAATCAGCTTTTGCTCGCGGGTGCTGCCGTGCGAGGAGGAGCAGGAGTGGGCTGAGCCTCGAGATCATCGCACTGGACGCCCCTCCATCCCTCCCCCTCCCCACCCCGCCTCGCTCACTCGCTCACCGGCACAGACCCGTAGAATCGAAGGTCCTTCTCGGCCTGCGGTGCGGAAAGGGAAAGATGTGAGGGCAAGTTCAGAAGAGCTCCCTCCCCCTCCCTCCCTCCCTCGCCAGATCCTGCAAGCTCTGCCGGCGCAAGAACGGACCTCTTCGGCCGAGGGTGTGGGCTCCTTCTCAGGTCGCGGGGCCGCAGGCGAGGGCGACCGGGACGCCGAGGGAGACGAGGAGGACCGCCGCTTCTTGTGATGGTGGCTGTGGCTGTGGCTGTGGTGGCTGTGATGGCTGTGGCGGCTGGGACTGTGACGTGGACCCGCAGATGGCCCTTTCGCGCGCTGATCGGGTTCTGGACGTTGCTGGGGGCCGGGAACACGAGCCGGCGCGGGCGGGTCAGCCCGTCCTCGCGGAGGGGCGCTGCCGTCATGGGGTTGGGGCTGGGCTGAGCGGCCCTTTGAGGGGGCCGGCGACCGGGGGGAGCGGGATGGGGAGCGGGAGCGGGACCCTGGGGAAGAGGAACCCGAGGAAGAAGAGGACGAGCGCGAATGGTGCCGGTGGTGCTGCGGAGGGGACGAGTCGAGGATGAGTTTGGGGGGCGGGCGAGACAAGGTGCGGATGGCGGGGAATGGCAGACTGGGGAGACCTTCTTCTTGTGGTGGTGCTTGTCCTTGTCCTTCGGCTGCTTCTTGGCGGCCTTTCGCAGGTCGCGTTCCTGCAGCTTCTGCTTGAGCTTCTCCTCGAGCAGCTGCGCCCCGCACGGAAGGCCCACCCCGCAACCGACGGCGATGGTGGTGGTGCGATATCAGGAGCCAAGCCCACCAACAAAAAGCTGCTCCCTCCCCAAGAACAATGGGGGGACCTTGGCGAAGAGGGTGGCCTTGTCTGTGGTGCCGTGAATGCCCAGCCTGGCTCCGGTCAGCTCGACCTTCTCACGCTCCTGCTTTTTCAGCTCAAACAGCGGATCGGAGATGATCTGTGGCGGCAGGGTGGATGGGAAAGAAAGCAACCGAAAGGGAATGACCTTGTTTCTCAGATCTCGCGGATCGAGTTCTTTCGATTGCGAGATGAAAAGAGACCCTGGAGTTCGCCCGAGCTGTAACGGAACGCACGTTGAAGTCATCCAAATCGAAAGGACAGGCCTGCCGCACAACATTTTCCTCGGCCTTCTCCTTGATGGGAACGCCCATCATGTAATCGTCTTTTGTGGGCTCGTTTTGGTACATAAAGTCGAGCCGCTGCATCTCGGGCTCCTGCTGTTGCTGACCATGACCAAGCCCATGCCGAGGACCTTGGTCTTCCTGTGGCTCCATTTCCGGAAAGCCTCGAGCACCCCGCGAGTAACGAACTGTCCCCCCGACGACTGCCGCTGGTAGGATGATGTGGCGTACAATTGCCCTTTTGGTTTTGATCGCTGTTCTCGGCACCCGAACCACTCTGCCAGGTGACTTCGGGAAAAAGCCCGACGGTGAGAACACATCCTTTTTCTCTCCTTCAACTCGGAGGATTCTCTTTGAGGCCGCTGTTGGGGCTGGTGTAGCTATGGCCTTTACCCCAATTCTCTTGCTGCTAGCTGGTCTGACCAAATCAACTGACTCAAAAGTCGATAATACCTATCACAACAGGATTTACTGGGGTTGGGGTTCGAGGAGGCCGACCCGCCGCATCGTGGCAAGCAGAACACGGCATCAACAGGCTTTTCGGAGCTCGCCAAGTAGTCGGATCTGCCGGTTGTAAGGCTGCATTCATCGATGTTGTGATCGTTGTCGCTCCCTTCGCCTGCGCCGGTGCCGGCTTCGGTGCCGCCTTTGAGTACTTCTTCCAGGCCGTGGATTCGCTCTTTGTCTTTCGGGCCTGGGCCACGGCCAAGGGCATCATCTCCGGGGCAACGGGCCTCCTCAAGGCCGGGGGCAAGTGGCTTCGGGAGGACTCCGTGGGGGCCGCCAAGCGCGCCACGGTCGGCGCTGGGGCTGCAGTCAAGGGGGCCGCCTCGGAAACGGCCGACCTGGTGCGGCGGCTGAAGGACTCGGAAGGCGCCCAGCGGGCCATGAACGACACCGTGACCGCCCTGAAGGGGGCCGGGGCCGCAGCCAAGGCGGCCGCCTCGGGGACGGCGGACCTCCTCAAGGCCACGGCCAAGCAGCTCAAGGAATCGGAGGGCCTCAAGCGGGCCGTGGACGGCGTGGGGGCCGCGGCCAAGGGGGGGATGCAGGCCGCGGCCAAGGGGGCGGCCAAGGTTGGGGAGGCCGCCAAGCGGGTGCTGACCGACGAGGAGCTCCGGGCCGCCGCCAAGCGGGTCGCCAACGGGACCAGCCAGGCCGTCCGGCAGGCCGGGGCCAGGGCGGTGCAGGGATTGGGGCGCTGGATGCGGAAGGAGTAGGATTCATTATGGGGGCGGGGCGACCCTGCCTTTTTTTTTTCTCAGTCGCGATGCGATTGGCGGGGGCCTTGGGGTGTCGTCTTATTTACCGGGTGTTCCGCGGGGGCGGGGGTCGGTTTATTATTTTGCCGCGTTTCCTGTGTTTTGCATTTGTAAGACAAGTCAAAGAAACCTCGCGTCTGACGGCCCGAGAGAACAAGACCGGCAGCCATCATCTTCCACCGAGGCAGGCGAGAAGGATTTACACGGAAGGACGGCCTCACTTGAGGTACTTGACCATGTAGGGCCCTGCGGGTGGGGGTGGGGGTGGGGTGGTGAGGCTATGCAGGCGGCGGGGGGGGGGAGGGAGGGCAGACCCTCGAGCTGGTAGCCGAGCTTGCGGTAGTAGTGGCGGGTGCCCACCCCGGCGATGACGGCCAGCTTGGTGGTGCCGTGCTCCATGCGGGCGATCCGCTCGGCCTCCTCCATGAGCAGCGTCCCGTAGCCCTTGTGCTGGAACTTGCCCGCGTCCCGGCTGTGGATGGGCACCACGCTCCCGTACCTGACCAATGGGATTGGCACGGCATCGCGGGGGGCGGGTCGGGAGGATCATCAGGAGGAAGAGCAGCGGGCGATGCGTCCAGGTCCCGAGACGTGACCGTCCCATTCCCCCCCATTGCGGGGGCTGGCCAGCGCCAGGGCACAAGGAGCGGCTGTGGATGTGTGGGCGTGTGACAGACACGTGCAGTTCGCGAACGATCGAGGCGGGGCGCCACTGCTCCGCGTCATGTGCCGCCGGTTGTTGTTCCGCCTCGGGCTGCGGGCAGTCGCCCTCCATGGGGCCCGCCCCGTCCTCCTCGCCCCAGTCCAGCCCCGCGTCGGCGTCCGAGGCCCCGGCTGCGGCAGCCGCCTGGCCGGCGACGACCTCGGGGGGGCGCGGGTGGGCGATGCCGGCACACGGGGGCCGCGCGGCGGTCTTGCAGAACAGCTCCGGGCGGAAGGTGCGGCCCGCGCAGAGCCGCAGCCGCAGGAGCCCCACCAGGATGTCTGCGCCCAGCGCCAGATGAGATGAGATGAGCACCGACCCCCACCGATCTGGCCCTCCGGATATGAGTGCATGGACCTCCTGATGATGGTGATGGTGGTGGTGATAATGATGCTGATGATGGTCCACCCCAGGTGTGTGGCCCCGCGATGAGCGGACCCTGCCTGGGGTCCTCGTAGGAGAGGAAAGTCTCCCAACCCCCGCTGGCGACGTAGTCGCGCCTGATGAGCTCCACCTGGTCGGGCCGCACCCGGAAGTGGATGTCCTGGATGCCCACCTCCCGGGTGCGCACGTCCCGGCACCGCAGCCCGTAGACGGCCCGCATCCGGGCGAAGGCGTCCTCACGCAGGTTGCCCGAGTCCACACCCGAGGTCACCAGCGGCATCGGGATGTCCCTGTGTGGACACGATGGCGTGATGGTGAGAGGGCTGTGGGGCCGAGCGGTGGGAGCGGCCACGGGCAGGATTGGTTGGCATCAGGGGCGGGCGGACCGCTGCACCCGGAAGACGCGCACCCATGGGGGCACGTAGGCCAGGGCGCGTGCGGTCAGGTCGACCAGCTGCGAGGGGGCGTAGCTGCGGTACTGGCGCTTCTTCCACAGCTCGTACAACCCTGCGCGCCACCCAGCGGCCAACCGTCGTGCGTGAGACGGGCGCAGATCCGGAGCCTGTGAGTGGGCGCTCGTGGTGGTGATGCGGACCGGTGCCCCGCATGACGAGGGTGGGGTAGAGCTTGAGCCCGTCGGGGCGGAAGGCGGGGTTCTCGAAGAGCTCCTGGAAGCCCTCCACGTCCCGGTCGAAGGGCACCCCCGGCAGGTTGGGCATCATGTGGGCGCACACCTTGAACCCTGCCCCGCCCACCCCCGCCCGCCACGCAGTGAGCAAACGAACTCGCGTTCCGCAGCCCTGGCATGCCCGCCTTCCACCTGGTGTCGCCCAGCCCAGGGGGCAAAGAGGCGCGGCCCCGGACCGGCGTCCTTGCAGAGGGCGAAGCAGGCGGCCACCTCGGCGACGGTGTGGCCCCGGTTGACCTGATGGGCCACGTCCTCGTAGACGGTCTGCACGCCGATCTCAAGCCGCGTGCAGCCTGTCCCACAAATGACCAGGGGACCGAAGGAGATGAGGCCTGGCCGCCGGCGGGGCTGGGCGTGGCGGCGGACCGTAGTTGAGCATGTCCGAGATGTGGGGCGCGTAGCAGTAGTCGGGCCGGGTCTCGATGGTGATGCCGATGCACTTGTTCACGCTGTGCTCGGCGAACCTGCGTTCGGCCCAGGGCAGTGCGCCAGTCCGCGGGACGAATGAATGGGGGAAGTGCTGGATGCGGCGATGGGAGATGCCCGCAGGAGGGGAGATGCCCGCAGGAGGGGAGATGCCCACAGGAGGGGAGATGCCCACAGGAGGGGAGATGCCCACAGGAGGGGAGATGCCCGCAGGGTGCCGACCTGACCGCCTCCGCGACGGAGCTCGAGGTGTGGCCCGTGAGGGCGTCGTGGAGCTGGGTGACGAAGGTCTCGCGGTACTCCTGGGCCAGGGACATGAAGGTCCCCCCCATGATGATGAACTCCACCTGGAGGAGACCGCGGAAACCCACAGTGCACCCAGGCGAACCAAAGTCTGAGATGGCGCCCGATGGACAGGATGATGGAGGGAGGGGGGGGGGGGGGGTCGGCAGAGAGCGGGCCTTATCGACGGCGTGGCCGAGCCGCTGCAGCTGCTCCACACGGACGCGCGTTTGCAAGAAGGGGTCGTACCGGGCACGGATGGCCCGCATTGACGTGGGTTCGTACCCTGAAGGGGGGGAGGGGGGGGGGGGGGGCTGCGTGAGAAAAATGCCAAAGGCGGCGGACGGACCGGTGTACGACTGGCTGCTGTACTCAAAGTCGGAGTCGGGGCCGCCGGGGCAATATCTTCGGCGAGACGGTGTTGTGGGAAAGACGGGACCGGGAAAGGGATACAGACATGCAGGCCCGCCCGTCCTTTTCGATGTGCGGGCAACGGTGGGGCTTGCACATCACGGCCACGGCAGCAATCTGATGAACAGAGAAGGTAAGGGACTGGGAAAATGGAGGCAGCGGACCCCAGATGCGGTTCGCACTGGTTTCACCTTCAGGAGGGGGACCAGAGCTTCGCTAATGAGATCCGCGAACATGAGGAAGATGACGGGCTGGGTGTTCGCCATCAGACCGGTACTCCTCAGGGATCGCAATCATGACCTCGACAATTTTTGGGATGGAAATCCCAAATTTACCTGCGATCTGCTTGAAGATCGGCTTGACATCGATATTTTCGTGCTTTTCAAGCTTTGATATCATGGTGGCCACAATTTGAGAGATGGCGACAACTCGGGTCGCCATCTTCTGATGGCAGGGAGGTGCGGAAGAAAGGCTTGGAAAAGCCGGATTGGCGCTAGTGCCGGGTTCTAGAGAACTTTTTACATAATTTGTGTCTGAGTTGCCCGGAGGGCTGCGGCGAGACAGCCATGAAATTTCAGATTGCTGGTCTCCCGGTCTTTTTCCCATATCCATTCATTTACCCTGAGCAACTGAAATACATGAAGGAGCTCAAAAAGGCGATCGATGCGAAAGTCTGTGCTTCTCCTCTCCATCTTTCCAGTATGCCGCACCTTTCCGCAGGGGCACTGTCTTCTTGAAATGCCCACTGGGACAGGCAAGACCCCTGCCCTCCTTTCGCTGATCATGTCCCATCAGCAGCACGTCGACGCCGTCCCGGCACCGCTCACCACCGACGGGCCAGCGCCCAGGACATTCCCTCGCCTGATTTACCTCTCGCGCACCGTCCCCGAGGTCGTCAAAGTTCTGACGGAGGTCAAGCGGACGATCTCCTGCCTGCAGCACTACGGGGCCCTCAAGCGGCCGCTGGTGTGCCTGGGGCTGAGCTCGCGGGCCAACCTGTGCATCAACCAGAAGGTCTCCGTCGTGCGGCCCTTCGCTCGGCACGCTCACCTCTCGGCCGTGACGCGTGACCCGCCCCATGCAGGTGGTCAACAGCCCCACGGTGCGGGACACGGACAGCGCCTGCCGGGACCTGACGGCCTCCTGGGTGCGGACCAAGGCCCACCTGGAGCCCGACATCGAGACGTGCCCCTTCTTCGAGGTCCGCTCCCTCGTCGCCCGTCCCCCTGTCCGACCATCGACCAACCCATGACCGTCCGCCCCTTGATCACCGTGCGCTCCTCGTGCTGCTGCTGTTGTTGTTGTTGTTGTTGCTGCTGCTTCGGCGGTTGTTGTCCTGGCGGCGACTAGGAGTTCGACAAGCACGGGACCGAGCTGCAGCTCCCGCCGGGCGTCTACAACCTGGATGACCTCCGCGAGACCGGGTCCGCCCCCTGCCCATCGATATGGCCGACCGCACCCCCCATCGGCTGCCTGCGCACGCGCCTCCTGACCCGCGCCCGCCGTCCCTTTTTTTGGCTCGGCCCCGTGGCTGTGCTGTGGTCGGCTCCGTCTCTGTGGGCAGGCGCCAGCAAGGGCTGTGCCCATACTACCTGGCCCGGCGGGCCATCCAGTACGCGGACGTGGTGGTGTGCTGCTACCCGTACGTGCTCGACCCCAAGATCAGCGCCATCGTGGGCCTGGCCCCGCGCGCGGGCGACATTGTGATCTTCGACGAGGCCCATAACATCGGTCCGCATCCCGCCCCGCCCTGCGCCTGCCCCGCCCCGCCCCCGCCCCCGCCCCCGCCCCCAGGTCGTCCAGGACCCAATCGCCTTTCATCCCCGAGGTGTCCCCCGCTCACCGTCCCCCTGTGCCTCTCCTGGCCTCCCGTCCCGCTGGGGGCAGACGAGAGCTGCATCGAGTGCTTCTCTGTGCACGTCAACCGGGCCATGGTGGACGCCTGCATGGGCAACCTGCACACCCTCTCGCAGGAGATCCAGCGGTCTGCAGCCCCGCCCATCCCGCCACCCTCCCTCCCCCCCGGCGCCGATCCTTCCCGCCCCCGCCGGCCCGCCCGTCCTCACGGCGCCTCGCTCTCGTGGCTGTCGGGTGGGTGGGTGTGTGGGGCCCGCCTGCAGGGCGAAGAACACCGACGCGCGGAAGCTGGAGCAGGAATACCAGAGGATGGTCACCGGTCCGCCTCCCGCCAGCCTCTGGTGGTGGCGCTGAGGGTCGGGTGGGCCCCCAATCTCCACGCTCCCGCCACACGGGCGGCCTCGTCTTGGAAGAAGGGTCATCATCGTGGGTTGGGGCGGTGGTGATGGGGCCGGGGGCGGCACGATGGGCAGAGATCGCCCAGCACTGGGCCGGCCGGGGCGGCGAGGAGCTGCTGGGCAACCCCGGTCCGCCTGCCTCCCCCCGTCATGCCCCCCCCCCCCCCCCCCCCCCCTGCCCTGTTTGCTCACGAAGCCTCCTTCCGGCCCACCCGTGGGCAGCCCTGACGGGGGACATCATCCGGGAGGCCGTCCCGGGCAGCATCCGCAAGGCCGAACATTTCCTGGGCTTCCTCAAGCGCTTCCTCGAGTACATCAGGGTCCGCCGGCCGCCCCGCCAGGCTGTCCCTGGATTCATATGGCCGGCCTTTTCGTCCCTCGACCCCCTCATCACTTCCCTCCCCTCGGCCTCTGCTGGCCCCCACCACGGTCCTTGGGGATGGGCAGCTGCGGCTGAACTCGGACGAGGCCGTCCACGAGAGCCCGCTGGCCTTCCGGCACCACCTCTACCAGACCACCCAGATCTCGGACAAGCCCCTCCGGTCCGCCAGCCCCACCCACCCCCTCCTCGATGGCTGCCCTGCCCTGCCCTGCCCTGCCCTGCCCTGCCCTGCCCTGCCCTGCCCTGCCCTGCCCTGCCCTGCCCTGCCCTGCCCTGCCCTGCCCTGCCCTGCCCTGCCCTGCCCTGCCCTGCCCTGCCCTGCCCTGGCGCCACCTGCCCGCTCCTCGATGGCAGCCTGCCCTGCCCTGCCCTGCCCTGCCCTGCCCTGCCCCTTGTGCCGGCATGCTCGGCCTGGGGGCTGACTGACCACGGGGGGTTGTGACGGGGTGTGTGGCTGTGGCCCCAGCTTCCTGACGGACCGGCTGCAGTCGCTGCTGCGGACGCTGGAGCTGCCCAACATGGGCCAGTTCGCGCCCCTCCTCGAGGTGGCCAACCTGGGCGTCCTCCTGGGCACATACACAGAGGCCCGCCCCTCCCGCCCGCCCCTCCCGCCCGCCCCCTCGCCTCCCCTGCACCGGCCCCCTCAGGGCCACGAGTACCCTCTGGCCTCACAAGCCGGCGCTGGGCTGTGGCTGTGTTCTGTGGGCTGGGCTGGGCTGGGTGTGGGTCGGCTGGCTGCCCGGGGGGCCCGCGCCGGCTGGGATCGGGCGGACGGGACGGACAGGGCTTCTCGGTGCTGGTGGAGGTGGCCGAGGGGGCCCCCGTCCCGGCCGACGGCCCGACCCCGGCAGGCAGCACGGCAGGGGGCGAGGGCCCCGCTGCGGCCGCGAGCGCCCCGCCGGCCCCGCCGCCACCCGCGCCCTCGGCCAAGGGCCTCTTCTTCAACCGGCCCATCCTCCACTTCTGGTCGGCTGCCCCGCCCCGCTACCACAGCACCACGCAGGCATCATCATCGCCGTCATCACCACAACCACCACAACCACATCATCAGCTTCTGCCACCGCCACCGTCCTCACCGTCCTCATCCATCCTCACCGTCATCAACGTCACTCATTTTCTCATCACGGCCCCCCCTCTGTCTACACTGGGCAGCTGCCACGAGGCCTCGCTGGCCCTGGGGCCGGTCTTCGGGGCGGCCGACACTGTGGTCATCACCAGCGGGACCCTGTCGCCCCTGGGGATGTACCCCAAGATCCTCAACTTCGCCCCGGCCGTGGCCCTCTCCCTGCCCATGTCCCTCGCCCGGGAGTGCGTCTGCCCCCTGGTCGGTCGCCCCGCCCCCACGCTCCCCATATGGCCCCATGGACATATGGCCCCATGGACATATGGCCCCATGGACATATGGCCCCATGGACATATGGCCCCATGGACATATGGCCCCATGGACATATGGCCCCATGGGCATCTGTGGGCATCTGGGCATGAGCATGAACATATGGGCATATGGGCATATGGGCATATGGGCATATGGGCATATGGGCATGGTTTCATGGCGGATGGGCATGGTTTCATGGCGGATGGGCATGGCATGCTCGTGGGGCCCGGCAGGTTGTCACCCGGGGAGCCGACCAGGTGCCCCTCAGCTCCAAGGTCTCTCGCCCCGCCCCTTGCGTGCCCCTCCCATGTCCCCCATGCCACCGGTGCCACCACCACCGGTCCGCAGGCCATCGCCACAGCCAGCCCAATTACTGACGCCTTGGCATGCCTCCCTTGGTGGCGGCCGGCGGGTCCCCTTTCGCCCCCGGTGTGCAGTTCGATGCCCGGGGGGACCACGCCGTGGTGCGCAACTACGGGGCGCTGCTGGTGGACCTGTGCTCGGTCACCCCCGACGGGCTGGTGGCCTTCTTCCCCTCGTACAAGGTCCGCCGCCCCCTGCCGCCCCACCCCTGCAGCCCGTTGCGACGGACTCCCCGCCCGCTGTGGGGTTGTTGGGCTGGCCGGTGCGGCTGGTGCGGCTGTGGTGATGTGTTTGGGTACGTGGCTGTGGCTGTGGCTGTGGCTGTGGCTGTGGCTGTGGCTGTGGCTGTGGCTGTGGCTGTGGCTGTGGCTGTGGCTGGAAATGCGGCGGTGATGGGGCTGCGGGGCCGTGCCTGTGCCTGACTGGAGATCTGTGACTGTGCCCGACTGGAAATGTGCCTGTGCCTGTGCCTGTGCCTGACTGGAAATGTGCCTGTGCCTGTGCCTGTGCCTGACTGGAAATGTGCCTGTGATGGCGTGGGTTGTGCCTGCGTGTGGGTGGGGGGTGCAGTACCTGGGGGACATGGTGGCCCGGTGGGAGGAGATCCACCCATACCCATACCCATGGCGGGCTGTGTGTCTATGGTGGGCGGGTGGGGTGCAGTACCTGGGGACATGGTGGCCCGGTGGGAGGAGATCGGCATCTTCGCCAAGGTGCTGCAGCACAAGCTGCTCTTCTTCGAGACGCCCGACCCCATGGAGACCTCCCTCGCCCTGGCCAACTACAGGAAGGTCACACACCCCTCCCTCGCCCTCACCCCTACCACGCCCCGACCCGGCATCCTCGCCCCCCTCCTCTTCCTCTCATCCTCCACCTCCTGGCCACGCTTCATCCTCTTCTTTGGGATGCGTGCGGTTTGTGGGGCTGGGCAGGCGGTTTTCTCTGTGTGGCGCGGGGCAGGTCCTCCCCACCTCCCTCCTCCTCCTCCTCCTCCTCCTCCCCCTCCCCCCCGATTCCCGTCTATGCCTCGGACCAGCCCGTCATCATTCGTCGCATCACCATCATGGGACGGGTGGCGGGTGGCGGGACGAGGCAGGTCTCGGAGGGCATCGACTTCGAGGGCCCCACGGCCGGTGTGTGGTCATGGTCGGGGTGCCCTTTGTCTACACCGAGCCTCATCCTCAAGGCCCGCCCCCATGCCTCGTGCCCCATGCCCCCAGCTCCCACCACCCGCCCGCCCGCCAGCCCAATCCACTGCCCCCCGGGGCTCACCTGGCGCACCCGTCGTGGGCCCTGGCCTGGGGCTGCAGGCGCGGCTGGACTACCTCCGACTGCGGCACGGGGTCAAGGAGGCCGAGTTCCTGGTCTTCGACGCCATGCGGGCGGCCGCCCAGTGCATGGGGCGCGTCCTCCGGTCCAAGAGCGACTACGGGCTGATGGTCTTCGCAGACAAGGTCGCCCCCCCCCCCCCCCCCCCACACACACACACACACACACGCCGCCGCCATCCCCGCCCACGCCCACTTCTCTGTCCGTGTTCTGTTGCCGATCATCCGGTACGTGGACCTGTTGGGGCGGCGTCGTGGGCTGGGCAGCGATTCTCGGCTGCGGACAAGCGGAGCAAGCTGCCCCAGTGGCTGGGCGAGCACCTGCGCGAGGGCCGGGTCAACATCGGCACCGACACGGCCAAGGCCCTGGCCGCCCACTACTTCCGCGAGATGGCCCAGCCCATCCCCTGGGTCCGCCCTCCCCCTTCCCCCCCCCCCCCCCCCCCCCCCCCCCCGCCCAGCCCCTTCCCTCGCCCTACACGGGCCTCGCCATAACAGCGGGCTTCCCCTTCCCATGGCATCCCGACCCCACCACGGCCTGTCTGGGCTCCCCTTTCTGGGCGCGCCCATCGGCCGGCTGGCTGCCCAGGAGGACCAGCTGGGGACGGCCCTGCTGACCGAGAGCCACGTGAGCGCCATCGAGGCGCGCGACCGGGCCGATGCGCGCCAGGCCGACCAGGCGGCTGCCCAGCGGCGGGCCGCCGAGGAGCAGGCAGCCCGGAGGCGCCAGGCCGAGGAGGAGCGGCGCCAGGCGGCCGAGCTGGCCCTCCGCACGGGCGAGGCCCTCACCCGGGAGGACCTCGAGAACGCATGAGCGACCGCAATCCCCGTCTCCGTCTTCATCCCCCCCCCCCCCCCCCCCCCCCCGAAACGCCAGGCCGCGCCTCCTCCATCCAGGACGATGGGTGGGTGGCGATCGTGGCACTGTTGTTATTTGAGGGGCGGCGGCAACCGCCCTCCCCTCGGGCAGGGCAGCCCACAAGGGGCGGCTCACAGCCGGCCGACGAACACGAACGAACGCACGCACGCACGCACGCACGCACGCACGCACGCACGCACGGCACCAAGGGGAACCCCGAAGAGACGAGGAAGGAAGGGATCGGAGAGGAGAGGGCGAGCCCCCGCCAAGAGGAAGCCCACAAAAACCCCACGAGGGGGGCACGGCGAGGGGCACGAGGGGAGGGGATGAGGGATGAGGGGATGAGATGGGGGGGACACACCCCGAGAACGGCACAGCAACGACGAGCGGACGGCACCCCGCAACGCGCCAGAGCGAACTGCCCACCCAACGAATGCGGCAGCAACCGACGCGGGGAGCGGCCGCCTGGCTGTGCCAGGACCCGAGCAGGTGGCCCCAGGCCAGAGCAGGCGGATCCCGAGCTTACCAGTACCCGAGCAGGTGGCTCCAGATGCGCTGGAAGACCCACTCGGGCCGCTCGCTCATCAGGTAGTGGTCGCAGTCGGGGCAGTTGTACCAGGCCGAGTGGTAGGCTACAGGCAGGCAGTCCTCGGTGCACAGGGTCACGTCGGCCGCCGGGCCCGCGGGGCCGACCAGGGGTGTGCCCGCCTGGAGGCACATATCGTAGGCGGCCATGGTGCGCACGTAGGGGTCGCTGGCGTTCTTGGCGGAGAGCAGCAGGACGGGGACGGTCTCCTTGAGGCGGTGGCAGCAGTGCAGCCCGTCGGGCCCGCAGGCCATCTCCATGACCTTCTGGTACCACTGCTGGCTGAAGGTGCGCAGCTCGCGCGAGTAGGCGTGGCTGTGCTTGTCGGTGGCGTAGAGGTTGGCCACCACCAGGCCCGCGTTGCCCACCAGGGGGGTGGGGAAGTCCGCCCAGTAGGCGAAGACCGGCCGCCAGAAGCCGAAGACCCCCAGGAAGGGGCCCCACCGCGAGGCCATAAGCTCCAGCAGCGGGTACTGGTCCAGCGAGTCTGCGGGCGGGGAGAGAGGGAAGGGCAACGTCAGTTTCAGAAGTGGGGACTGGTCCAGCGAGTCTGCAGGCGGGGAGAGGGGCAGGCGGGGAGAGGGGCAGCTTGGCAGCGGGGGTCCTGGTCCCGCAAATCTCTGCAGGGGCGAGAGGCGGCTGTCCGCTTCGGGCGGCCAGCTTGGGATGGAGAGGGCAGACCCACCCGGCCGGTGAGGTTGCCGTGCGCGCGCAGCCAGGGCTCGTCCAGGATATATGGGCCGGCCGTGTCCATCAGGGCCAAACCCTGCCCAGAGGCCAGAGGCCAGGGGGGGGGCCACGCGGAGGTGAGCGCCAAGCACAACAACCACACGGAACATGGGGCGCGGGCGGTGGGGGACAGGCATGGACATACGGGCGGGGGCGGACCACGACCCGGTCGGGGTTGCGGATGGCGACGATCCGGGTGGCGATGCCAGCGATACTATGGCCCAACATGATGATGGGCCGGGGGCTGGTCTGGTTGCCCACCTTGGACACGAAGTAGGGCTGCCCGGGGGCCATCCACAGCAGGGGAAGGGCGAAGGCGAGGGCAGGAGAGCGCGGAGGAAGGAGCGGAAAATCAGCGCCAGAGATGACGAAGGGTCAGGAGAGTGAGGGCAGGAGAGTGAGGAAGATCGAGCGGAAAATCAGCACCAGCGAACGAAGACAGCGCCAATGCGGTGCGGGTGCGAACCGAGAGCCTGGGGTCGACCAGGACGGCCTTGAGGAGGCCCTCCACGGCCTCGACGTCGGACTCGGGGCCGAAGTTGTGCACCCCGGGGGCACCCTCGAGTGCCCAGGGCATGGGCGACCAGCCGAGGCCCGTCCGGTCGAAGAAGCAGGCCGTCGTCCGCTGGCTGGTCCGCCGCACGAGGGGCAGGAAGGTCGCCCCCGGGGACCCGTGGCCCGCATCCATCAGCACCAGGGGAAGGCGTCCCGTGGACTGGGTGGACCGGGTCTTGTCCTCGCAGTACACGTGCAGCGAGACCCCCGTGCCCGTGTCGACGATGAACCCTGCGGGGGGGTGGGGGGGGGGGGGGGGGGGGGCAAAGGGCACGTGAACGGGTGGGTCAGACATGGGGGGATGGATCGGCCAGACCGGGCGCCGGGAACCAGATCGCAGTCGCCGCCTGCTGGACGTCCTGCACGGTGATCGCGTACATGGCCTACACCAGATACAGCACCACCGGGGTGAGAATGACGGAAAGCCCCTAAAGTGGAGGGACTGCAGACGGCGACTCCGATCAAAGGAATCAGGAAGCATGCTATCGTGCACGCGATGGCACAGCCAGGCCGGCCGCGCAGCGGAGCGGCGCGTCTCTTCGTCGTCGGGGCAGAGGCGGGCTCTTCAACTTCCAGAACCAGGGGCCGGTTGTCAATGGGGAGCTCTGCCGTAGGATCGGCCTCACGACGGGGGTATCGAAATCGCAGGTACACAAGAGAGAGAGAAGAAAGGGCAACCAGAAACGCCGAGGTCACAGCACTAGGGACATCGGTATCGATGATGTCGCAAATGAAGCAGATCGCCGCGGGAACAATATATATGATGGCGACTAAAATGAAAAATACTTTGACAACGCGGGTAGCGCGGAACAGGGGAACCAAATACAGGAAGGAAAAACAAAAAGAGATGAAAAAATAAAGCGAGGCACGATATCGTTCGACACCGGCGAAAAAAGCCCCCAACAATAATGTCAGAAAGCACTCGGCGCCGAACGAAAGGAGGACAACAGTGAGAGCCTTACCAGACATCTCCAAACCACCGCAAAAAGCTAAAAGCAGTGTCAAATCCCCTCGGCACTGCTGCTTTGAATTGAATTGAATTGAATTGAATTGAACCAAACTCAACCGAAACCATCCGGACGAACGGAGAAAGACAAACAAGCCAAAAAAGCCGCACCAGTAACAGTAACAACAAAAAGCGGTCATAAAAGCCAATTATCTCTCTTCGTTCGATGGCCTCGGAGAGTGCACAACACGGCCGATACACCCCTCCCCGCAAGCGGGGAGCAAGCACAACGGTCCGGCGGCCCGGCATACCCGAGCGGCAAAGCCCAATGTCAAGTACTCGGCCCAGCGCAGAATCACCTCGGAAAGGTCTCGGAACCAGGGAGGCCGAGCTCGTACACGCGCGATAACACGACCCAAACAGAGGTCAAGGCCAAAGCCGTCACTTCGCACAAAATCGAGATCAGATCCCGAACTTGCAGGAAGGCAAACAGCTTCCAGGTGGCCCTGCACCAGCCATACCAAGTCTCAACATGAGCGGTCTCTCGGCCGCAGCCGTATCGCGGTTTGGTGTGGAGAGGCAAAAATGCATCTCGAGTCAGCCGCACTGTCGACCGTCAGGTTCCCCATTACCTCAGCCAACTGACGCTGGCATCTTGGAGGCGGTCGGGGCACATCAAATGCGGCAAATTGCGTCGAGAGTGAGCGGTCCGGCGTCTCACATCATCCTCACCCGGGGAACAGCACTGCTGCTGATTTTGCAGGCAGTTTTTGATGGAAGAACTGGTGGAGGGCGAAAGATGTGTGTTTGAAGAAGATAATGAACACGAATTCAAGATTGCCCCAGCCACAAATCTCATCACACAGTATGCGACCATTACTTTGAACGCCTTCCTCAATTCCAACGGGGGCACGCTCTATTTCGGGATTGACAATAAAGGGCTCGTAAAGGGCATACCTTGCAATTTCGTCTCGCGAGATACTTTCCGACTCACAAGTCTGTGATCCATCACTACGATTATGCTTCATCTCTCCATGCAGTTGATACTGTCATCCGGGGGATTGTCCCTCAGATTGATCCTCGCTCAGTTTCTTTACACTACTACCCCGTGCGATTGAAGAACCTCCGGTCGCTGCCCCATTTTGTTCTGGCCGTCCAAATCCAGCGTGGGATGGCCCCGGTCTATTTCACCCCCAAACGGGAGGCCTACGTCCGTTACAGCGCGAGCAATTACCCGCTTTCTGTTGAAGTCTGTGCCTCCCCCTGAACTGCCCCGCAACCTCCCTCCATCTTCACCAGCTAATCAACGAGCGGCTTCGGCTCTACCACGGCCTCCAGCCCTCCATGCCCGATCAGATCCTCTCGCCCTCGGAGTCCGGCAATATTCTCTCGCAGCTGCGTGCCATCCAGTCCCTTGTGCAGAATCTCATCGCTCGCCTCGAGTCTCGGGCGCCCGAGCCACCAAGTTCAGAAACTGCTGTTGAACTGCATCCGCATCCACACACATACCCCGAACCGCCCGAGTCCCAGGTGACGCATCGCCAGAAACGGATTCGGCCCGACCCAAGCGTTGTGGAAGAGGCTGACGAGGAGGGCTTACTACCTACTGGCCCCATCATACCCGATGGGGGAAACTCTCGCTCGAGCAGCGAGACACACCACTGCGCGCTCTGCCGGCGGGATTTCACCGATGCCAACAGCTTGCAGCAGCACAAAGAAAGTTGCGGACACAAACGGCGAGTGCTGACCCACGGTGGCCCTGGTCTGCCCCCCAATCCGTGCCCTCGCTCACTCTCCGTGCTCTGCCTAGGGGGTGCGCCAACCCTACCACCGGCTGAGCTGAAAGCGGCACTGCTGGCCTTGGAATTGGATCAGGCCACCAAAAAGAAATCTCAGCTTCCGGCGGGCACAGCTCATCCCCCAACCAAAACGCCCACTCACGTTCCTGCCGCCGCTCCGATTTCCCACGTGGCCCACACCAAGGACCCCATCAAACCTATCCCGCCTCCCGTCCCGCTCGTCGACTTGGAGACTGCATGGGGATGCCCCACATGCGGCCACAACTTTCGCACCCGTCGGGCGTATCAGGCACACCGGAGGGAGGCCCACATCTCTGCCCGGGGCGGGTCCTTGCCCGGGATTTTACTGGTGCACTGCCCACACTGCCAGAAATTCCTTCAAAAGGACAAACTCCGAAAGCACATCACCAAAGTTCATAAGTCACGACAAGTTGTTGTGCTTCCGGAGAAACGAAGGCGTGCAAGTGCCGGAGATTGATTGGATGCGACGACGCATTTATTAAGACTTGATTTTTTTTCCCCCGACAAATTTGCTCGTTGGGTCTCGTTGGCTTTTTGAGAGTTATCGTGATATGATGCGGGGGACATCCGCTCGCGAGGAATTTTCCGCTATAACCTGTTTTGCCCCGGTTGCGTTGTGAAAAACATGCCCAAGGTCATTGACATCATTCGCCAGCGGCTCGCGGCTCAGCAGCCATTCTACTCGTTCGAGTTCTTCCCGTCTGTTTTCCCTTTGGGTTTGGGGCGATCTTTTGGGTTTTCCAACTTGATCCCGGTTCCCCCTTCCATGATCGTCACCATGCTCACCTTTTTAATCTGGATTTTTTTGTGTGTGTGTTCTGATTGCGATTGTGCTCATCTAGCCCCAAGACCGATGAGCAAACTCAGGCTGTTTACAATCGTATGGACAGCCTGAAGCAGCTGTGCCCCTGCTACTGCGATGTCACTTTCGGTGCAGGTTTGGCTCCTATTTGTGGTGTTTTTTCCCAACGCTTTGCCTCGGCCGGTGTGCAGGTGGGTCGACCACTGCCCGGTCTCTGCAGGTTGTGGAGACTTTCCAGAACTATCATGGCATGGAGACTATGCTTCACCTGACCTGCACCAATATGAACGAGGAGAGCATCAGCCGCCTTCTCGAGGAGGTGAAGTCCCGCCATCTCCAAAACATCCTTGCTCTTCGTGGTGGTCTGTCGTGGGCGTTTATTCCCGTCTGACCATTGAGACCATTTGTTGATGTGGGTGTGCAGATCCCCCAGAAGGCCAGACCCACTTCGTTGCCACCGACGCCCGGTTCCAGTATGCCGTTGATCTTGTTCGGTTCATTCGTGAGAAGCACGGCGATTACTTCAACATTGCTGTTGCTGGATACCCCGAAAAGCACCTTGAGGCAGCCTCCTACGAGGAGGATCTGAAGCACCTGAAGGAAAAGATCGATGCTGGTGCCGACATGATCGTGACCCAGATGTGCTTCTCCCCTCCCGTCTTTGAGAAGTTCGTCAACGATTGTCGCGCTCTGGGCATCCAGTGCCCCATCATCCCGGGCATTCTGCTCTTCGGCAACTACGCGGGCGTCCATCGGATGGCCACCCTGAGCGGGGTCGCCATCCCCGAGAAGATGGAGGAGCGCCTGCTGCAGATCAAGGACGACAACGCCGCCGTGTCGGCCTACGCGGTCGATCTGGCCGTCGAGATGGTGCAGTACTGCATGGCGGTCCGTCCCCGACCCTGCCGACACAACCACCGCCCACAGAGGTTATACTGCCGATTCTGCCCATGGGGAGCCCCTTGGCCACGGGACGGTGATTGACCTTCTTGTTGGTGCCTCTTCTCTCTCCCCCCGGGTAGCGCGGCATGCTGGGGTTCCACTTCTACGTGCTCAACCTGGAGAAGGCCGTCAAGACGACCCTGACCCGGCTCGGGTGGCCCATCATCAACCAGGCCTCCCGCACGCTGCCCTTCCTTGAGCCCGGCCAGACCTTCCAGGCGGCCCTGGGCGAGGCCCGCTTCGAGATGCCCCTGCTCAACGCGCTGGTGCCCGCCTACCGGATGGCCGCCGCCCGGGGCGACCCCGAGTTCCGCAAGCAGGTCGACCGGCGCACCATCTGGGGGGCCGCCGTCGCCGGCCCTGCCGACGTCAACGGGGTCTTCGGGGCCTACTACGAGGGCAAGATCCACCGGCTGCCCTGGTCGGAGGACCCCGTGCCCCGCACGCTGGCCTCCTGCCGGGCCGACCTGGCCGACCTGGCCAAGCACGGCGTCTGGGCGGTGCACGCCCAGAACGGGCTGGTCCAGGTGCCCTCGACCGACCCCATCCACGGCTGGGGCGGCCCCGACGGGCTGGTCTCCCAGCTGGCGGGCCTGGAGTTCTTCATGCCCAAGGCCAAGTTCGCCCCCTTCATGGCCGCCGTCAACCCGGCCGCTGCCCTCGTCCACGCCGTCCACATCTCGGTCCGCTCTTGGCCCCCCACCCGCTCTCCCCGCCTCCCGCCCCCGGCGCCGATGTCCTCATCGCCATGTTTCTTCTCTGCTTGCAGGAGGGCACCTTCACCAACGTGACGACCGGCGCCGAGGTCATTCCGACGGCCTGGGGCCAGTGGGGTGAGGAGAAGCGCCTGGCCACGGTCATGGACGCGCCTCGCTTCAACGCCGCCGCCATCGAGGCCTTCGCCCTGTGGCTCTCCAAGTGGGCCACCCTCTACGCCGAGGGCAGCTCCTCCCGGCAGGCCCTCGAGGCCATCCAGCAGGACGTGGTCTTCGTGAGCATGCTGGCCCCCCAGCCCCAGACCACCCTGACCTCCCTCATTGCCATCCTCAAGCTCCACTACTAGACGCCTCGCTCGACCCCCCCGGCTTTCCCCGTGTCCCTAATTTATTCGCCGCCCCGTATTTGGTGATCGTTTTGGGCTCAACCTTTTTTTTTAACGCCCTTCTTCGGCTCGGCTTTTGTGTTTTCTCTCAATGTACCAAAGAAATCGTGCCATAGCCCTCGTGACAGTGCATCCTCGTAGGTTCACTAAAGGCTTCTTCAAGGAATATCACCAAGTCGATTTTCATGCCAACCGACCGATTACGCTCAGTTTTGACAGTTTGACGCGGCGCCATTCCGAGCGGAGCACTCGGCTCTTCGCTAATGATGTTTCGCCGAGTCTCCCTTCTGTTTCTCTTCTGCGTTGCGCTCCGTTTTGTGGATGCCAACATTGTCGTTTCCCCGCAGCATGGCACAGATTCGGACTCCTGTGGCACCACACCGCCATGCAAAACCTTAGCGCGTGCAGTCGCGCGTGCTGCCACACTGCATGACCTGATCATTGAGCTTAACTCTGGAACGTACAGTGGTCCCGGGAATCTTCCATTTTCCTTTGACGGACAGAAGGGGCTCACCATCCTTGCGAGCGAGCCAGGCAATGCTCTTCTTGATTGTGCTGGCACTTCCGGCTTCTCTCTGACCCAACACGAAGAAGATATTACTTTGGTCTTTTTTTTATCGCTCCTCCCGCAGCTTCATTTCCTTTATCCTAGGATGGCATCGTCTTTTCTCACTGCAACTCGACGGTGGGTGGCGGTGCTCTGTATGGGGAGGGTGTGAAAGGGCTCACCCTTCGTAACATGAGCTTTACGAACAACACGGCCGTTTTCTCGAGCGACGCTCCGGAGGCCACTTCCGGCCGGGGCGGGGCCGTCCTGCTGGTGAACTGCACCTCGGTCGCGGTGACCAATGCGACCTTCGAGAGCAACACCGCTTTCTCGGTCTGCAATGAGAAGTCTCATCGAAAGGAGATTTGACGCTGTTCTTGCCTTTGCCTTGGGGTGGCTCCCTCCGGCCGCCGGCAGGGTTCTGCCCTCGAGCTGCACCATTGCCCGAGCCCCGTGCTGAGCCACGTCCGCTTCGTGGGCCACCGCGCCCGTCTGTCGCCCGCCACTCTTTGTGGGGATCCGCTCAGCCCGGGTTCCGTTGGTGGGTGTCTCCCTCCCCCGCAGTCCCTCCTCCCGCCGCGGCCGCCTCCGAGCCCAACGTGGCCTCGACCATGCACGGCTTCATGTGCCCCGACATGCGGCTCTCCTTTGTCACCTTCGCCGGCCAGGCCCTGGAGACGGGCCTCTTCGTGGCGCGAACGGCGGGCCTGACCCTGGAGGACCTGGCCTGCGACCGGGCCAACTACCGCGACGAAGACGACACATGTCCGCCAGCCCGCTCCTGCCCTCCCTGGATGGTTTCCGGAAGGGTGCCTGCGCGGCCTTTTCATGCTTTCCTCCTGGGTGATGCTGTGCTGCTTCGCCGCGCCCCTCCAGCGGTCGGGGTGGGCGCGGCGTCCTGCGTGACACTGTACTCGGTGACCCGGAGCTCCATCCAACGGTTCAACGTCACCCACAGCCGGGGCCGCGACGCCTCGGCCCTGTTCGCCACGGGCTGCTCGGCCCTCAACATCACCCGTCCGTTCGACCACCGTCCCCGCCCCCCTCCCTCCTCGCCCTCCTCGCCTCCCTCCCTCCTCGCCCGGACCCCCAATGACCGTGACCGTCCCGCTCCCTGCAACCCCCCGATGGGCATCAAGATGTGCGCACGGACCGGCTGATGGCCGACTCGGTGCTGCGGCTGGCCGAGCGCACCACGGGGGTGCTCGTCACCGACCTGGAGATGTCCCGCCACTCCAGCAGCGGCCTCTACATCGAGGGGGCCTCCGTCCGTCCCACCCGCACCCCGGCCTCCCCCCGGCCCTGAAACCCCTGCGCCTCTCTTTATCGCCCTCACCCCCCCACTCGCCATCCACCTTGTGCCCCCGCCCCCCCCCCCCCATTACAGGCAGCCCATTGGGTTGGGGGGCTGGTTGAGCTTGCCAGGTCGACGGACTCGGGCACGGCGGCCTACCTGACCGGGGGCAGCTTACTCCACGGAACCCACATCACCGTCCGCAGGGGCAACCAGGCCGTCTCGGTCGTCGGCGAAAGCTCCGTCCGTACGGCCGCCCCGGGGCTCCGCGTCCCCGTTCCCATCATCCCGCCCGGGCTCGCTCTGCCTCCATTCCCCCATCACCCCGTTCGGGTCCCTCTGGTCTCCCATCCCCTCACCCACCACCACCACCCCGTCCTGGCTGCGCGACAGGCCCAGCTGTCCCACTGCTACTTCCAGGAGCTGGCCTACCTGGGCGGGGCGGCCATCTACGGAGAGGCCAGCTCGGGGGTGGCCGTCGAGCTGAGCACCTTCACCCAGTGCACCTCGAGGGGCATCGGCTACGGCGGGGCCATCCTCTCCTCCGGCGCCACGGTCGGCTTCCCTCCCCGCTGCGCTGCTGCCCCGCCCCTCGCCGCCCGCCCGCCCGCCCGCCCGCCCGCCCGCCCGCCCGCCCGCCCGCCCGCCCGCCCGCCCAGATCCACGCGCCTCCAAGCTTCCCCTCGGTTTCCGACCCTCCGCCGCCTCATCCCCAGCTTGCTGCCCCCCGTCGTCCCATCGGCCGCATGTGTGGGCTGCGCAGGTTCTGGTGCGGAACTGCACCTTCACCGGGAACACGGCCTTCAACGGGGCCGTGGCGGGCGTGCTCAGCCAGGGCGAGTTCGTCGACGAGGGCGACTGCCACTACTCCAACAACACCGCCACATACGGCGGTTGCATCTACGTCGGCGGTCCGCCAGGCGCGCCCTCCCATGCCCCCGCCCCCGCCCGCCCCTTCCGCACCCATCGTCCGCCCTCGGATGGGAGTGCTCGCTCACCCCCCGGGGCTCCGTGCCGAGCAGACGAGGACTCGGGCGTCTACGTGCGGCACTCGGTGGCCTACAACAACAGCGCCACGGCAGGGGGCTTCCTCTACCTGGAGCACACCGCCGACGGGGAGCTCGTCGACTGCCACTTCCGCCACAACCGGTCCGCGGCCCACCGCCCCCCGCCGCCTGCTCCCGCCACCTGCTGCTCCCGCTCCCCCTCCGCCCTTTCCTGCTCCGGTCCACTTCTTGCTCCTGCCCTTCGCGAACGGAGGCCCGCACACCTGCTGCGCACCTGCCGCTCCCGCTGCCCTCCGGTTCTCACGGTGGGGGCGAACCGCGCTTGGCTGCTGCAGGGCCACCCAGGGCCTGGTCTTCGTCTCCCTCCGCTCACCTGCCTCATGCCTCATGCTCTCCGGTTCTCGTTCCCACGGTGCTGCGCAGGGCCACCCAGGGGGGCGTGGTCTACGTCTCCTCTGACGAGAACGGCGCCTCGGCCCGCGTCCGCACGCTGGCCGTCCGGCGAGAGGCCGAGCGGACCTTCAGCCGCCGCAACGAGGACGGCGACGACCCCGACCCGCCCACCCTCGCCATGTACGGCTGCCACGCCGAGTGTCCGCCCCGCGCCCACCGTCCCCCCGTCATCCCCCATCCATCCCCTCATCACCCCCTCATCACCCCCTCATCACCCCATCACCCCCCATCACCCCCCATCACCCCCCCATCATCCCCCATCATCCCCCCCCCCCCCCCCCCCCCCCGCCCCATTGGGTTGCCGCCTGGCTGTTGCCGGTTGGCCCTGGGTGCTGCTGGCGCAGTCAACCGGGCCGAGGGGCAGGGCGGGGTGCTCTTCGCCCGGGCCAAGGGCTCCTGGCTGGAGATCGCCAACTGCACCATGCGCTTCAACCACGCCCGCAAGACAGGCTCCGTGGTCCGCACTGCCCTCCCCCCGCCCCCGCCACTGCCGCCCCGCCACTGCCGCCCCGCCACTGCCGCCCCGCCACTGCCGCCGGTCCTCCCCCACATTGACGGGCCCTCCTCACTTCCGGCTCGCCTTCTCACGCCTTCATCGCCGTCGGGTGGGCGGTGGGGACGTGGGGGCAGATCTACGACGAGGGTGTGGGGCTGCTGCGGATCAACGGGACGGCCATGGTGCGCAACCACGCCCTGGACACGGTCAACGTGCACACGGCCCACGGGCAGACCTTCGAGTCGCACGTCGAGATGCGCGACTGCCTGCTGGCCAACAACACCGGCACGGGGCTCTTCCTCCACGGCGACCAGACCGGTCCGCCACTGGTGGGGCTCGGGACACGGGGCTCGGGGCTCGGGGCTCTTCCTCCACGGCGACCAGGCGGGTTCGTCTCGTCCGGACGACGACGGGAACGGAACGCATGATCCATCCACAGATTCATTGACCTCCTCCCCTCGCGGCCTGCTGGCAGCCGTGGTCCGGGGCCTGCTGGAGGGGTGCCGCCTGGAGAACAACACCGTCATCGACTACCCGGCGACCCCCGTGCCGGCCGTGGCCAACATGTTCTGCCAGACCAACGCCTGGATCTCCCGCGACCCGGCCACGGTCGCCACGGGGCCCGACGGGGCCGCCTGGATGGTCTGCGGGGCCGGCTGCGAGCCCGAGCCGACTTCGGCCCCTGGCGCATGCGGTCCGCCCTGCCCCCGCCCCGTCCCGCTCGGCTCTGGCGCCGGGATGCAAGGTTGCCTGCCCCGAGTCTCGGGTCTCTGCATCATTGTCTGACCGAAGGTCGCGTTCGTGCCGGTCGGCCTGGGCGTGTGGGGGCGCAGAGATCCCCGCGCCCAAGATCGGGGCCGTGGTGATGGTGTACGACGTGAAGGACGGCATGCTGGACATGGACAAGATCCACATCACCGCATACGGCGCCTACCCCATCCAGCCCATGGTCTGCACACGGCACACGGCACACGGCACACGGCACACTGCACACTGCACACTGTGGGCGTGTCCGCAGCTGCGGGTGAGCTCGCCCGACGGCACGGAGACCCGCACCGTGCCGGTGTCCTTCGTCAACCCGGTCCTCCTCGACACGGCCGCCTCCCTCTCCTTCAAGGCCACCTGTCCGCGCCCCGCCCCTTCCCCTTCCTTGCCCCGCCGCCCCCAGCCGCGCCTCCGCTCACGGCCCACCTCCGTTCGCTCGTCCTGTTCCCTGCCCCCTGCCCCGGGCAGCCCCGTTGAACTTCGAGTTGAGCAGTGACGGGCGGAGCTGGTCGGCCCTGTACCCGGTGCACCTGGGGCTGCCCATGGCCCTGGGCACCATCCTGACCATCATCTTCGCCAGCATCGGGGGCGTCCTCCTGGCCGCCGCCGGGGCGGTCTGGTTCTACTGCTACAGGCTCCGCCGCTCGCCCGGCGCCGTCCATCGCGGGGTCCGTCGAGGGCGGTGCAGGGAAGGGCAGGGAAGGGCAGGGAAGGGCAGGGAAGGGCAGGGCAGGGAAGGGCAGGGAGGGGCAGGGAGGGGCAGGGAAGGGCGGAGAAGGGCAGGGAGGAGCAGGGAGGGGCAGGGAGGGGCAGGGAGGGGCGGGGAAGGGCAGGGAAGGGCAGGGAAGGGCAGGGCAGGGAGGGGCAGGGAGGGGCAGGGAGGGGCAGGGAGGGGCGGGGAAGGGCAGGGAAGGGCGGGGCCGCTCCCTTGTTCAGGGAGCCGGCTGGGGGTGGGCAACTCGCTCAATGGATCTCCCCTCGGCCTCGCCACCCCTCGCGCAGGAGTACGAGCCCCTCCCGGGCGCCGAGAAGGACCTCGTCGTGGGCGCGGAGGCCCCCAGCCTGCCCCCGACGCTGGGCTCCATCCAAGAATAGGCCGCCGTTGGCCACCCAGCGGCTTTTCCTTTTCTCTTCCCCGAGCCGCCTCTCCATCCCAACCTTATTGCTTGCCCGTGGCCGCGCCGTCCCACCTGTACGTGATCGTGTGTCCGTCCTTCGCGGAGGCGCGGTGCTGCAACGGTGCCATGCTTATTCGGTGTCATGGTCCAATATCTCCTCCTCCTCCCTCCTCCCTCCTCCTTCCTCCTCATCCTCATCCTCCTCCTCTTCGTGGCGTATTGACCATCCCCTGCTTGTTCTCGTGCCTCTCTCAGTGTCGCTTGTGGAAGGAGGGCCCTTTGGTCGCGAATATCGACTGTATGTACGTTGTTACGAGACCACCACCAGGGGCGACAAAACACGAACCATCAAGACGACGGTCCACGCCAAGAGAGCGAGGCAGAATGGCAGCATCATCACAAAATGGACGGCCATGAGCAAGACAAAGGCGCCAACACAAGAGAGAGGGAGCGCGTGCACCAGGAGGGCGAGCCGAAGGGTGGGCCCCTTGGCAGCCAAACCCTCACCCTGCGTCACCACTTCCTTGGCAAACGACACCATGGGCCCTCGGCAGGAGAGAACCGCCCGGAGGAAGAACGTCAGGTAGTTGCCGAGGGGAATTCCAGAGGGGTTGACTGGACCAACGATCCTCCTGAGCAGGTGTTCCGTGTCGGCGCGGGCGGGGATGCCGGATTCGGCGAGGTTGCGAGCCAACTTGTTGGATAGGAGGAGGACCCACCAGCCCCCTTCGATGTACTGCGAATAAAGCGAAAGGACCACCAGAGAAATTACTACGCGGGGTACGCGCCCTGGAGAAGGGGTTCGATGGGATGGCTTTTGGAACAGACCCCCAAGACGGCGACTGAGCAGGAGAGCAACGAGGAAAAAGAGTGGCGGGTATGCGACGAGAGGCGAGTAGGGCGGGGCCTCCCGATTAAGATAGAACGCACGCGGCGAAGAGAAAAAAAAGCAGCTCCAGAGTAAGCAGAAAAACACGGCGAGGAGAGCGCACGGCACATCAACCCAATGCCGCCATGAACTTCTGAATAAGAACCATTGATCATTTTGCGGGAGAAGTTTGGTATCATAGTATGCCCCGCAGATCTCGCAGCGTAAAATTCCGCTCTTCCTGACCCATTTGAGCAGACACCCCTCATGGATGAAGGCGATGCTGCCTTTGCATTTGCAGGGCTGTAAGAGTTGGCGATGGTGCGAATTTTCAAGACATATGCGACAAATATTGTCTGGGCTCGCAGAGCGGGACATACCACCCGGAAACACGACTGTAGCGGTGGGCTGCCGGCATTCAGAGCGAGTCGAACCAGTACACTCTCGACTATCCCGATTCCTCGTCGCGCCACGGTTTCTGGGCGAACTCAGGTTTGCTTTGGACGAAACCCAGAACGCTTGCGACTATGAGTTTCCTCGGTCCTTTTTTTTGTAGGCTGGAATCGTTCAAGGCCTTCGAGCTCACCACTGTAATTAATGAGGTGCCCGGCGCAAAAATCGAGAGTCTAAGCGCCTGGTGTCTGTTGTCCTCTTTTGCGCTTTTGTGGGTTATTTTCTCCTTCCCTGCCCCAGTCAGCAATTTGTATGTTGGGACCTCCTCTGGGTGTCTCCAGCGCTACCAAGTCAGGCAAAGTGGGAAGGTCTGCGACTTCATAAGCAAGACTTTGCTCACACCAAATTAACCAGGCGAGTCAATGTACAGGTGTGCTCCAGACCCAACGTACCCTGGGTCGGAAACCGATCGAGTCGGTGCTCGTGATCGGGGAGCTGGGCCACCTGATCGCCTTCTCAGGTCCGTTTCCATCCGCCACTTGTCTCAATGTCACCACCTTCACTTTTCCTTCTTCCTCTCTCTTCTCCCACCTCCCTCTCCGTCCCCGCCCCGCCCCGCTCCGCCCCGCTCCGCCCCGCCCCCGTGCAGACAACCAGCTGCACGTGCTGGAGTACCTGGGGCTGCAGCCCATGGGTGGGGTTCGGAACTCGAAGGGGGCCACCTACGTGTGCGTGGACGAGGAGCTGGCCCCCAGCCCGCCGGCACCCCCGGGGGGACCGCCGCCCCCGCCCCGGCGCAAGAACCACCGGCTGTGCGTGCTGAACAAAAAGAAGGTCTCCATCTACGAGCACACCAGGGACGGCAACTACGAGGAGATCAAGGTCCCCCCGCCCTGCCCGCCGCCCCACTGCCCAAGCCATGCAACCACAGGCCACAGACGGTGCCTCCGGTGGGCCCGTTTCCCTTCTCGCGTCTCACCCTGCCCGCCGCCCCCTCTCCATGGCCACCCGCTGGCCCGCTGGCCCGCTGCCCAGGAATTGGTGGCCCCCGAGCAGCCGCTGACCATGTCCTTCCACGGCGACGTCCTCGTCTTCGGCTTCCGGTCCGCCCCGCCCCGCCCCGCCCCGCCCCGCTCCCGCTCCCGCTCCCGCCCCGTCCCCCGACCACACGCACGCACGCACGCACGCACGCACGCACGCACGCACGCACCCCTCGGGGACGCAGGCCGCTTAGCCGCTTTGCATCCTCTTCCCAGGCCAGCCCATCCTCACCATCACCTGGTCCACCTTGCCCCTCCCTCCTCTCCCTCCCCGCAGGACCCGGTACGCGCTGATGCACTGGAACGTGGGCGGCACGACGCCCCTGGTGGAGGTCACCGACAAGGTGCCCCGGCCCATCGTCAAGTGCCTCCCGAGGCCCGCCAGGCCATCATCTACGCCGCTGGTCCGCCGCCCCGGCCACCCCTCCCTCCTCCCCCCCCCCCCCCCCCCCCCCCACCCCCACACACACACACGCACACACACACACACACGCACAGCATAGCATCACAGGCCTCCCCGCCCCCCTGTCGCTGATGACCCCAGCGAGCGTTGAGCGTTGGATGGTCACTGGGTCTCTCGGGGCGTGGCGGGGCTGCGGCGGCGGGCAGGGGTGGGGCTGTACATCTCCACGACGGGCGACCCGTCCGACTCGACGGTGCTCTTCTCGGGGCCCCCAAGCGCCATCGGTCCGCCCACCCCCACACGGACACGGACACGGACACGGACCCACACAGCCGCACCTCGCATGCACTGCCCACCCCACAGGACACACCCACCCCCAGCACCCACACACACGTCAGCCGCCCCCGCCGCCCCCAGGTGATCGACCCTCCTCACGCGCCGCTCCCTCCTCCCTCGCTTTCTGTCTGTGGCTCTGGCCTGGCGGGGTGGGGTGGGGCCGGGTTGTTTTGTGCAGCCTACTCGCCGCCGTACATCGTGGCCATGGTGCGGCCCCAGCTGGAGATCTACAGCAGCCTCGACAAGACCCTCGTGCAGAGCATCCCCATGGAGCAGGGCCACACCCTGTGCGAGGGCCACAACCAGGTGTTCGTCTGCACCCCCGAGCGGGCCTACCTGCTGACCCCGGTCACCTACGAGGAGCAGGTGCGGCAGCTGCTGCAGCTCGACGTGCGCCGGGCCGTGGACACCTTCGAGCAGATGGTCAAGAAGGGCCACATCGCCGACGTCCGCACCCCCCGCCCGCGCCCCCACACCCACCCGCCGCCGCCGCCGCCACCGCCGCCCATCCGCGCCCCTCACCCACCGCGCACGCGCCCCTGATGCCCACCGCGCTCACCCCCACCCCCACCCCCGCCGCACCTTCTTCCCCCGAGGGCAGGCCGACACGATCGCCACGCTCACAGGGAGATCGCCTTCCACTGCTTCATCCGCACCACCCGCACCTCGCACCTCGCACCTCGCACCTCGCACCTCGCACCTCGCACCTCGCACCTCGCACGCAGGCCGACACGATCGCCACGCTGCACAAGGAGATCGCCTTCCACTGCCTGACCCAGTCGCAGGACTTCGACATGGCCCTGCAGCACTTCCTCCGCTCCAACGCCGACCCGGCCGAGGTGCTGGCCCTCTTCCAGCCCCTCCTGGCAGGCCCCGCCAAGGAGCCCGCCCAGCGTCCGCAGCCCCTGCCCCCCCTGCGCCGACCCCGCCCTCGCCATCCGCACCACAATCACCATCGCCCCATCTTCACCAGCATTGTCATCGCCATCGCCATCGCCATCACCATCTTGCATCCCCGGGGGGTCCTGCCGCGCAGCCCACGTGGGGTCGCCCGCATCGCCGCCCTCGTCGGCCGGCGGGGCGCCCGCCACCACGCCGCCCGGCCCGCCCGGCCCGCCGCCGCCCCCGTCGAGCTCCCCGCCCCCGCCCCTGCCCGACCACAGGCCCAACCCCCTCTTCGCAGGCCCGGCGCCCCCGCCCCCGACCATGGTCCCCACGGGCCCCGCGCCCGCCTCGGGGCCGCCCCCGCCCCCGCCCACCATGGTGCCCACGGGTGCCCCCCTGCCCCCGCCCCCGGTGGCCCCGCCCACGATGGTCCCCACCGGGGCCCCGCTGCCCCCGCCCCCACTCCCCGAACGCCGCGCCCCCCCGCCCCCGCCCTCCCTGGCTGGGCCCCCGCCCCCGCCCCCTCCGCACGGTGGCGCCGCGGCCGCGACGGCTGCTGCTGCTGCCGCTGCTGCGGCCGATCGGGAGCACTCGGCCGGGGTGGCCATCGGAGGGGCCGCCGCTGCCCCGCACGCCCCCGCCCCGCCGCCCGTCGAAGGGCTCGACTCCCTCCGTCCGCCCGGCCCCGCACCGCCATGCCCCCTGCATGCCCCCCACGCTCGCTTGCGTCCTTGTGTGCCCCTCCCGCTCGCTTGCATCCTTGTGTGCCCCTCCCGCTCAGCATCAGCGCCCAATGATCATCGGGGTGGCCGGTGGGGATGATGATGGCGGTCCTGGCGGGCTGGCGGGGGCGCAGTGTCGCGTGCCCTGCGGAAGACGCCCGACACGCTCGAGAAGGCCCTGCTGATGCTGCGCAGCTACCTGGAGAAGGTGCGCCGCCCCGAGGAGCACGACAGCCCCACCCAGCGCGTCCGTCCCGCCCTCCCTGCCTGCCCCGCGCCCCCGCCTTGCCGCGGGCAGTGTCCCCCCCTTGCGTTCGCGATGCCATCCATGTCGGTCATCAGGCGGCGGATCGGTGCGCCCGTGTCTCTGGGTGTCTGGGTGTCCGTGTGTGTCCGTGTCGTGCGGGGGCAGTCGACACGACCCTGGTCAAGCTCTACCTGCCTTAATGACTGTGCGTGTCCGTCTGGGTGTCTGGGTGTCTGTCCGTGTCGTGTGGGGGCAGCTGATCGACACGACCCTGGTCAAGCTCTACCTGCGGACGAGCCCCACGAGCGGCCTGCTGGTGGACTTCCTGCGGGACCCGGCCAACAACTGCTCGCTGGACCAGTGCCGCGCCCTGCTCGAGGCCGCCCAGCGCCACAACGAGCTGGGGCTGCTCTACCAGTCCAAGCTGATGTACTCCGAGGCCCTCGACATCTGGCAGCGGTCCGCCATGCCCCCAAGATGCCCCCAAGATGCCCCCAAGATGCCCCCAAGATGCCCCAGCCCATGCCTTGCCCCAGCCGACACTTTGCCCTCCCCCGCACTTTGCCCTCCCCGCACTTTGCCTCCCCCCCCCCCCCCCCCCCCCCCCCCCCCGCACCTACCTGCGGTGGTCCTGGCCTGGGCCCCGTAATCCCCGCTCACCTCCCACCCCCGCGTGCCGCGCCGGTGGTTGTGTCTGTGCAGGCTGGGCCAGGGCCAGTGCCAGGAGGCGGGCTGCGACGGGGTGGCCGAGACCATCGACCTGCTGCGGGACTGCCCCGTGGTGCCCCTGGTGCTGCAGTTCAGCCCGTGGGTCCTCGTCCGCTGCCCCGAGGACGCCCTCACCGTCCGTCTCCCGGGCCCCACGCACGCCCCACCAGCCCCACCAGCCCCACCAGCCCCACCAGCCCCCATGGCCGCACCTCTGCTGTCCTGGCCCCACTTGGCCTCACCGCCTGCTGTTCGACTGGTGTGGGTTGCCGTGGCGGGCCACGGGGCCACGGGGCCACGGGGCCACGGGGGGGGCGGCAGATCTTCACCGACCGGGACGAGCTCCTGCCCGCCGATGTGGTGCTGCCCCACCTGGAGGCCGTCGACGAGCAGATGTCCGCCCCACACGCCACGCCACGCCACGCCACGCCACGCCACGCCACCCGCCACGCCCGTCGCCCTCCATCCCCTCCCGATGACCTGGCGACTCTGTGCCCGTCTCTCTCGGGGCTCATCTGTCGGTCTCTCTCGGGGCTCACGTTTGTCTCTGTTCGCCTGGGCTGGGCCCTGGTGGGGTGGGGGGCCGGGGCAGCGCCTGCGCCCCCGTGATGGCGGCCTTCCAGCCGGCCCAGCTGAGCCTGGTCATCCGCTACCTCGACCACCTCGTCGCCTCCGACCTGCCCCTGGTCAGCCCCGCTCCTACCCGCGCCCACGCCCTCCCTCCCTCCCTGGATCCCTGGATCCCCGGATCCGTCACCCTCCCTGGATCCATCCCCCTCCCTGGGGTGGCACTGGCCATGGGTGGGTGGCACTGACCACGCATGGGTGGCACTGACCACGCATGGGTGGCTCCGACCGGGGGCTGGGGCGTCTCTCATCGGGGGCAGTACCAGACGCGGGAGATCCACGAGCAGCTCGCCCGGCGGTACATCGAGGCGGCCCTGCCCCTGGCCAGGCTCGACAGGCAGCACGGCCGCATCCTCGCATCCCCCGACGGTCCGCCGGCCCCTGTGGGGGGTGACAGTGGTGGGGGCGGTGGTACTGACTGGCGGTGACGGGTGACGGCGACGCTACCTGGCGGTGGTGGTGGCGGCGGCGGCGGCGGGATTCTGGGGGGTGCTGGGGGCGGTTTCGATGTGAGCTCACTGTTGGGTCGTGTGGGTCGTGTGGGTGTGGGTGTGGGGCGCTTGCAGCCAAACGTCCCGAGCCTGGCTCCGAGATCGGCCTCCTGGGCAGGTCGGCACCCCCGCCCAGGCCGCCTCCTTGGTGTTTGGTGTTTGGTGTTTGGGCTGGCCATGCCCTTGGTGTTTGGGCCTTGGTACCCAGTTTGGGTTGGCCATGCTGGTCATGCCATGCCATTGATGGCTCATATCCGCTGGGCCATGCCCTTGGTGTTTGGGCTGGGCCATGCCATTGATGGCTCATGTCCGCTGGGCTTGGTGGCTGCCTGTGTGGCGCTGCGACCGTGGGGGCGCGTCAGATCCGGCCGGCCCTGCTGGACCACCTGCGGCTGTCGACCCTCTACGCGCCCGAGCCGCTGATCGGCATGCTGCAGGGCAGCACACTCTTCGACGAGCTGCTCGTCCTCCTCGAGCGCGTCCGTCCCCGTCCCCCGTCCCCCGTCCCCGTCCCCCGTTTCCGTTGCCGCCCCCCGGCATCGGGTGGGCTTGCGCTTTGCTGCGACCCTTTGGCTGCGCTGTTTTTCCTGGGAGGCCTTGCATGGCCTTGCATGGCCTTGCATGGCCTTGCATGGCCTTGCATGGCCTTGCATGGCCTTGCATGGCCTTGCATGGCCTTGCATGGCCTTGCATGGCCTTGCATGGCCTTGCATGGCCTTGCATGGCCTTGCATGGCCTTGCATGGCCTTGCATGGCCTGGCGTCGCCTGGCGTCGCCTGGCGTGGCGGGAGGTGAGGTGACGTGAGGTGACGTGAGGTGACGTGAGGTGACGTGAGGTGACCCTTTGCTGTGATGCCTTGCTGTGATGCCTTGCGTGGCGTGGCGTGGCGTGGCGTGGCGTCGCATTGTATTGAAATCCTGCGCTGCGGTGGAACGGGTCGGTTCGCCTGAGCAGCGGATGGGCGGGTCGATGGCGGGATGGATGGGCGGGTCGATGGCGGGATGGATGGGCGGGTCGATGGATGGATGGACCGCCCTACTGGGCTGCCCCTGATCTCGGGTCCTTGGCTTGGGCGGGGCGGGGCGGGCGGGGGCGGCCGTGTGCGTGCGGGCTGCAGGCTGGGCGGCGGCGGGATGTGCTTGTGCTGCTTGCGGTGGACATGCGCGAGCCCGAGGCGGCCCGGGGCTTCTGCCTGGCCCAGCGCGAGGCGGCCGCCCAGGCGGAGATGCTGCTGGAGCTGCTCAAGATCACATTCACCCTGCCCTCCCCAGCCCGGTCCGCCCCGCCCGCCCCCATGCCCCCGGCCCCTCCCCCCGGCCCTCGCGGATTGCCCCCGCTCGGGGAGCCTGGGCGTTGCTCATGCTCGTCCTGGCTGCGGGTGCGGGGGTGGGGGTGGGGGTGGGGTGTGTGAGCAGCGAGGAGCAGTCGATGCAGCTGCTCAACCTGCACGGGCCCCTCTTCGACCCCGAGCAGGTCAGCCGGCCGCCCACCGCCCGCCGCCCGCCGCCCACCCTGCCCCCATCGCCCACCCTGCCCCCGTCGTCTACTCGCCTCCGCCCGCCCGCCCGCCCGCCCTGCTCATCGGGTTGCCCGTGTGGTGGCCGGGGCCGGTGGGTGGCGCCCAGGTGCTTGAGCTGCTGCCCTCGACGATGCCCCTGGCCGCCCTGGAGACCTTCTTCACCACCGTCCGCCCGGCCCCCTCCTGGCCTCTTGCCCCTGCCCCCCTCCCCTCCCTGTGTCCGCGGGAACCCAAATTCGAGAGGGGGAAAGGCCGCAGGCCCGAAGCACATCCCGTTTGGCTGTGCCATTGTCGGCATGTGCTGCTGCTGATGGGCTGACTGTGCGCTGCTGTGCGGGCGGGCAGACGATCCGGACGCAGCTGCACCGGCACCACAGCAACCTGATCATCAGCAACCTGCTCAAGGCCGACCAGCTGGCCGTCAGCTGGCGTCTGTCGCGCCTGCAGCAGCGCTTCAAGGTCATCGACCAGGAGACCCTCTGCGACCGGTGCGGCAAGCCCCTCGGCGACAAGGTCGCTCACCCCCACACCCCGGCCACCCCGGCCACCCCCCGGCCTCCCTCATGCCATCCGGGGACACCTCCCAACCCGGCCGCACGCCCTCCTCA
Organism: Paratrimastix pyriformis; assembly: GCA_027972325.1. Taxonomy (NCBI): domain Eukaryota; phylum Preaxostyla; family Paratrimastigidae; genus Paratrimastix; species Paratrimastix pyriformis. Next base: position 375,614 of record JAPMOS010000023.1, read on the forward strand.
ACCCGCTCTTTGTCCGTGCCGCCCGACCCGGGCCTGTCTCCGCGTGTGTGTGTGTGTGTGTGGGTGTGGGTGTGGGTGTGGGTGTGGGTGTGGGTGTGGGTGTGGGTGTGGGTGTGGGTGTGGGTGTGGGTGTGGGTGTGGGTGTGGGTGTGGGTGTGGGTGTGGGTGTGTGTGTGTGTGTGTGTGTCTGTGCGTGTGTGTGTGTGTGTGTGTGTGTGTGTGTGTGTGTGTGTGTGTGTGTGTGTGTGTGTGTGTGTGTGTGTGTGTGTGTGTGTGTGTGTGTGTGTGTGTGTGTGTGTGTGTGTGTGTGTGTGTGGGCCGGCAGATGTTCGTCGCCTACCCGAACGGGTGCTGTGTGCACGTCATGTGCCACGAGGACGCCCACGTGTGCCCCGTGACGGGGACCACCTTCCGGAAGCTGAGCCCGGGCGAGGCGGTGCTGCTCGACCAGCAGATGGACTTCCACACGCGCCACTCGATGGAGTGCCCCATGGAGCCCCGCCTGCCGCCCCGGCCCCGCCGCCCCCCTCGCGGACCCTGCCCACCGGCCGCGACCTGGCCGCCTCCGGGGACGGGCCCCTCTGCCTCTCGGGCGGGGGCGGCCTCAGCGGCAGCCTGGGGGCCGGCTCGCCCCACTCCCCCCGGTCGCCCCGCTCGCCCCAGTCACCCCGCTCGCCCCACTCGGGCCCGGGCTCCTTCGGGTCGGCCCTCGGCCCCGAGGCCTCCCTGGGCGGGGGGGCCAAGGAGCGGGGCGAGAAGGCCCCCGAGGGCGGGCCCAAGCCCTCGATGCTCTTCTCGAGCCCCGACGGGATGGCCCGCGTCAGGGCCGTCGCCATCGTCGCGGCCGGCGGGAAGCCCCCACCCCCGCCCAGCGGTCCCGCCGCCCCGCCGTCCCGGGCGGGCAACCCCAAGCAGGACCTGCCCGCCCCGCCCCCGCCTGCCTCCCGGGCCACGCCTCCGCACCCGCCCTCCTCCTCGTCGGCTGGGGCGGGCCCCTTCGGGTCGGTCACCGGGTCGGCCGAGGGCACCGCAGGCCGCCGGCCGCCCGCACCCCACCCGCCTCGGCTCCCGCTCCCGCCCCCGCCCCGCCCCACAAGATGCAGCAGCCGCAGCCACAGCAAGACGAGGAGGACGACGACTTCGTGGTCATGTGAGGCCCCTCCCTCCTCCTCCCTCCTCCATCCCCCCTCCCCCCCCCCCTCCATCCCCCCCCTCCCCCCATCTCCTCACCCCGATCGATGTGCCCCACGGCCGCGGATGCCTTCTTTTCGGCCCTCCCTTTCCAAGACCAAGAAGACCGCCCCCTCGGGCCGCCACGACACGAACCGGGTGGAGGATGCAAAGAGCCCTGGGCATGGGCAATGTGCCGCGAAGGACGGGCGGGCGCCTCCTCACCGGGTACTGGTTGCCACGGGGCCGCGACGGAGGGCCTGGCGCCACTGGGCACGGCAAAGGCGAAGAGGAACGATGTTCAAAACAAAAAGCGAGGGAGGGAGCGAGAGTTGGAGGGATGGAGCCAGGGGTGGGGGACCTGAGAAGGGTGGGGGGTGGGGGGCCTGAGAAGGGTGGGGGGCGGCCAGGAGAGCCGGCGCCGAAAATGCGAACAGCAGGCAGCAGCACGGGCAACAACCATCGTCGTGCATTCACAGCATCTCCACGGTGAGGCCCAGCGTGTACCGGTCGAGCTGCTGGCTGAGCCAGCTCCACCCGTCAGGTGGAGCCTGCCGTGGAGGTGCTACTGGCGCTGCTGGAGCCTCGGGGGGTGCTGCCTGGGGGAGGTCGGGGTCGGGGTCAGGCTCTGCAGCCTCCTCTGGGGGGCGCGCCTCCTCGCCGGTCGAGTCGTCCGCGGCTGCTGGGACGGCAGCAGCGGTGGCCCCCCAGCCCTCGTATGGCGGCGAAGGGGGCGCCTTGAGAGCCCCGAGGGCCGGGCCGGTCTGCGGGGCCCAGTTCCACGCAGACTCCGTGGGACGGTGCGGCAGGCTCCCCAATAACCCAAGGATTGTTCGCCGGAGGGCCAGGCGATCGCCGACCAACGTGGGCGCCCAGACGAGGGCCAGGGCAAACCACTGGATCGAGGGGAGGGCGTCTCGGACGGATTCCCCAGGGGGCGCCAGGGCCGAGGCCGCCCAGAGGGAGAGTGCGGTGAGCGCCCCGGTGAGATGGACCATCAGATGAGCGAGCGCCACGACAACAAGAAGGGTGTTTTCGTCCGTCCAGCCGCGGTGGGGATGCTCCCCAAACAGAAACGTGACAAGGGCCCGCTTCCCAGGGCCCACAAGCCCGTCAAAGAGCTCGCCCTCTTCATGGGGGCGGCCTTCAGGGTCGCAAGGGCGGGGCAGCCCGATTTCCGAGGAAAATCCATCGTCCCGAATCTCGTTGCGAACGACCACAATGAGCGGCAGGGCAGCGACCACCAGAGGCATGAGCTGGTTGAAGGAGGACCACCACTGGCTTGCGTCTCCCGGGTCAGAGCTGCCCATAATCGAACATAGACTTGTGTAGCCGATAACTTCGGTTGCCAGGAGGACACAGGAAAGCGTGGGCGACCGGAGGCCGCCGAACAGGGTCCACCTAAATTGGTTGTTCGAGGGTGATGAAACCAATGATCGATCGGTGGTCAGATCCGACCTGAGAAAATCGATGGGCCATCGGCGGTCCCAAAATGCCAGGATAGAGATAGCGGGGACAGTAAGCAAGAGGCCGCGCCGAAAGAAGGAGATCAGGGAAGGGAGGAAAGCAGATTCGTCGACTTGCAGAAGGCACACCAAGACCGCCACAAGAAACACAGCCGAAATGGAGACTGCTGTACAAATGATACCAATAATCGGGGAGAATGATATGCTGTCTCCTTTCGGCTGGTTCATTTGGGCCTTTGTCATTCAAAAATCCCCTGCCTGCGCATTCGACCGGGTGTTTTCTCGCTTTTTCTGCTTGTGGTGCCATGACGACCGTGCAGATTGCTGGAAAGGCCGTTCCTGTGACGTCCGACGTGAGCGCTGAACTGACCCAACTCGCTATCAACTCCAGCGTTTTCCGCGATTGGGCAAACGGTCTTGAGCCCAGGTTCCGCATCGATGCGGTCCGCATTCAGTCCGTCGATTTGTTCGGGAGCAGAGTCGGCTTCGTCAAATGCGTTGCGACTGCCTTCGTGGATAACGAGGAGCATAAGATTCCCGGGATTCTCTTCCTTCGCGGCGGTGCCGTGGGCATTCTTTTTGAGATCCATTGCGAGGGCGCTCTGTACAGTCTTGTGGTTCGGCAGCCTCGGCTTCCCGTTGGGCGGGCGCTGTTCCCTGAAATTCCCGCTGGTTTGCGCATTTGTTTTTGTGGTCGTCATCAGTCTCCCAGGCATGCTCGATGGGTCGGGTGCGTTCAAGGGGATGGCTGCCAAAGAGATCGAGGAAGGTTCGTCTTGGGGGTCGTTTCCGCCCTGTCCGCTCATGTCACCTGGCACCCGCAGAGACGGGCATCACCATCAACGCCGCCCAGCTGGTCGACCTGACCGAGCTGGCCTACGGGGACCAGTACAAGGGCATGTACCCCTCTGTTGGTCTGGCTCCCCTCCCCCTCCCTGCCCACTTTTCCTCATCGCCCGCCGGCTCCGCGGCTCGGGCCCTCAGGTGCGTGCGACGAGTTCATGAAACTCTTCCTCTTCCGCGAGGTCCGTGGCGTCCTCTCCCCGTCCCGTCCCGATCCCCAGCAGCCTTCTTTCCCTCCATCGCGAGCACCGGATCACCTTCCCTCCTCCCCGGCCGCCTGCTCCCCCCTGGGCGGGCCAGGCCATGACCCGGGCCCAGCTGGACGGGCTGCGGGGCCACCTGAGCGGGCTGCGGGAGCACGGCGAGTACATCACGGTCGATATCGTGCCCTTCGAGGACCTCTGGCGGGTCGCCCCCGACGCCAAGACCCTCTCGGCCCTCTGCCTCCGCGACCGGCTCCACGCCACCGGGCGCCTCTGCCTGCCCGCCGTCGCCCCCGCCCCCGCCCCCGCCCCCGCCCCCGCCCCCGCCCACTAGGCCTCCGGCCGGGCCTCCAAAAAGACCTCCTTCCTTTCGTTTGTGAAATAATATGTCTGGATCGAAGACCGCACGGGAGTCGGGCTGAGGTGGGAACTCCCGGGGGGGTTGAAGTGGCTACCGGTCGAAGGATGGGGGGTTTCGTGACGCCTGCGCGGCTCCTTTTCTGTGCGCTCGTCCTCTTTGGTGTGACCAGGGCCGGTTTGATTTCGGTCCAAATGCTGGCCCGACACGGTGATCGGGAGCCACAATTGCAGATGCCGCTTGATCCAACGAACTGGACGGCACTCGGTGAGCTTACGCCCATAGGAATGAATCAACACTACAATCTCGGTCGGGAGGTGGTCGGGAGGTACGGTGAAATCATCCCTCGACACTTTTCTGATCGGGAGATCTGTCTGTTGTTTCTCGACCCCGCGTCCTTTTCTCAGCTCGTCTTCTCCAGACATTCGCTCGACCAACTACAACCGTGCCCTCATGAGCGCCTACGTCTGCGCTTGTTTGTAGTTTGGGGGCGATCGATCTGACATACCCCGCAACAGAGCCAGCTGCAAGGGATCTTTCCGCCCGGGTCGGGTCCCTCCATTGAAGGCACGACCACTCCGGCGCTGCCCGATTCCGTCCAGGTCCGACCGCAGCAGCAGCGTCTGATCTGCTTCACCGCCGGTTCTTGCCCCCAGCCGGTCCCGATCGTGACGGTGCCCATCGCGGCGGAGTACCTCCTGCGGCCCTTCGAGATCTGCCCGAGCGCCCTGGGGCTCCTCCAGGGGCTGGTCTTCGAGCGGGCCCCCTTCGCCTCCATGTGGGCCGCCCAGCAGCCCCTCTGCCGGACCCTGGAGGGCCTGACTGGGCTCGGGCCGGGCGCGCTGGCGGACCCGTTCACCCTGACCATGGTGGCCGACACCTTCCGCGTGGCCCGGGCCAAGGGGCGCCCGCTGCCCGCGGGGGTCACCGATGACATCTACAACCGGACGGTGACCCTGGGGGAGGCCGTCTTCGTGGCCTGCATGCCCCTCGAGCCCCGCTGGTTCCAGCTGGCCATGGGCCCCTTCGCCGACGAGGTCCCCGCACCCACCCTTCCTCCACACCTGTACCCACCGCTGGTGGCCTCCTCTCGGGCCCGGCACATCCTGTGGCCATCTAGGTTCTTATGTCTGCCCGTCTGCTTCCCCGTCATGTCTGCCGGCCCTGGGCCCTTGCGGTGTCTGCGTTGGGGTGCCCGGTCGGGCCCGGGCAGCTCCTGTCGAATATGGAGGCGGACCTGGCCGGCTCGGCCGCGCGGCGCCGGTACCGGCTGTACAGCGCCCACGACGACACCATCATGGCCTACATGGCGGCCGTGGGGCAGCCCCTCACCGGTCCGCACCCGCCCCCTCCGACCGGCGCCACCAGGTGATCGTCCGATCGGGCCGCCTCCCCGCCCCGAACCACCGACCGCCCTCAATACCAGTACGCTCCCCATCCCTCCCCCCAACCGCCCCACACGACACGGCGGGCACCAGAGTGGCTCCCCTACGCCGCCAATGTCGTCTGGGAGCTCCACGGCCCCGACACAAACCATTCGGTCCGCGCCCCGCCAGTCGGCCATCCCGCCCAGCCAGCCGCCAGCCAGCCAACCAGCCAGCATCCCCCATCCAGCCAGCCGCCAGCCAGCCAGCCAGCCAGCCATCCCATCCCAGCCAGCCCCCATCCCAGCCAGCCCTTCACCGATCTTTTGGTCTGTCCGTTTGGGTCGTCTGGCTGGCCAGGAGGCCTTCGTGCGGATCCTGTACAACCCGGGGCCCTCCCTGGCGGCCCCCCGGCCCGTGCCGCACAGGGGCTGCGCAGGCAACGAGTGCACCCTCACCCAGTTCCACCAGTCTGGCGCACCCCTCCTCTCCCCTCCCCTCCCGCGGTTGCCCTTCCTCCCCAGGCTGCCCGGCCTGCCCGGCCTGCCCCGTGCGTTCATCGCCGGGTGGCGGCTGGGGTGCTGTGCATGGGCATGTGCAGGGCGCTGCGGGCCATCGCGGCTGGCCCCGGCTGGCTGGGCGACTTGTGCGGGGTGGAGGGGGCGCCCGGCGCAGGCAGCACCTTTGGGGCGGGCGCCCTGGCTGCGACCATCATCGAGGCGGCCGCCCTGGGGGCCGTCGCCCTCTTGAGCGCAGTCGCCTGGCGCGCTCGGCGCACCTTCAGTCCGTCCGCCGCGCCGCGCCACGCCTGGGGCCGGGCGGAGTTTTAGGGGCCGGAGAGGGCGGCACCCGCCCACCACCCCGCCGCTGCTCACCCGTGGACCTGGGTGGCGCATGGGCGTGTGGGTGTGCGTCTGTGTTGGGCTGCGCAGAGCGGGCCGTGAGCCGGCTGGGCAGCGCCGAGGGCATCCTCTGACAAGGCCGCCCCGCCTCTCGCGGCTTGGCCACCGAGCTCCCCCCACCGTCGCCTGCCATCAGGCCGACCTTCCCCCGTTCCGTCCCCCAACCGGCCCTCCCTGAGGACTCCCTCCCGCGGCGGTGCGGCGGTCCCGGCCACCGCTGCCGGGCCATCCTCTGGGCCGCCAGGACGAGGGGCCCCACCCCTGCCCGCCGTCTTGTTCCCCGCCACCCCTGCCAGCTCCCCGTTTCGGCGTCGGCTCTCCGTTCAGCGATCGCGCATACATCCATCAGCGGCTCTCCGTTCAGCGATCGCGCATACATCCATCAGCGGCTCTCCGTTCAGCGATCGCGCATACATCCATCAGCGGCTCTCCGTTCAGCGATCGCGCACGCACACACACAGCACCGGGGGCCGTCGGATTTATTGGGCTGCCACGGGGGCAGCGGCGGCGGCCTGGGCAGGGCCGGGGCTGGGCAAGGGCTGGGGCTGGGCAGGGCCGGGGCTGGGCAAGGGCGCCGCGTTGGGGGCGGGCGAGGGCCCGCAGATGGCCTGCACGGCCTGGGCGGTCTCCTCGGGGCCCATCTGGGGGAGCCGCCCGCCCCGGAGCAAGGTGAGGAGGCCAGTTGGTCGGCCCCATGGGCGGGTGGCAGGGGGGCCAAAGACCCAGAAGCGAGGGCGGGGGGGGGGGGGGGGGGGGGGGGGGGCGCACCTTGTCGAGGGGCAGCTGGGCGAACCGGGCCAGCACGTCCTCCGCCTGCTCCTTCACTGCAGCCGCCCCGCCCAGCAACACGCCGTCCAACCCCCGAGGAGGGTGAGGGCGGGCCGGCGGCCCGAGAAGGGGAGAGATCGTCGGGGGCATGCAGGCACCCATGCGGGCAGGCGGGCAGGCGGGCAAGTTGGTGGGGGACAGGGAGGGCCGGGCGGTGGGCAGACTGGTGGCCGAGGGGGCCGCGCCCAAGGTGCCTGCCTGCTCGAGGTCGGCCAGCTTGGCCCGGGCCACGGCCAGCACGTCCGCCGGGAAGGCCGCCATCTCGGCCACGTGGATGCCGAAGCTCCGCTCGCAGGGCCCTGCTCGGCCCGGCCCGCCGCCACGCCACCGCCGTCACCCCGCCATTGATGATGAAGGGGGAGCCGCGTTGCCATCGGATGCCTTCGAGGCCCTGATCCCGATGGCTCGGGCGGGTGGGGGGCCTCCCTCCGTCTTGGGCCAGACGGGGGCTGGGGGCAGGGGTGGCGGGTGGCGGGTGGCGGGTGGCTGGGGGCGGACCGGGCATCACCTTGTAGAGGAAGACCAGCCGGGACTCCTCGGCGATGGCGCTCACGTGGCAGTTGGCGATGGCCGGGTTGCGGGCCCCCAGCTCGGTTAGCTCTGGGGTGCCAGCAGGGATGTGACAAACCATCTGGGCGGGCGGCGGGGCGGCGGGGCGGCGGGGCGGCGGGGCGGCGGGGCGGCGGGGCGGCGGGGCGGCGGGCGGCGGGCGGGCGGGCGGGCGGGGGGGCGGACCGTGGAAGTGGGTCGAGAAGAGGGTCGGTGCGCGGATGGCGGTGGCGATGTGCTCGGCGATGGCCCAGGCCAGCCCGAAGCCGTCGTATGTGGAGGTGCCCCGGCCCAGCTCGTCGATAATCAGCAGCGACCGCGAGCTGGCAGCCTGCCGCAACCCATCCACCCCCCCACATGCAAAAGGTGAAGCATGATGGCAAACGGGGCACACGGATAGGGGGCACACGGATGGGGGAGCACACGGATGGGGGGGACACACGAATGGGGGGGCACACGCACACGCACACGCACACGCGCACACACACACACACACGCACACACACACACACACACACACACACACACACACACACAGGTGTGCGGGCCTTGATGATGGTGGCCGTCTCGAGCATCTCGGCCATGAAGGTGGAGACGCCCCGCAGGAGGGAGTCCCCGGCCCCCACCCGGGCCAGGATCCGGTCCCGCACCGAGATCTGCTCCCCCGCGCCCCCCACCGGCAGCCCCACGATGGCAGGTGAGGCGGCGAGGCACGCAGCGGGCTGGAGATGGCGATGCGATGTCCCGAGAAGGCAGGGCATGGGAGGGCGCGGGTGAGGCGGGGGCGGGGGCGGGGGCGGGCCTTGGCGGATGTGCAGGGGACGAAGCTGCCCAGCTGGGCCATCAGGCTGCCCTCGCCACCCCAAACAAGAGAGAGGGAGGGAGCGGGGGAGAGACCGAGCCACACGGAGTGAGAGGGCGGCGAGCCACTGGCGGGGGAAGGGGACGGCGAGGGACAGGAGGAGGGGCAGGAGGAGGGGCAGGAGGGGCAGGAGGGCAGCGGACACGATGACGCCCACCGTGCGGATGAAGGTCGACTTGCCCCCGCCTGCAGCCCCCCGCCCGCCCGCCCAGCGCACACGAGACGCACCGTTATGAGACAGGCGGAGGCAAGGGGGTGATTGAGACCCGCCCCAAGGAGCCCAAGGAGGGTCGGATGCCCGAGGGAAGGGCGGGGAGGGAGGGGCGGGCCGGACAGTTGGGGCCGGTGACGATCCAGAAGTTGTGCCGCTCCTCCTCGGTGAAGGCCCCTGGGCCCTCGGCTGGGGGCGGCGGGGCAGCGGCGGCGCCCGGGGCGGCCGTGTCGGGGGGCGGCACGAGGACGCAGTCGTTGGGGATGAAGTTGAGCCCGTCGAGGGTCTCCAGGCAGGGGTGCCGCATGCCCCGCAGCACCACCTGGCCCTCGTCGGGGTCCCCCATCACCGGCCGCACGTACGGGGTGGGCGCGCAGGCGGCCACGTGGGCCAGGGCCACGTAGATGTCCAGGGTCGACAGCAGGCTGGCCGTGTCCTCCATCACCGGGATGTAGCTCGCTGGGGGGTGATGTCGACATCACGTTGTGAGATTCGTGACGGGTCGATGATGGTGGTGCTGCGGACCTACGATATCCAGGGCACGACTCTCGAGGTCCTTCTGTTTGGTGTCGTAGGTGCGGCATAACTCGAGATATTTCATCGAATTCGATCGAAGTTTGGGGTTGGTGAACCGAACTCCGTCTTTGCGGGTCTCTAAGGCCTGGTAGGTGGGCTTTTGCCGAAGGACCTTCTCCTCCTTTCGGCTGGACAAAACAAGGGAAGGGGGGGGGGGGGGGGGGGGGGGGGGGATATAAAAAGGATGAGGTGAAAAAATGTTGCTGCCCGGGATCGAACCGGGGACCCCCAGTGTGTAAGACTGATGTGATAAACCACTACACCACAGCAACTTATAGCACAGTTAGGGAAGTGCCATCAATAGTGAGGATCTCGCAGCACGGTGCGGTCGGGGGCGACGGACCTGAGGCGGAGGTAGTAGCCGAGGATGTTGTTGAAGTCCATCTTGAGCTTGCTCCCGTCGAGGCCCAGGTCGGTTCCAACCTGGTCGACCCACATGCGGTCCCAGTGCGCAAGTGCAAAGGGGGGATGGCGGGTGAGTGCCGCTCGGATGGGGGGCAGGCCGCGGCGGCGGACGGACCTCGGTCTTGATCTTGTCGATGGCTTTCTTGAGGTTCTCCCGGGCCGCGGCGAGCTCTTGCAGCTCCGGGTCGAAGGTGGGGTTGATCAAGTACTGGTGCTGTGAGCAGGAATAAGAATGGGAATGGGAATAAGAATGGGAATGGGAATGAGAATGGGGCGAGCGTGGGAGGGGGGCGGGGACCTCGGCGAGCCGCTCGAAGTCGATGGTCTGCTCGATCATCTCGCGAAACTTGTCGAACTCCCCGCTCAGCTTCTGCGCGTGGGCCCCGGGGAGGGCGCCCGAAGGGCCGAGTGAGGGTCGAGGAAGGCCGGCCGAGGGGAGGCAAAGGTGGGCCGAGGGGAGGCAAAGGTGGGCCGAGGGGAGGCAAAGGTGGGCCGAGGGGAGGCAAAGGTGGGCGGATGAGCGGGCGGCGGGGGGTGCCGGACCTCGAGGGGGGCCGCGAAGACCCGCTCGAGGAGGGCGCGCTCCTTCTCGCCGAGGCCGCCCGGGGCGGGCAGGTCCTCGAGGGCCATCGCGGGCCCGTCGTCGTCCTCCTCGATGCGGCTCTTCTTCCGGGGCCGGTCGCCCGGGGCCCCGCCGGCCGTGGTCGCAGTGGCGGCGCCCAGCCCGCGGAGGGCGTCCACGAGCAGCGGCAGCCGCTGCACGCTCTGGTAGAGCCGCACCGCATCCTGAACGGGACGAGGCCGAAAGGCGTGGCGGTGATGGTCTGTCGCCCATGGGGTTGGAGAGGCAGGGGCGGCCGCGGCCGGGCGCCAGGCAAACCCTGCCCTCGCCAGGCAAACCCTGCCCTCGCCAGGCAAACCCTGCCCTGCCCTCACCCCCGGGGGGCCCGACCTGGAGGGAGCCCTTGCCGCGCTGGAACTTCTGTGCGATCTTCTCGATGTCCCCGAAGTGGCCCAGGTGCTGGTCCTGGAGGCTCTTGCGCAGGGTCAGCTGCGAGAAGAAGATCTCCACGAAGTCCAGCCGCTCCTCTGCCCGTCGGGCCCGCACCAGGGGGGGGTCGGGGCGCATATGAATGGTGGCAGGTCGTGGTAGAGGGAGCCGAGCGGGGTGGCGCATCTGGTGTGACCGGGCGGGCGGGCGGGCGGGCGGGCGGGCGGACCGATGGGGGCCCGCTGGGCGAGTGGCTGCCGGATCCACTGGCGGAGGAGGCGGGCCCCCATGGGGGTGCGGCACTGGTTCAGCAGCCCGTACAGATGCAGCGTTCGCGCCCCTGCAGTGCAGCCGCAGCCGCCAGTCGCGGCCCGTCAGAAGCCGACCACCTCGACGCGGGCAAAGCGGCCAGGAGGGGGGCAGACAAGGGGCGGCGGGGCCTGGGCGGCGGACCGTCGACGCCCGAGTCGAAGAGGTTCAGTGCCTGGGTGGCGGCCGCGTCGACCTTCAGGTAGCGGTCGGGTTCGAGTGGCTGCAGGAGGTACTTGCCCAGCGCATCGTCCCGCGAGAGAAGCTGCCCCAGCCGCCCAGCCGCCCAGCCGCCCAGCCGCCCAGCCACCCAGCCGCCCAGCCGCCCAGCCACCCAGCCGCCCAGCCGCCCAGCCGCCCAGCCGCCCAGCCGCCCAGCCGCCCATGCACCGATGCCAGCCAGCAGGGGTCGTCAGCCACGGACGGACGGAGCGGGACGGCGGAGGGACAGGGATGTCCATGGGGCCGGGAGGGTGGAGCAGAAGAAGGACCTCGTGCTGCTTGAGGATGCCCGCGAAGGCCGCCAGGGCCTGCCGGTGCTCGTCCGTCACTGGGGCCGGGGTGAGGCAGGTGGAGACGACACTCCCGACCGGAGGCGCAGACCTGTTGTGCACCCCTCGGCTACCACCAGCCGCGTGAGGTCGTCGAAGGTCTCCTTGGGTTTGAAGGGCACTGCCGGGGGGAGTGAGTGAGGGAGGGGAAGAGGGAGGAGTTGGCAACACGGTCGGAGGCGGCCGACCTTTTTTCAGTTCTGTGGAACCAAAGGAAAGGGTGAGTCGGGTGAGAAAGGAAATGGGACCTTTCCCTTGAATCCCGCACTTTTGCAGGACTGCATTGATCTTCTGGCGATCATAACTTTGCTCGGGGGGGATGAGAACTTCGGTCGTGCCCAGTTGGAGTAAGATACTCTATTGTTCGGGTAATGATGAGCGAACGGAACATAAAGAGGACATGGACCTCAAGAGTATTAAAAGAGTCGCTGTCGAGAAACTCGCCCAAAGAAATGGTAAATTTGTTCAGATTTACCACGGCGACACCAACTTGCTTCTGAAAGCTTTTTGTCCCCCATGAAATCGAGACGACTTCCCCTGACCCTGCTTCGTCGTCACGGTCCATTCAAAGCAGTTTGAAAGCACTGATAGCCTGTTTGACCTGAACGGTTCTCTTCACTCCTTTCAGCTCATCAAGCACCCGCTTGAAAAAAAAAAGGGACACTCCTCTTTCCATCATTACGTTCTACGGCAAACCTTCACACCTTACTGCAGAGCGTCTTTTCGACCTACTTTGCACACATCCCGGAGATGTCTTATTATTTCATTGCATGACGCGGCTCGCGTCCGTCGAACAACAGGAGTTGGTTCAACGCCTCGAAAAGGATTCTCAAGGTTATTCTGTTGCTCGACTCATGGAGTCACTGCCTGCAGATTCGCCTCAGCCTCGCTCCCACATTGCCACGGCGCTACCACTTATCATTAACGGCAGGAATACCGAACCGTTGGCCTCTCTCGCCTCCAGCAGCCATTCAGAAATGGACCAACGCGGCACAATTATTGTTGTTTGCGTCGACTTCACCCGTGAGGACCTCTCCCGTGAGGACCAACACCCCCCAGACCCGGAAGCGCCCTCCCCCCGGCCGTTGCGTCGATCGCCTTCCCTGCGCTTATCCGGCCTGCGAAGTCCTCTGGCCAGCCAAGACCCGTCTGCGGTGGCCCTGGAGGAGGCCCGCCAGGCCCTGGTGGCGGCCTCGTGGGACCCGTGCAACGTGGCCGAGTTCGCCGTGCTCCCGCAGCCCCAACTGGCCCACTTCCGGGAGCTGCACCCGGCCTACTGCATCATCAGTGAGAAGATTGAGTGCTGCCTCCACCCCAGGCTCCGTGCCCTTCGCGCCCGGCCCGCCTCGCCTGGCCCCACCGAGGTGCTGCCCCATGTCGGTACCCGTACCCCCCCCCCCCCCCCCGCGCAGCATGCACGCACGCACACAAGACTCAGAGGAGCCACTCGACAGGGGCATTTTAAAAAGAAGGGGCGGCAGGTTGTTTTTTGTGCTCACGATGCCCGCCCGGCCTGCCTGCCGCCTGCAGATCTACCTGTGGCGGGCCCCGATGCTGCGCAAGGAGGACCTGCCCCTGGTCGACCAGTGCCGCATCACGCACATCATCGACTTCCGCGAGGCCGAGGAGTGCGGCAATCCGCGGCTGGCCCGGCTGACGGGCCGGTGGCACCCCCAGGAGGAGCCCGACGGCCGGTTCGCCTGCCTGCGGCTGCCCGTGGCCGACATGAACTCCTCCATGGCCACCATGCGCGCCCACCTCCTCAGGGGCGTCCAGTGGATCGGTCTGCATCCCGCAGCTGCGTCCCACGGACCCCTGCCGCCTACCGCCCCCTGCCCAACACCCATACCCGTACCCGTACCCATATACCCATGCCGCCCCACCGCCCTCCCGTCCACCCCGCGGCGCCGCAGATGACCAGTTGGATGAGGGCCGCCGGGCGGGAGGCGCCGAGCCGCACTTCCTGGTGCACTGCGCGGCGGGCGTGAGCCGGAGCCCGAGCTTCGTGGTGGGCTACCTGATGCTCACCCGGCACCCCTACCTGCCCGGCAACCCGGCAGGCAGGCTCTCCCTCGCCCAGGCCTACACTTACGTCAAGGTCACCACACACACGCACACTGACCCGGCCACACACGCACCCACCGCCAGGCGGCTTGCCGGGCATGCCACCCTGCCTTTTGTGGCCCACGGGGGGGGGGGGGGGGGGGGGGGGGGGGCCGGCCGGGGCTGGAGGGCGCCCACTCATCGCCGCCCGGTTTGTGGCCCCGCAGGAGCGCCGGCCGGGTGTGTGCCCCCAGGCGGCCTTCATGCAGCTGCTGTCGGAGCTCGAGCGGGAGCGCTTCGGCCCGGGCGGCTCGATGGGCACGCCCCTCTCGCCCCTCTCGCCCCTGACGGCCATCTTCGGGGCGGCCGGCCTCAACAGCGCCTCGCCCTCGTGTCTCTTCCTCCCGCCCTCGCCCTGCGGCCCGTCCCCCACGGCCGCCTCGCCGCCCCTGCGCCACTCGGCCGATGCGGCCCCCCTGCCCGGCACTTCCCTGCCCGATGATCACCGCCCCGACCCGCCCGATCGGCGGAAGGTGGCCCTGGCCCTGCCCCCGGCCGATGCCCAGCCGGCGCCCAGGGCGCCCAGCCCCACCGCCATGGAGATCGTGGCCGACCCGCCGCCGGAACCCTCGGGCGCCCCGTCGGCCCCGCCGAGCCCCTTCTCGGTGGCGGCCCCGCCGAGCCCCTTCTCGGTGGCGGCCCCGCCGAGCCCCTTCTCGGTGGCGGCGAGTCCCTTTTCGGTGGCCGGGAGCCCCTCCATGGACCAGCACACCAACAGCATCCTCTTCGCGGCCGCGGGGGGCGGCCTCTTCGGCAGGCCCACCGCCCCGGCTGCGTCGGCCGCGGCCCCGGGGAAGCCGCCCTCGCCCTTCGCGGCCCTGCCGGCCCTGCCCAGGCCCCTGTTCGCCCCCCAGCAGGCCGTCTCCTTGGCGGGCCCTGACCGCGACGTCCCACCCGCCTCGCGGAGCGCCCCGCCCCTCTTCACGGAGATCTCCTTCCAGGGGCTTGCCATGGGCCTGGGGGGCCGCAAGGATCCGCCTCTCCCGGCCAGCCGCGGGGCGACCCCATTGCCCCCGGCATCGACACCCATCCCCGGGCCCACGCCCACGCCCACGCCTGTCTTCACGACGACGCCAACACCGACGCCAACACCGATGCTTCTATCCTCCGCGCCCACCCCCGCACCGCCCACCTCGACTCCCGCAGCGCCCGCTGCATCCTTCTGTCTGCCGCCCCCGGCCAGCGCCCCGCCGCCCCAGGCCTTCTCCGGAGGCCTGACCCGGGCCACACTGCATCGCTCACAGAGCCTCCGCTTAGCCCAGAACGCCCGCACGATGCACCCCATCCACGCCTCGATGGAGGCCGAGTTCCTGCATCTGGTCTGCTCGCTCGACTCGGACGGCCTCGCCCGCTTCGGGGATGAGTCGACCGCCGCCCCGGCCGGCTGCCCCTCAGACTCCCCATCTGTCGGGAGAGGCCGCGACGGCAGGCCGGTACCGCCCCGGAAAATGCCACCCGTTGGGGAACAAGCGGCGCCAGCAGCATCACATAATGGTGTCTGAGAACCGACCAGAACCCGATCAAGTGCCAAGTCCGGTGGACATTGGCGCCCAATTTCTGTTTCTTTCGTTTCATTTGGGGGTTCTATTTTTTGGCTTGTTTGCGTTCTCTGCAAGTGGCTGTGCTCTTCGTTGGTCCGATTGGGAGAGCGATCCCTCTTGGCTGACTTTTTTCTCCGGCTTTCCTTCAAAAATAATATCTTTAGTAACGCTCGCCTTGAGAGGGGAAATGTAGAATTCGCTCCTGCCAGGCGCCCTTTGTGCCGCTGACAGAACGCAGCGCCCTTCTCCTGGTGAGCTTCCCACAGAGCCGGTGCCGAAAAACTGGAAAGACCGCCAAAAAATGATCCCGCGATTTCTCGATCTGCTTTTATGCGAATCATACGGACCAAATTGGCGAACGATCATGAAAGTTGTCGCAGAGGAAGATCGGCGCTATCTCGAACTCGGACGATCAAACATCGCTCTTCTATCCAAAATCGGTATTGTCTCCGACGATTTGGGGCCTTCCCTAATTGCAATCATGTGGCGAGATGACGGGAATCTTGAGGTCGGCGGATACCTCTCGGTTGATAATCTCGCGATGGGGATCCCGGCTGCTGGTGGCATCCGGATGCTCCCTCAACTCAAACCCGACACGATATTCAACCTGGTCGGTACACGCTCTTTGTGGCGAGGAGTCTCACATCTTGACCAGTCGCGCGGGATGACTCTGAAAAACGCGGCCGCGCTGCTCCCTTACGGAGGCGGAAAAGCGGGGATTGTCCTTCCCGATGGCGATCCACCAACTCCAGAACAGCGCGAGCAAATTATGGTCTCTTTCGCGATGTTGCTCAAACGGTACCGATCCGTGTACCGTCCTGGCCCTGACGTTGGCACAAGCGATATGTCTGTTCGTGCACTTCCCGGGCGGGATGACTCCTCCGGCCCAGTGACATGGGAACCATCGCCATCTGCAACGGACTTGACTCGGCAGTGAGCAAGCCGAAGGATTTTGGCGGGAATCGAATCGATGAACTGGGGGCAGCGGGTGTGGGGACTGTTGTCGCGTTGGCGGCGATATTGCACGAGATGCCCCGCTTGGCGGCACATCCATTCTTTGGTCCTTCATATCAACTTCCTGCGCCAAACGACGTGACGGTGATGATTCAGGTTTGCTCCACCAAGAATGTCCACACTTCCAACCTCCGAAGGGCTTTGGGGCCGTGGGAGCCCACGCGGCACGAGCGACAAAACTGCTCCTCCCGGGTTCACGAGTGGTGGGCATTTCAGACGAATTCGGATACCTGTATTGCCCGGATGGCCTTCCGATTGAGGAGCTCTTCTCGCTGTGGAAGTCTGTACCCTTTTTTCACTGGAGCTGAAGGAAACTCGCCAAGGGAGAAGAGGCCTGTGACACCGTCCTTCTTCCAGAACACCCGGCAGCCGACTGGGAGCTGCCCCCGGATCAAGTTTTCCACATGCCCCAATGATATGCTCCGCGAAGATGCGTGTCTGCCAGGTTCTCCCGCCGCCTTGACTCGTCTGACCGGACTGGGGGATAGTTTGTTTGATCCCGGCGACTCCCCTCTGGAATTACGTCGACCCCAGTGGAAGCACTGACCCTTGCGTGACCACGGCCAAGATGGGGCGTTGGCAGCTGGTGGTCGAAGGTGCAAACACCTACTCACCACTCCAGGAGCGCCGAGCGCAACGTCGGCGAATGGAGATTGAACTGTTCACGAACCGCAAGGTGAGTGACTCCTCGGCACTGGCACTGGCACATTTTGCACCCTGTAGATTTTGGTGGTCACTGATTACTTGGTCAACTCGGGTGGCGTCATCTTCGCCAGTCAAGAGCTCGGCATCCCGACGCCACCTCACCTCCAGTTCCCACCTGAGAGTCTCGGCAACCCGACGCTCGCAGCCCAGTGGCTTGCGGACCACCAAATCGAGTTCAACACACTGTGCGAGAAACGCCAGACAGCCGCCGAGAGGTGGCGCGCAGAAGCCATTGAGTCTGTCTCCCCCACCCCCCCTCCCTCCCTCCCCCCCCTCCTCCTCCTCCTCCTCCTCCTCCTCCCCTCCCCTCCCCTCCCTCCCCTCCCTCCCCTCCCCTCCCCTCCCCTCCCCTCCCCCCTCCCTCCCCTCCCTCCCCCCCCCTCATCCCCCATCCCCATCCCCCTCCGACGATCGTCGGACACTCAGAGGACCCGTTTTTTTCAGGACCAACATGCGCGAGTTCATCGACACCTTACTTGCAAAGCCCACCCTGCTCCCCTGCCAGGCCGCCGAACGGATCAGTATCAAGCGGCTTCACAAAAAGGAGGCCGCCCGCACGGCCGCGTCCATCATGCAACCCCTTCGTCTGCGCCGCCCTTGCGGCGCCCTGCTGACCTTGATCATTCCCCTCCAGCCACGGTGCTCGAGAGTGACACCCTGACAGCAGCCTGCGTGGCGATGCTCTCCAATGCGTCTCCTCTCGTGGGAGTCTTGAAGGTCGCCGAATCGCGGAATGCTCCTCTTTTATACCGAATACGGGATGGCGGCATAGGAGAATCAGCTGGTGGGCGTGCTGACCGAATGGGATATCACAGCCTCCATGGCCCGCGGCCTGCCGAGCGAGACCCCGGTCAGCCGGGTCATGAGCACCCAAGGTCGCTCCCCCCGTTCCTTCTTGCATACTCATTGGGGTCCAGTCGTCGCAGTGGGACCCCAGGAGTCGCTTGTTCGCTGCCTGACCTTACTCGAGACGCACAAGATTTCCAACCTCCCCGTGGTGGCTGCGGACGGGGTCTGGCGGCAGATTTCTTTCTGGAATCTCTAACAGTGGCACGCGGATGGATAGGCGGTGCAAGGCCTGGTGACTAGTGATGCTCTGGCAGCACGATCGCTCCGACTTTTCAATGGGCTCAAGTGAGGTTTCTGGAGTGGTTTGAGGGTCCGACTTGGGGGAAAACGTAGCCCATTCACACACCCCATTCACACACCCCTCTTCTTGGAGTGACGATCCAGCAAATTAAAACAAAGGCCAAGCCTGGGCGTTCATTGAGCGGGTGCGGGGTCAGAGGCGGGGGCGGGGGCGGGGTCAGAGAGCAGGGAGGGGGCAGGGGCCGCATCCGGGGATGAGACGGGGGCAGCGGGTGTAGGGGCAGTGGCAGTGGCAGGGGCAACATCGGCAGCTGGTGGGGCAGCCGACTCGGCAGCGGGGGGCAGTCGGGGCGGGGCGGCCTCAGCCGAGGCGGGCACTGGGCTATGGCTACAAGAAGGAAGCAGAAGGGAATGGGGATGATGGTCGTCACACGCTCGTCACATGGCCACCGGGGCAGCGGGTCGGGAGGGCGGCTGGGGCTGACCTGCGGGCGCGCTTGTCGTCGGCGGCCGAGGGGGAGGGGCTCCGGGAGTGCTTCCTGGATGCCGAGGAGAGGGAGCCGGAGGATGAGGAGGAAGAAGACGGGGCAGATACACGGGATCATCAGAGCGAATGCCAGGTCGGTGGCAGGCAGGCGGGGGCAGGCAGGCGGGGGCAGGCAGGCGGGGGCAGGCAGGCGGGTCTGGAGGGATGGGCATGTGTGGAGCCAAGGATGGGTGGGGCGAGGAGACGAACCGCTCCGACGGGGCGCTGGCCGACGAGTCGCCGGATGGGGCAGCTGTGGCTGTGGCTGTGGCCGTTGTGGGGTCGGCCGGCTTGTCGGCCTTGTCCTTCTCCTTCTCCACCCGCTCGGCGGCCTCCTTGTCGCGGCTGCTCCGCCGGTCGCTCTCGTGCGAGTCGTGGTGCCTGCAATCGCACGCCCCCCCACCCACAGCGCAGCGCAGTGTGCCCCCACCAGCCCAGTGGTCGGAATCGATGCGTGGGGCACCTTCCCACCGGCTTCGATGGTGGGGGGTGGGCTGGGGGCGCTCACGGACCGGTGGCTGCTGCGGCTGCGGTGGCGGTCGTGGGAGGAGCGGTCGTGGTGGTCATGGTGGTCGTGGTGGTCATGGTCACGGTCACGGGAGTGGTGCGAGTGGTGGTGCGAGTGGTGGCCGTGGTCGCGGTCGTCCCGGTCGTGGTCCCGGCCCCGGGAGCCATCTTGCGGCCTGGCATGGCATGCCCGCACCCCCATCAAGCAGAGTGTCAGCCCCAACACGGGCGGGCGGGCGGGCCGAAGGAGGGACGGCGGCGGCTGGGGGCTGGAGGGGCCGTGGCTGGGGGCTGGAGGGGCCGTGGCTGGGGGCTGGAGGGGCCGTGGCTGGGGGCTGGAGGGGCCGTGGCTGGGGGCTGGAGGGGCCGTGGCTGCGGGGTGCTGGGCGGACCTGGGGTGGAAGTCCTGGCCGTACCCGTAGCGGGAGCGGCGGTCGTCGCGGCCCCGAGAGCGGCTCCGGCTCCGGCTGCTGGGGCGCTTGCTGTCCGAGTGGCCGAAGAGCTTCTTCCGCAGCCGGGAGGAGATGTCCAGCAGGTGCAGGAAGTTGCACACGCCCCCCCGGTCGCACTGGCCCATCTCGTACTGGCGGCAGCGGGCCTCGCGGAAGTCCGTCACGGGGGTGAGCTCCGCCAGGATGGGGCGGCCCCCGTAGAAGCGGCCCGCCAGTCCCTGGACGCACCGAGTGGCACTCTCCTCATCGGCGAACTTGACGTAGACGTTGCCCAGGAGGTGCTCGCAGAGGTTGTCGCACTGCGAAGAAGGAAGGTGCCAATGATGGGGAGGGGGTGGAGCAGACCACTTGCAACTCTTCGATCTCACCGAACTTTTGCAGCTCGCCGTAGACGTCTTCGTAGAAATCTTCGAATTGCTGTGGGTGGTGGAGGGGGGATGTATGAGTGGCGAAAGGGGCAGTGTGGCGGGCGTGCAGGAAAACTCAAAATCGCTGAAACCTCCCACCTCTTGCGCAAAGAGACCTGCTGAACCTGTTTCCTGTCGATCTGGGCCGCGGCATTGGGCATGTTGGCAATGGCGGCGAGGGGATTGTTAAACATGTGCTGGATGAGGACCGATTGTGAGAAGAGTGGACGATTGTGCTGTCGACTGCACCGATCGCCGTGACGGCAGGCACCCATCTTAAAATAGAAGGGACAGTTCCTAGGCGGCGAAACAGTCGAGCGATCATCGTGATCGGTGGAGGAAACAGGCGAACGGACACTTTGTCCTGCTCTGTGCCATAGATTTGGGCGAGTTTCTGTGCCATGTTTCAGGAAACGATGCAAGCGCACGCACCGAAACAGAAAAACGGCTGGCTACGCCCCGGTTCTCGTCTCAGAATTTCTGCGTCATTCTCTCTCGCCGTACAAATGCCCGCGCCCACTCCAACTGAAGCCGCAGTCCATCCTGTGGTTTTGCTCTCGGCTGTTGGTTTGTGCCATAATTTCATAGGGCCAGACACATACTCATTTCCCCCCCTCGTCAGATCACTTCAACCGCGAAGGGAAGTCTCGGGTTGTTGGTATTCTCCTTGGTGAGAATTTTCGTGGAAAGGTGGAAGTCACCAATTGTTTCGCAGGTCTTTCCCCTTTTTGATGGCGCGCCGGCATCGTTTTTTTCCAGTGCCTTTTGAGGAGAACGACGATGGCTCAACGTGGTTTGTTGATACCAATTATATCACTGCTATGCGTGGCATGTTCCGCAAGGTCAATGGTCTGTCGTCGTGGTTTTATCGACACCGGGCTGACATTCGAACCAGCAAGCGAGGTGATCGTCGGCTGGTACAGCACCGGCCCCAAAATTTGCCCCAATGATCTGGCGATTCACCAGGTCCGAGTGCGCCCCAAAGACAACCGCATCCTGAAAATGACCGAGAGGCGGGCCGCACACTGCCCATCCCGCGTTCTTTGCCGGCAGCCATTTTCCCGGCCTTCCCAACATCGTCCCTGGGACCGTCCTCCCACTTCCCGCCTCACCGTCCCGTCCTTTCGCGCTGCTGGGCCCGTGGGTCTTGCTTCCCTCTTTCCTTCCTGTGGGGGCGCGTAGGTGCTCCGAAGGATGTGCGACGACCCGATCTTCGTCATCATCGACGTCAACCCCAAGGCCGACGAGTTCCCCACCCAGGCATACATCTGCCGGATGCAGGACTCCAAGGTTCGCCCGTGAGTGGTCGCCCATCCGCTCCGATGTTCACCCCCGCCCGCTCTGCTCTGCTCTGCTCTGCTCTGCTCTGCTCTGCTCTGCTCTGCTCTGCTCTGCTCTCTAGGATGGCAGCAAGCTGGTCGAGACCTTCCAACACATCCCCTCCGAGATGGGCGCCCAGGAGGTCCGCACCTCAGTCCCACACGGATGGGAGCGGCGGGCCGGGAACACTCGGCCTGAGATGGCTGGGAGGATGGACGGGGGATGATGCGTGAGCTGACTCGGTGCGGGGTCCATGGGGCGGCGCAGGCCGAGGATATTGGTGTGGAGCACCTGCTGCGCGACGTCCAGGACAGCACCGTCACCTCGCTGCACGCGCGCATCCTTCAGAAATGCTCCTGTCTGTGGCGGCCTCCCCTTTCCCACATCGGCGCTGCGCCCGCGTCCGGGGAGGACGACCGTTCTCATCTCGTTCCGTGCTGCTCTTGGGTGACGCCCCACCAGCCCTGCGGGCCTTGCGGACGCACCTGCAGGAGATCCAGAACTACCTGGACGAGGTGCTGGCCAAGCGGTTGCCCATCAACCAAAACATCCTTGCCCTGCTGCAGGAGGTCTGCCCACCGCCTCTTCGCTCCTCCCCTCCGGTCGCAGGCGCCGCCAGATGCGCACCGCCACCGCTGCCACCACCGCCACCGTCATCGCCACCGCCGTCATCGCCACCGCCGTCATCGCCACCGCCGTCATCGCCACCGCCGTCATCGCCACCGCCGTCATCGCCACCGCCGTCATCGCCACCGCCGTCACGCTGCGGGTCCTCGAACCAACGGCGCTTCCCCCCCCCCCCCCCCCCCCCCCCCACTTTTGCCATGTATCCCCCAGGTGATGAACCTGCTGCCCAACCTCAACGTGCCCGAGCTCCGACAAGCCCTGGCCAGCGCCACCAACGACAACGCAGCCGTGCTGGTGGTGAGCCACTACCTGCGCACCATCCTGGCCCTGCACCAGCTGGTCGACAACAAGCTCACCATGCAGCACGCCCAGCAGCAGCTCGCCGAGCAGCTCGCCAAGAAGCAGCAGGAGGACAAGGAGCGCCAGGAGAAGGAGCGCCAGGAGAAGGAGCGCCAAGAGAAGGAGAAGCAGGAGAAGGAGAAGCAGGACAAGGAAGCCGCCACCCCCGCAGCCCAGCCGGGGGCGACACCTGCCGCCCCTCAGCCGCCCCCCGAGGAGAAGAAGGACAAGTGAAGGGGAGCCCCACGTGGCTCGGTCTTGACGGGTCGATAAGGCGCTCGCGCCATTTGGGGACACCCCCCACTCGGATCTGCTCGGGTTGCTGGCGTGCAAGATTTGCCGGTTGTAGATTGCAACTCCTGGGCGGTGCGAGAGAAAAGCGGGCGTAGATGGAGGAAAGGATCCACTGAAGAATGCGACAAAAAGAGGGCTTCCAAACTGTGATTTCGGAGCCCTGGAAGGTTTGAACGGCATCCTAGATCATTATCTATCACTACTGATTCTGGCAA
Source organism: Paratrimastix pyriformis (assembly GCA_027972325.1). NCBI lineage: Eukaryota > Preaxostyla > Paratrimastigidae > Paratrimastix > Paratrimastix pyriformis. The sequence goes on from JAPMOS010000023.1 coordinate 398,341, forward strand.
CGGCACGGTGAAACCAACCATGCAGAAGTGCACCACCATGGTACCACACTTCAAACTTGCATGCAGAGTCCAACAAAATGAAAGTAGAATTGCCGGGACTCGCAAAGTTCGTTGAATCGTTGGAAGCCAAACAGTCGTTTCGTGGAAGAAGTGCGAAGAAAAAAATTAAACTCAATCGAGGCTGCTGGTTCCTGTAAAAAGTGTCCACAAGCTGGATGGGATGAGGGGATAGAGTGTATCCCAGGGGATTGATAGCCCTTTTACCGCGGCTTTCCTTCCGCAGAACCAGAATGGCTCGTAACTTCAGGAAGACCTTCAAGGGTCCCCGTCACCCATTCGAGAAGGAGCGTCTTGATGATGAGTGCAAGATTGTTGGCGAGTACGGTCTCCGCTGCAAGCGGGAGGTGTACCGCATTGAGGTCATGCTGAGCAAGGTCCGGACTCCTGCACATGCACCAGAGGATGCTGTTGCGCTGAAAATGATAAATATGTGTTGCAAGCCAACCAATGGCCGAACTTCATCATTTGTTTTCTTGGGCATGGTTGATTAGATTCGTGATACTGCTCGCGAGCTTCTGACCCTCTCTGAGAAGGATCCTCGCCGTGTCTTCGAGGGCCCCGCTCTCCTCCGCCGTCTGACCCGCCTCGGCGTTCTCGATGAGACCAAGCAGAACCTGGATTACGTCCTGGCTCTTAAGGTTCAGGATCTCATGGAGCGCCGCCTTCAGACTCTGGTTCTGAAGAAGAAGCTCGCCAAGTCCATCCACCACGCCCGTGTTATGATCACTCAGGGCCATATCCGGTCCGCTTTCCCCAGTTGCCCCACCCTGATTCATACCTTTTCAGCGTTGGCAAGCAGATCGTCACTGCCCCCTCTTTCCTTGTTCGCACTGACTCTGAGGCCCACCTCGAGCTCTCCGCTCGCAGCTCCCTGGCTCCCGGTGGCCCCCTGGGCCGTGTTCGCCGTATGGCCGCCAAGTCCCACCCCAAGGCCGCCGCTGAGGATGCCGCTCCCGCTGAGGATGCCGAATAAGCCGCTTGTTATCAAGAGATCCGAACGAGCCATTCACCTTTGGTTCACCAAGGAGGGTTGAAAAGTGAAGAAAAATCTTAATGAAGATGCGGCACACAGAAAAGAGGCTGTCGGGAATGTTACAAATTGGAAAAGAGCTGCTGAAGCTGCTTCTTCAGCTCCTGCGAATCGGGGTGGAGCGGGTCGATCTGGAGGGCCTTCTCGACCAGCTTGAAACTCTCCTGAAATTCGCCCACCTTGAAGGCCAGCAGGGCTATCGGGGGCTGTGTTGGGGGAGGCCAACGAGCAGAGCCGCGACAGACCGCCGTTGTAGTAGGGCTCGAACATGTGCTCCGTGAGCCGCATGGCCGTGCGGAAGTTGCTCCGGGCGTGGTCGGTGTTCCCCCGGCGCATCTCCAGGACCTGGGCCGGAGCGGTGTTGGCGGCTTGGGGTGCACAGCAGACAGCGGACAGACCCCGAGGTTGGTGAACGCCTCGGCGTGGGCCGAGTTGAGGGAGACTGCGATCTTGAAGGCCTGGTAGGCGAGCCCCAGGTCGCTGATGCCCACGGCGAAGATGCCGATGTTGTACCAGACGTCGGCCATGCAGTCGTCCTCGGCCATGTTCAGCGCCCGCTCGAAGCAGCTCAGCACCATGTCGTACTTTCCCCCCAACGAAGCCCCCGCAAGGCCCAAGTCAGCGGGCGCGCTGGGCCGAGGGTGGGGGGCGGTGCGGGGCGGGGCGGGGCGGGGCCGGGGCGGGGCCGGGCGCGGACCTGGCCGGAGTAGAAGCAGCACAGGGCGAGGTTGTTCCAGAGCTCGGGGGAGTTGAGGCCCATCTGGAGGAGCCGCCGGAAGAAGCGGATGGCGATCTCGGGCTGGTCCGCGTAGAAGTGGTGCGCCCCCAGGCAGGCGATGGCCTCCACGTTGCTGCTGTCCTGCAGCAGCACCTGCACGGCCCCGTGCCGGCGGACGGTCGGGCGTGAGGGCGGCCCTGGCCCCGAGGGAAGGGAGGTGGGAGTGGCGAGGGGCGGGCCTTCTTGTAGGCGATCTCGGCCTTGGGGATGTCGTTGATGGCGTCGTGCACGTGGGCGATGCCCAGCAGCAGCTGGATGTCCCCCGGGCAGCCCTCGCATCCTGCCGGCCGCCCCACGACCCCCGTGGTGGGGGTGAGCGCAGGGATAAATGGCGGCCAGGAGGAGCGGCAGGGGGGGATGGGGGCGCCCACGGACCGCGGGTGTAGCACTCGAGGGCCGTGTTGGGCTGGTCAGTGCGCCAGTAGACCTTGGCCAGCTCCAGATAGACCGAGGCCATGTCCTGCGCCCCCCAGCCACAGCACAGCCACAGCACGCCACAGCACAGCCCCCCAGCCACAGCACAGCCACAGCACGCCACAGCACAGCCCCCCAGCCACAGCACAGCCACAGCACGCCACAGCACAGCCCCCCAGCCACAGCACAGCCCACGATCAGGCGGCTGCTGCTGCCCAAGGGAATGGACGAGGCCAGAGGAAGTGGGTGGTCGCTGTGGGGCGGGATGGGACGGGACAGGGCGGGGCGCGGGCCTGGATCTTGAGGGCGCTCTTGAACTGCTTGGTGGCGTCGTCGAGCATGCCCAGCTGGTACTCGCACCGCCCGATCCGGGCCTTCCACCACCAGTCCTTGTACCTGCCCGCATGCAGCCCCCACCGGTCCCGGTGGTGGTCCCGTGACCGAGGAAGGCAGCCCGTCCACCGAGGGGCCAGGGCGTAAGGGCGGGGCGCCCGAGGACGGACTCGGCCTTTTCGGTTGCCAGGGCGGCCAGCTGGAAGGCCAGCCGGGGGTTGTGCTCCACGTAGAGGATGTAGTCGCACAGGATCTGTCCGTCCCGGCCCGCGGTCCCGGTCGCGCACAAAGAGATGGGCCGGCGGGGGGGGCCGAGCGGAGGGCGGGTTGAGCAACAGGCGACAGGGGCGGACGAGGGAGTCGTGAGGTGTCCGGCCACCGTGAGCCCTGCCTGGGTGCTTCTGGGGGGGGGACCTTGGCCAGCCCGGGGCGGGCGGCGTACTTGGCGAGGTCCAGCCGGCTGGTGTCGATCATGGCCCCCGGGGCGCTCGAGGCCAGCGAGGCCGTCCCCAGCCGCACAAGCCTGCCCGGGCGCGGCACAGCCCACAGGGTCATGCAGCCAGAGTGGGGAACGGGACGTCGGACCCCAAACGGGAGTGAGGGAAGGATGGAGGGAGGGAGGGAGGGAGGGGAGGAAGGCGGAAGGCGGAAGGAGGGATGGAGGGGCAGCGCGGACCGGCCGGAGCTGGTGGCCGGCCTGGCGGTGCCGGGTGCCATGGCCGTCAGGACTCGCTCCAGAGCGCCCGCTCCACGGACGGCCGTGATGGGCCTGGCGGGACCATCCACCCGACACATACCCGCCCCACCCCGATTGATGCTGAGCGCGGCCCCGCCTCCAACTCGCCCCAGCGACCGGACCCTCACCCTCACCTCCCTCGACCCCGCCCGACATCCCACCCGCACAGACCGGGTCGATGTGCTTGGACGCTGGAAGCCCGTCAGGGGGCGGCCCGTCGAGGTCATGGGCCTGGCCGTTCCCGGGGCCGAGCCGGTGCCGGGCCGGGAGGTCAGCGGCCGGGCGAAGGAGGTGCTCGGCCTGGCGACCGGGATCAGCCGAAATGAGCCCGCTCGGCTGGGACAAACCTGGGTGTGTCTGAGGTTGTGTGTCGATCGAGGAGTTGATCGCCAATGCCCTCCTCCTCCAGTTCGGTGTCATCGATATACTGTTTCTGAATATTGGCCAGGAGCTTCAGATACCATGCGGACTGCCAGAAAAAGGAGACGATAAAATGGATGTGGTTTAGACCTCCGACCTGGTCGTAAGGGTTTTTGGCGAGGAGGTCAGAAAGAATTTTTAAGCTGTCATCATAGCGATGTCTCCTGAGGCGCATCATCGAAATTCGCAATGGGTCTTGGAGTAACATCGGGGTTTGGCTTTGCGACGCAGCCGACGTGGGCGGCGGTGCTATTTCTGCCATTCGGGTGCCGCGCCAAAAAAACAAATCCGCGAAGGCGAGCCGGTTCTGACCTGGCACTGGAAGCTGACGGCAGTCTCGTTTTTTGCTGTCCTCTGCGGAAGCATCCTTGCCTGTTGGGTTCCCGAGGGATCGGCTGAAAGTGTCCCGTTGCAGCCGTGTTCTCTTTTGTCAGCATATTCTTCTGTTGCGTAATCGTCGTTCGTTTTGCTTATATAGACCACGTGCCTTTTTTTCGTGTGAATGCCCGACAAATGGGTCATTAAACGGAAGCCTCATTTTAGTGCATTGCAAGGCAGTGGACGCGATCGAATGTGAATCTCCACGGGAGTTTGACCGGCTCTATCCTTGTATCAGGTATGTCTCGTCCCCCCCCCCCCCCCCCCCCCCCCCCGACACGGGTGGGGCGGCCTTATGTTTGATCAAACGCTCTCGGAAATGGAGGATGATTATTTTGTGTGTGTTTTGTTTTGGTTTTGCGATTCGCGGCACCCTTTCACAGGACGGGCCCTTCGTTTCCGACCGCTGTACTTTTTTCGATCTTTTTCGGCCTGTTTGGTCCGTGCTCCTCGCTCAGCTGCCCTCTGACGGGCCCATTTTTTCCTTCAAGGGGGGGACCGCTTCTACCTGGGACACTTGGCCATGGGGTTGGTGAAGCTGTCGAGCTTGGGGGGACTCGGCGTCTGGTGGCTCGTGGACATCATTTTGCTCGTCACCGACCACCTGCATCCCCTCGACGGCTCCGGCTGGGATACACATCTGTGACGGACACGCCTGGATTGCCGGAATCCGGACGACCTCCTGTTGTACCACAAAAAACACAAAGAAAAGGATGCGCGCTTGTCTAGTCCTTCTTCTTGTCCTCGACGGCCGTCGGGGCTGCGGCGGTGCTGCTCTCGGGACGAACAACTTGGTCGCCAACCATGCTCATGAACCTGATCATTGTGATTTGGAAAAGGAGAAATGAGTCCACGAAAAAGGAAAATGCTGCCGCGGGAAGGACCATTTAAATGAGACGATCAGGCCGATGCCGAGGAAAAACATGATATAAACATGAATGTTCACCCAGCCCATAAGATGGCAACTCACAATCAGGAAAAGCAAAGAGGCCATCATCACCACAAAAATAAGATCGAGCCACCTCAGCAGCTTGTTGCTGACCCCCGGATTGAGGAGGGAGAGAATGCCCGTCTCAGGGAAGGGCTTTTCTTCGGATGAAGCAGTGGTTGCAGGGGTCGCAGGGACAGCAGGAGCAACCTCAACCGAGCTCGTGGCGACCGGTGCGGAGTCAGGAGCGGAGGATTCCGTCGTGGACATGTCTATTACCGGTGTCTAATAGGCTCGCTCCGAGAGGTTCAATTTTTTTCTCGAGGAGTTGTAAATGTCAAGAGCGAATAGAGCAGGGACAGCAAGACCAGTCCCAGAGCCCCCAGCACCATCAGATCCTGTCGAGGAACTCCGGCAACTAACCGAAGAGGCCTTGAAAACCACATTGGAAACGGCTCAACAGGACGCCGAGCTTCAGCTGCGTCTCCGCAATCTGACACAGGTTGAGCGGGTCTGCTCCTTCTCTTTAGGTTCTTGATGATCCGACCCTTTTCCTCCAGGATAAAGTTAATCAATATTGGAATGTCGCCCGAAAAGAGGTCGGCTTGCTGAAAGCCCGATTGAAAAACGTTGAGACAGAAATGGAACAAGACAAAGAAGATCACCGGGCGGAGACAAGGGTCTGGACACCCCCCCCCCGCCCCGCCCCGCCCCGCCCCGCCCCAGAGCAGCCCGGGTCTCAGCAGCCCATCCCCCGCACCGCCGCCGCCACCACCACCACCACCACCACCACAGCAAGTCGAGCAGAAGGTGACGGCCGACCTGGACCGGCACGAGGGCGAGCTGAAGCGGGTCGAACTGGAGAAGGAGACCCTCCTCAAGCTCGCCTCGGACCTCCATGAGACCACGTCCGTCGCCCGGCGCCCCGGGCATATCGTCTCGGCCACCGATCGCTCCAACACCATCCCCTCCCTCCTTCCCTCCATCCCCCATGGGCGCCAGGACGGAGAAGCTGAAGAAGGAGAAGAAGGGCCTCAAGGAGGCCTACGCGGACATGGAGGGCGAGTTCATCTCCCAGGTGACCGGCCAGAAGGTGGTCCGTACCCACCCGTCCCCCCCCCCCCCCCCCCCCCCCCCCCCTCCCCCCCTCCCCACGCCCAACCGCGCCCAACCGCGCCCAACCGCGCCCAACCGCGCCCAACCGCGCCCAACCGCGCCCAACCGCCCCATCCGCTCGCCCCATCCCCGCTCACCCAACCCCATCCCCGCTCACCCCATCCCGCACCGGATTGGCAGCAAGAGAACGCGGAGATGCTCTCGAAGTCCCTCGATGCCGAGCTTGCAGCCCTCCAGGTCCCTCCTGCCGCCCACGCCCCGCCCACGCCCACTTCCCGCCAGCCCCACGCCCTGCCTTGACATCCAACTGAAAACGACAATCGCTCACGTGGCCGGATGGCCCCCCCCCCCCCCCCCCCCCCCCCCCCCCCGCGCGCGACGGGTCCATGGGTTGGTGGTGGCTGGTGTCCGTGGCGGCGGGGCAGCGGCGGCTGGAGGAGAAGCTGGAGCGGCTGCGGCTGGATCTCGACCTGCGCCGGAAGGTGGAGCTGCGCGAGATCGAGGAGCGCAAGAACCGCCACATCAACGAGCTCCTCCGCCGCCACCGGGCCGCCTTCGCCGAGGCCAAGAGCTTCTACAACGAGATCACACGCTCCAACCTGCGCATGATCCGCTCCCTCAAGGCCCGCCGCCCCGCACCTGTGCTCCCGCCACCACCCGCCCGTCACCCGCCCCACACCCCCACGCTCGCCCCTCGCCCGCCCCGCACCCCATATGCTCGCCCCTCGCCCGCCCCACTTGCTCACAGCAGTCTGCTGCTGGGACGGGGGCCTGTCCTGCGGTTATGGGCGGGGGGCATGGCGGCGCGTGGGTGTGGCGGCGCAGGCTGAGATCGAGCAGCACGACAAGACCCACGCGGCCATCCTGCACCAGCGGAGCGAGCTGCAGACCCGGACGGACGAGCTGCAGCCCCAGCTCGAGCTGGCCGAGCAGAAGGTCAAGCGGAAGCTCCTCAAGCTCGCAAACTACGAGAAGGCCCGCACCGCGGCCCCCCATCCCCCCATCCCCTACTCCCCCTCCCGCCCGCCCGCCTCCCTCTCCACTCGCCCCGTTCGCTTGGCCGGGTTTTGTCCGGACCGGTCAGCCCCTGCTTCGCTCAGCGGGCCCTGCCAGACAGACCTCCGGTCGTTTGGTGGTCTGACCATCGCAGCCGCGGCTGTGTGCGGGGGTGCGACTGTGTGCGGGGGTGCGGCTGTGTGCGGGGGTGCCTGTTGGACCCACAGGACCGGGCCTCGCTGCAGAACACCACCACCCGGATCGGGGCCATCAGGGAGCAGATCGGCCGCCTCACCGCCGAGCACGACGACCTCGAGGCCCGCTTCCAGAAGGTCCCCCCGCCCCGCCCTCGTCATGCCATGCCCCTCTCCCTCCCTCCCCGCCCCTCGCCATGCCCCGATCCTTGCCGCTCCCTGCCCCCGCTGCTCGACCTCGACCCGACCCCGGCGGCCGCGGGCGTGTGGCCACTGGCGGGTGTGTGGCGGGTTGTGGGGCCTGCAGGCGCAACAAGACCGGGACGACCTGGAGGGGCGTTTCGAGGAGGCCCTCGAGCGGGTCCACGCCAAGTCCCGCGCCACATGCGACGTCCTCAACGCCCGCATCGAGCGGGCCCACCAGGACCTCCTCGAGAAGGTCCCCGCCCGCCCACAGCCCACAGCCCACAGCCCACAGCCCATGCTCTCATGCCCGCCTGCCCCGGCCCCGGCCCTGACCACGACGCCACACCCCACTGGGCCTGCATGCAGGAGACCCGGCTGAACGAGATCCTGCGGGCGTCCCACCTGGACCCGGCCGCGCTGCGGGTGGTGACCCAGCGGCTGGACGAGGTCCTCTCGGCCAAGAACAAGGCCATCCGCGACCTCCAGTACGAGGTGCACAGGGTCACCAAGGTCCGCCCCCTGCCCCCCCGGGCTGCCCCCCCGGGCTGCCCGCACCACGGCGCCTGGGCTCACCCGCTCCCCCACATCCGCTCCTCGGTCCAGGCGCACAACGACGCGGTGCGGGTGTACGAGGCCAAGCTGATCGAGTTCGGGGTGCCGCCCGAGGAGCTCGGCTACGAGCCGGTCCTCACCCGCACCACCACCGGCCCCGCGGGGCTCGTCTCGGCCCTGGGGGCTTAGGCTACCACGCCTCTCCCGCCTGCCCTCCGCACTTGTTGTTTTTGTACCCCCTCCCATCCCCCCTCCCCCCCTCCTCTCCCACTTGGGCCGCCAGGGGCCGCCAGCACGCCCGGCCTGTGTTTGCGGACCGACGCGACGAATGGAACGATGACGACATACACGCATTCCGGCAGAAGACCCGTTCAGGCAGACTCACCCGGGGGCACCTCCTCCTCGGCAGGGGCCGCAGGGGGAGACTCGCTGCGGGGCGGAGAAGAATGCTGCGGCGCCTCGGGTTCGGCAGGTGCAGGGGCGGCCTCGGGCTGGCTGGGCTCGGGCTGGCTGGGCTCGGGCTGGCTGGGCTCGGGCTGGCTGGGCTCGGGGTTCTGGGGCCGGGGGGCCGTGGCCTCCGACGGGACAGGGGCTGGAGCCGCAGGCACGGGAGAAGCCGGGTTGGGCTGCTGCTCAGGGGCTGGCGGAGTCTCGGGGGCGGCAGGGGAGGCGGGGGAGCGGTCCTGAGGCGGCTGTTGCTGTTGCTGTTGCTGTGCGTCTCGGGGAGGGCTGCGCGAAGAGGGTCTGTTCCTCTTGAAGCGCTCGCCAGAGGGTCCCGCAGGGGGCGGGGGCCTGCGGCGATCGTCCCGCTGGTAGTTGTCGTGCGGTGGATAGCCACCGTCCCGTCGGTCATCGCGCCGGTCGAAGGGACGCGGTGGGGGAGGGGGCCCGCGGTAGTCGCGGCCTCCCCGGAAGTCGCGATCGTCGGGGCGCGAGCGGCGCATGGGCAGCCGATCGGGGGGCGGAGACCGGTCGCGCCGATAGGGCGGGAGGTCATCATAGCGCGGAGCAGGGCCGGGTGGGTACCGGGGATAGTCTCGGGGGGGCTCGTCCCGATAGCGGGGTGGGGGCGGGGGGTAGTGGTCGGTCCGGCTTGGGGGTGGTGGAATGGGCCGACTCGGAGGAGGCTGGGAACGGTCGCGGTGCGAACGAGCGACATGGAGTTTCCGACCCTCGTACACATAGCCGCTCTCGCTGTTCATGGCCTGGATGGCGTCTTCGGCATCTTGCGGGTTTTCGAATTCCTGAAGGCACAATTTGATGGATTCCAGTGACGGATGAAGACAGACCACAAAGGCAAAACCGTCCTTCTTATCGACATTGCGGAGGGGACCATAGTGATTGAAAATGTAGACGAGATCAACATTGCCTGGAGGGAGATTGCCAACATAAACGGTGCACCCTGAACGACCAGAAGCAGTTGGGTATCGAGGTGGCGAGGGCGAGCGCCTCGATGGAGGATAATCGGACGAAGGCGGTGCACGCCGTCCGTCGTCTCCATCGCGCGAAGATCCTTCATCCTCAAGCAGAGTGATCATGCTGCCATCAACAGAAGTTCCGGAAAGCTCACGAATTGCATTGATCATCTCATCATGGCGGCTAAATTCCACAACGCCAGTAGGGGCAGCACTCGAGTTGCGGTAAACATTGGCATAGTAAATCTCGGAACCAGTTCGTTGGCGGATGAAATCCTTCAGCTCTTGCCAGCGGAACGATTCAGGAACATTCCTGACAATTACACGATACCCACGTCGTGGACCTTGGCCTTCAGGAGAGCGGGGTCGCGACGGAGGTCCCCGAGAAGTTGGGGGAGGCGCAGAATCAAGGGGAGGGCGATCGGCATCACGGTTCGCCGGACGAGTCGGCGCTCCGCCTTTTGCAAAATCAACCTTGATTCTTGTACCCTCCAGTTCATAACCATCCAAGGCAGAAAGAGCAGCGCGAGAATCTTCGATATTGCTGAACTCCTAGAGAGACAATGCGGTGGCGAGTGGGAGGTTGGGAATAGAGCCAAGAGATAGCGTTGCCCACACCAAGGAACCAAATCGCAACCAGACAGCCCCAAAGAGAAGATCCGAGAGAATTGCGGCACAGGATGGAGAGATCACAAACCACGAAGCCGAATTCACCTTTCAGCTCACAAGATGTCACATTGCCGTAGTGGGAAAAGAGGTCGGTGAGGTGGCGGAGCTGTACACGCTCATTCAGTCTGCCTGTGATTGAAGGGACGCATGAGAACCATCCATTTCAAAAATCCAAGATAACGCACCTACGTATAGTTTTCGCGAGGGCAGCGGGCGCTGATCTGCCATCATGAGGAGAACGACTTGGACAACGTCCCCAAAGGGTGATGAAGATTCCGGAGAGAAAATGGTCTTTGTCTTCCACACGAGGCTCGCGGTCCCACGTTGGATCGAAGACGAAAACAGGGGTGGGAATATGGAAGAGAAGAGAATACCGATCAAACCCATGCATAAAATCATAAACCGGGATCGAGGATCGATCTTCCAATTAAAAAAAGAAAACATCAGATTCGAGCCAAAAGAAGACCCTCATCGAGTAGTAGACCGCATCGGCATGCGATCACACAACTCCCAAGTAATGGTCGGAGATGCTCCGCTCGCCAGAGAGTCGCGGGTGGGTCCAACAACTCACCTCGAGTCGTCGGCATTTTTCCTCTTCGGGGTGGATTTGGGGGCAGGCCTGGAAGAAGTACTGGGGGTATCTTCCTCGGGGGCAGGACGGGACCGCTTCCCACGTGGATGAGTAGCTTTCTTGGTGGGAGTGTCAGCAGAGCGTGGATGCTTCCTGGGGCTCGAGCCTGGAGCAGGGGCATCAGAGCCAACGCTGGTGGCTGTGGCAGCAGGGACGATCTCGAACGTTTGGGTGGGAACTTTCTTCTTTTTTTGCGGCTTCGACTTCTTCGAGGGCGCGGAAGCCTTTTCTCCCATATCGGCGAGAACTTTCTCGCGAATGGTTGTCTGAAACATCAAGTGAACGCCCCGTCAGGAGCTGAAAAGGCACAGCACAGACCCTCTTCTTTTGACGTTGGTCGTAACGTTCTTGCTTCTCGGCCTTTTTCCTTGCCACATGCACAGCTTTAAGCTCGGCGTTTTTTGATTTCTGTTCTAAATCAGCATCAAACGAAGACGATATCATACCGGCAATTTCGAGCGCTTTCGATTTCTGGTGAGGGTAAATGGTTGGATTCACAGAAGGAACAACCAGACATCAGCAAAATTTCCTCCACGTGTTCTGTGGGAAGGCGCAGGCTTTTTCTTTTTTTCGATTGTGTTCTGAGGCTTCGGATTGCGCGGAGGCTGACTTCCCTCAGACATTGCGGACACTTCACCAGGGTTCCAGACTCATTCCGGAGGAGTTCATCGCAGAGTTCGGGGACTCATAGGGGCACTCGAAAATTGTGTCCGAGTGCCAATACCGATGAGTGTATCTCCCCTTCTTCTTTAACAGTTATCTCCTCAATTGCACCACTTCCGCCGGCCTTCGCGCCTTAACGTCCCCGGCAACACTTTTTCTGCCAGTTTTTTGGCAAGTGTCCATTCGATGCCGGTTCGGTTCTTTCTTCTCTTTCTGCCGCTCGTTTTGTGCGCTCCCACTGTTGACATCACTGTTCGGGTTTGGTACCGCGAGGCTCGAGTCTGCAAGCCTTGGGATGTCGAGTCCAACCGACTTTTTGGTGTCCGTCCTAGCTCTGCAATCACAATGTTTTCATTCGGGGCGATCTTTGCGGCCTATCGTGGGACGTGGGCACAATTTTGACTCATAAAGGGAATGATAATTGGGAATCAACGTTACACTGCACCGCTTCGGATGCTGGCAAGACGTCTGCATCCACACACACTGACTTGAAACCTTTCCCCCCACCTTTCCCCCCACACCTTTCCCCCCACGCGCTGACTTGACACCTTTCCCGCTAGCATTTCCATGAAAGTCCTTGTTGATGATTCTCAATGGCAAGTGGGCACCAACGACCAGTTCATTGTGCCGACTCGTTCTGGGGGTGTCGCCGAACTCTATCCTTGGTTTTTTACATCCAAAGGCAGTTATGAATTGATGGATGGCGGGGAGGTTTTTTCTCCCCAGCTCAACAACACTCGCCCCGTGGTGGTGTACACACCTCCGTCGTATCTGGAAAATCCCCATAAGGTCTCTATCCTTCTGCATTTCATCTCCTGGCACCCGCTCAACCCTGCCCTCATCGGGGCACGACAGCCACTCCGCCACCTGCTTGTGATGCACGACGGACAGAATCTCTTCAACGACAGCACAAGCTTTATCGGAGAAGCCTGGCGCGTCCAGGAAGCTGCTGACGAACTGATCACAGGAGGCCAGACGGACGAGGTCGGCTTCGCCCCCCTCCACTCCACCCCACACCCCCCCTCGCGCAAGCCAAGCATTCCATCGTCGGCCACCCACCCACCACCCCCCAAACGTACCCACGCACCCGGCGACATGGACACACGCACTTACCCATCACATCCCCCCCCCCCCCCCCCCCCCCCGCCCTCTCTGGATCTGCGGTTGCCCGCACCGCAGTTTTTGATTGTCGGCCCATACAACACGGCCGATCGGATGAATGAATACACCTACTCGTACGACCCGAAGTCTGTCTATCTCCCAACTCCCCGCTTGGGGGTGTCTGGGCGAGGGCGGGCAGCTGACCATCATTGGCGCCCAGCCGGAAATGGGGCGGGGCCGGGGTGGGTCTGGGCCGGGGTGGGTCTGGGCCGGGGTGGTGGGACCAGTGTCTCCTCACTGTGCGCCTCACGTTCCAACCCCACCCACCCGTTCGGCGGTTCTCCGGGGCCAGGTACCAAGTGGGAGGCAAGGTCTGGCCTTCTCCCCAGCAGTTGGTGGACGCTGTCTGTTGGTGGCCCGCAGGGTGACCTGTACCTTCAGTTCGTGCGGGAGACCCTGCTTCCTCTTGTGCAAGTCTGTCCGCCGCCCCCCTCCGGATCTGTGCCGTTCTCATGCCAGCCGTTGTTCCACAGAAGCGCTACAGGCTGACCGCCGACGCGACTCTGGGCATGATGGGCTCGTCGCTGGGGGGCCTGGTCTGTGTGCCGTTCATCTCCCACCCCCCTCCCTCCCTCCCGCCGCCACCTTGCACCAGGCTGCCGAGCGTAACTGCCGAGCGTAAGAGGCTCATTCCGCTCCCTATCTCACCCGCAGATCTCCTGCTATGAGGGATGGCGGCCGACCCAGGAGCACCCCTTCAGTCGGCTCGGCTGCATCTCCTCCACCTTCGACTGGAACAGCGAGGATTTCCTCAACGTGGTCATGCCCCGGGCGGGGTTCGTTGCTTTTCCCACGTGGGCCCGAGTTGATTGGTTCTTCCTCATAGGGCTCCCAAGCCGGCACCGCTCACCTATCTGGACTCTGGCGACGTTGGAGATGACCTCGATGATCGCGACCAAACAATTCGTGTCCGGGACGCGATGACAAAGAAGTATCATCTCGGAGACACGACACAGTACTACCTCGATCATGGTGCAGCGCACAACGAGCGCTACTGGGGGAAGAGAGTATGGAGGCCACTCCTGATGTTCTACCAGCCGACTCCGCGAGTCTTCTAAACAACATTAAATTGAATCGCGCCAGCAACACGAAAGAAAAGGGTCTTTGACTGCCCCCGAGTGTGTCGTCGCTTGACGCTCGGCGTGACCAGACTGAGCTACCTCAGCCTTGGTTTAGCAGGCAAAGCTCTCGATGGCTTCTGAGATTGACCTTCAGACTTGGCAGCGTGCTGTTGCTGGTGGCATCCCGTCCGAGCTGCCCCAGCACCCCGGTCCGAGTGATCCGAGTAATTTCCTTTCTTCCTCATCGGACGTGATAGGCATCACCTCTGGCATCCCTCATGCCCCGAAGCGGAACCACCAGCTGCAGCCTGCTGAGAAACGCGTCAGTGGCTTATCCGCGTTCGTCATTTTTTTATCCTCTTCATAGCTGGCCCTGGAAAACGCCCTCCGGTACATCCCGGCCATGTGGCACGAAACCCTTGCCAAGGAGTTTCTGGCTGAACTGGAAAACGATGGCCATATTTACATGCGCCGGTTCCGTCCCACCTATCGGATGTACGCGCACCCTCTGGAGCATTATCCCTGCCGGTGCAAGCAGGCCGGTGTGATCATGCTCATGATTCAGAACAACCTCGATCCTGCTGTTGCCCAGTTCCCCGAGGAGCTTGTTACCGTCTGCAGATATTTTTCACCCCACTTTTCGACGCACGGCTCACGGATGTCTCTTTTCGCAGTATGGCGGCAATGGCACCGTCTTCCAGGTCTTTGCATCCGATCCTCCGCGCGCACGCTCCCTCAACCGTCACGTCTTGCCACCTTGCTAGAACTGGGTTCAGTACCTGCTGGTGATGCACTACCTGAGCGAGATGACCGACCACCAGACCCTGGTCATGTACTCGGGCCACCCGCTTGGGCTCTTCCCCAGCCACCCCGACGCGCCCCGGGTGTGCATCACCAACGGGATGATGATCCCCAACTACTCCTCCAAGACCAAGTCCGTGCCCACCGCGCTTCCCCCTTCGCCTCTGCCTGCCCCGCCTGGTCGGACCCTCATGCCCATGCCCATGATGCCCATGCCCATGCCCCGTATGCTCGGATGCCGTGGTGCCTACGCAGCTATGACCGCATGTACGCCCTGGGGGTCACCCAATACGGCCAGATGACCGCCGGCTCGTACGCATGTCCGTCCCACGGCCCCCCTGCTGCCCCCCCGCCCTGACGGCCCCCCCCTGGCCGGTGACGGTTTGGCTGGTTGGCTGATCTGCGGGTTCCGCCCCTTGGCAGACATCGGCCCGCAGGGCATCGTCCACGGGACCACCCTGACCGTCCTCAACGCGGCCCGCAAGTACCTCGGCACCCAGGGGCCCACCATCCCCGGCCGCGTCCGTCCCCCGCCCCACCCTGGCCCCGGTCATCGCCCCGGTCGTCGCCCTCGCCCCCGCCCGGACGCTGACCCTTTGCCATGATCCTTGGTGCAGGTGTACCTGTCGGCCGGCCTGGGCGGGATGAGCGGGGCCCAGGCCAAGGCGGGCACCATCCTGCAGGGCATCTCGGTCATCGCCGAGATCAACGGTCCGCCGCCCCCGCGCCCCCGCCCCCGCCCCCGCCCCCGCCCCCGCGCCCTCCTCACCGACGATGACGACCCGCCTCGGCCGCAGAGGCGGCCCTGATGAAGCGCCACCGGCAGGGCTGGGTGACGGACGTTGCCCGGGACCTGCCCACCGTCGACCGGCTCGTCCGCGAGGCCCGCGCCCAGCAGCGGTCCCTCTCAGTCGGCTACCTGGTCCGTCCCCCCCCCGCCCCCGCCCCCCGCCCCCGCCCCCGCCCCTGCCCCACGGGAAGGATGGGCGCCTCCTCCCCTCCTCGGTGGTCCTGACCATGGCCCCGGTGGGGCGGGCCCCAGGGGAACGTGGTGGATCTGTGGGAGCACTACGCCCAGCTGGCCGAGCGGGGCGAGCACGTGGTGGACCTTGCCTCGGACCAGACCAGCCTGCACAACCCCTACGGGGGCGGCTACTACCCGGTGGGGCTCTCCTTCGACGAGGCCAACCGCATGATGGTCGAGAACCCGGCCCTCTTCAAGTCCGCACCTCCACTGCCTGCCCCCATTGTCCCTCGCGCCCGCCTGGGGGCGCGGTGTGCGGAGCCGCCTTTGTGTGCCCGCCGCCCCGCCGGTGGGCTCATCATCCCCACCTGGGTGGCTCTTGGCGGCTCGGTGGGGCGCAGGGAGAAGGTGCAGGAGTCGCTGCGGCGCCAGGTGCGGGCCATCAACACCTGCTGCCAGCACGGCGTCCGCTTCTGGGACTACGGCAACGCCTTGTCCGTCCGGCGGCCCCGGCGCCTCCGCCTTTGCCCCGGCGATCCTCCCGCACACGCACACGCGCAGACGCACACGCGCAGACGCACACGCGCAGACGCACACCCAGCCCAACGGCTCACATCTGCTCTGGCTGGGCACCCCCCGGGGTTGGGGTTGGGGTTGGGCAGCCTGCTTGAGGCCAGCCGGGCCGGGGCGGAGATCATGAACCCCACGGGGAGCGGCTTCCGGTACCCGACCTACTTCGAGGAGTTCATGGGGGACATCTTCTCGATGGGCTTCGGGCCCTTCCGCTGGGTGTGCACCTCGGGCCTCGAGAGCGACCTCCTCGAGACCGACCGCATCGCTGCCGAGGTGCTCACCGTCCGCCCGCATCGCCCCTCCCCCACCGCCCCCACCATATGATGCCAGAGGCCGCTCCCACCCCGGCCACTGCCACCGCCGCCGCCCCCGACCCCGTGCTCACCACCGCTGCTGCTGCTGCTGCTGCTGCTCGGTTTGGGCTCTGCCTGGGTGGGGCCGTGCCATGGGATGGGGTGGGGCGCAGAGCCTGATGGAGGAGGCCCGCCGGGCGGCCCATCTGGAGGCCGACTTCCGGACGCGGCTCATCCAGCAGTACCAGGACAACCTGCACTGGATCCAGCAGGCACACGCCAACCGGATGGTGGTCGGCTCGCAGGCCCGCATCCTCTACTCCGACGAGCGCGGCCGGATGGCCATCGGGCTGGCCTTCAACCAGGCCATCAAGGAGGGCCGCCTCACCGCCCCTGTGGTCCGTCACCCCGCCCGACCTACCGCCCTACCGCCTACCGCCCTCACGCCCTCACGCCCGGAGGGGAGGTGGCTCGGCACGGCCACTCACGGACCGTCGTCGTGCTCTTGGGGTTGGGGTTGGGGTTTCGGCGGCAGGCCCTGAGCCGCGACCACCACGACGTCAGCGGGACCGACTCGCCCTACCGCGAGACGTCCAACATCAAGGACGGCAGCCAGTTCACGGCCGACATGGCCGTGCAGACCTTCCTCGGCAACGGCTTCCGCGGCGCCACCTGGGTCTCCCTCCACAACGGCGGTGGTGTTGGGTGGGGCGAGGTCATGAACGGTGGCTTTGGCCTGGTCGTCGACGGCACCGATGATGCCGCCCGCCGTGCGGCTGCCATGCTCTCGTGGGATGTCAACAATGGTGTGGCCCGGCGCGCCTGGTCCAAGAATGAGTGCGCTCGGTATGCCATTGCCCGCGCCATGGATGCTGATCCCAACCTCCGCGTTACTCTCGGCGAGAAGGTCGCGGCCAATGTCCTCGATGCGCTCCATCTGTAAACTTGAGCGTGCCCTCCCGCGAAACCTTTTCTCTTTTGGTTGGTTTTCATTGTAATAACCGCAATCGTTGGTCCCGAACGGCTATTTTGGACGCTTTCTTCTAAGCTTTTCGTCTGGGTGCAGTCTCGTTTGCCCCGGAGTCTGTTCGATAGTGAATGGAAGCAAAGCCGCAAGAACCTCAAACCCCTGCCCCTTCTCCTGCCCAGGAGGGCCAGGAAGGCGGTCCCCTTGGCAAGCATTACAATCCCAAAGATGTCGAGGCAGGCAAGTACGAGGAGTGGATGAGGGCGGGCTACTTCCATGCTGATCCCAACAGCCCCAAGCCCAAGTACACGATTGTGATTCCTCCTCCCAATGTCACTGGTACTCTCCATCTTGGGCATGCCCTCTTCGCCACCCTGCAGGGTCCGTCCTCTCGATCTCCCCGCCGCCCCTCACCGCCTCACACTGTCCCGCGTTTGGTCCATCCGGTGACTTCTGCCCCTCAGATATTCTTGTGCGGTGGAAGCGTATGTCTGGGTTCGAGGCCCTTTGGGTTCCCGGCACTGATCATGCCGGCATTGCCACCCAGGTGGTGGTGGAGAAGAAGCTCGCCCGCCAGGGCATCTCGCGCCATCAGCTGGGTCGGGAGGCCTTCCTGAAGGAGGTGTGGAAGTGGAAGGAGGAGTCCGGCTCTCGGATCTGCGAGCAGCTGAAGATGATGGGCGCCTCGCTGGACTGGGACCGGCTCGTCTTCACGCTCGACGAGACCCGCAGCCGGGCCGTGGCGGAGGCCTTCGTGCGGATGTTCAACGAGAAGCTCATCTACCGTGCCAAGCGGCTGGTGAACTGGTCGTGCGCCCTGCAGTCGGCCATCTCGGACATCGAGGTCGACAAGAAGGACCTCAAGAACGACCCCGAGAAGCCCCTGCCCCGGCCCTTCGAGGTGCCCGGATACGACCACCCGGTCTACTTCGGCGAGATCGAGGACTTCGTCTACCCCATCGAGGGCGGCGGCGAGCTGCGGGTCTCCACGACCCGGCTGGAGACCATGCTCGGCGATACCGCCATCGCCGTCCACCCCTCCGACGCCCGCTACAAGGTCGGGCCCCCTCGTGCTCGGTGGCACAGGCGGGGGTGAGGCGCGGCGGGTGGGCAGATGCCTGTGGAAATTCGGTAGTGGGAGTGAGGGTTGATGGCCCAGCCTCCCCCGCCAATTCTTCGTGACCTCATTGCCCCCCCCCCCCCCCCCCCCCCCCCCCCACACACACACACACCACCACCACCAGAGCCTGCACGGCAAGTTTGCCCGGCACCCGTTCTTCCCGGACCGGCGGCTGCCCATCGTGGCCGACGCTGTGGTGGAGATGGGCTTCGGCACGGGGGCCGTCAAGATCACGCCCGCCCACGACCAGACCGACTTCGAGATCGGCCAGCGGCACCACCTGCCCTCCATCAACGTCTTCACCGACGACGGGCACATCGTGGACTTCTTCGCGACCACTCCCGACCAGCGGGCCGCCGCCCCGGCCGCCCAGTTCGTGGGCATGAAGCGCTACGACGCCCGCCTGGCCCTGCGGGAGGCCCTGACGGCCCTGGGGCTCTACCGCGGCCGGCAGCCCCACGAGATGATCCTGAACCTGTGCAGCCGCAGCAAGGACATCATCGAGCCCATGATGAAGCCCCAGTGGTTCGTCGACATGAAGGACATGGCCAAGGCCGCCGCCGACGTCCGTCCGGACCCCCAAAAGGGCCATCGCCCTCCCGTGCCCATGCCCCCCCGCCCCTGCCCCCCCGCCCCGTGGTTGCTGTTTTTCTGATCCCATCGCGTGTCCGCTGCAGGCCGTGCGGACGGGCGAGGTGGAGATCGTGCCGCCCGAGTTCAAGGACGTCTGGTACCAGTGGCTCGACCCCGCCTCCCTCCGCAAGGAGGGCCAGGCTGTCGAGGGTCTGTCGCCCCGTCCTTGGCCCGTCCCCAGCGGGTGGGTGGTGGGCAGGGGGCAGGTGCGTGGGCGGACGGGCCCTCATCCTTTTCTCCTGGATGGGGCGGTGGGCGGTGGGTGGCGGCGGGTGGGGCGGCAGGTGAGGTGCGCGACTGGTGCATCTCGCGTCAGCTGTGGTGGGGCCACCGGATCCCGGCCTACTTCATGACCCGCCGGGGGGAGCCCCTGCCGCCCGACGCGTCCTCGGACCCCGAGCGGTGGGCCGTGGCCCGGGACCGGGATGAGGCCATGCGGATCGCCACGGCCCGGCTGGGCTGCCCGGCGGCCGAGATCGAGCTGGCCCAGGACGAGGACGTCCTCGACACGTGGTTCTCGTCGGGCCTGTTCCCCTTCTCGGTCTTCGGCTGGCCCGAGCAGACCGCCGACCTCAACGCCTTCTTCCCCACGGCCGCCCTCGAGACGGGCCACGACATCCTCTTCTTCTGGGTGGCCCGGATGGTGATGATGTCCCTCAAGCTCATGGGCCGCGTCCCCTTCAAGCAGGTCCCTTGCCCGGCCCGCCCTCCCGCCTCGCCTCACCGCCTGCTCCCTTCGGCCGCTCGCAGGTGCTGCTGCACGCGCTGGTGCGGGACAAGACGGGCAAGAAGATGTCCAAGTCGAGCGGCAACGTGATCGACCCGGCCGAGGTCATCAACGGCCGCACCCTGGAGGACATCAAGGCCCACATCCGCGAGAGCCACCTGGACCCGCGCGAGGAGGCCCGCGCCCTGGCGGCCGTCGACAAGGACTACCCCCGCGGCATCTGCGTGGGCGACAACCCCGCCGACCCCACCGCCCCCGGCTCGGGCATCGACGGCCTCCGCTTCGCCCTGGCCGCTTACGCCGCCGCGGGTCCGGAACCACCACAGCCACCGCCACTGACACCACAGCCACAGCCACCGCCACTGACACCACAGCCACTGACACTGACACTGACACCACAGCCACAGCCACTGACACCACAGCCACCGCCACTGACACCACAGCCACTGACACTGACACTGACACCACAGCCACAGCCACTGACACCACAGCCACCGCCACTGACACCACAGCCACTGACACTGACACTGACACCACAGCCACTGACACTGACACCACAGCCACTGACACTGACACTGACACCACAGCCACTGACACTGACACTGACACTGACACTGACACTGACACTGACACCACAGCCACTGACACTGACACTGACACTGACACTGACACTGACACCACAGCCACTGACACTGACACTGACACTGACACTGACACTGACACCACAGCCACTGACACCACAGCCACTGACACTGACACTGACACTGACACTGACACTGACACCACAGCCACTGACACTGACACTGACACTGACACTGACACCACAGCCACTGACACTGACACTGACACTGACACTGACACTGACACCACAGCCACTGACACCACAGCCACTGACACTGACACTGACACTGACACTGACACTGACACCACAATCGCTGACATGCACTCTCACGGACCCCCCGCATTGCCGGGCTGCCATCTGCTCAATGCTCCCTCGGCTGCCATCCTGATCACCATCCCCATCGCATCATTGCCGGCTGCCATCTGACCTGGTCTGATCTGATCTCCGTCTGCATCGTGGGGCCGGGTGGTGGCGGCGGGGGCGGGGGCGGCGTGCAGCGCGGAACATCAACCTGGACGCGGACCGGGTCTACGGGTACCGCATGTTCTGCGGCAAGATCTTCGGCGCGGCCAACTTCATCCTCAAGTACATCCCCCCTGAGGGCTTCCGCCGCCTGTCCCCCGTCCGCCCAGCCTCCCTGCACCCTGTCCTTGGGATGAGCTCCTTGGGGCTTCGATGGTTCTCCCCTGCTCACCATTTCTCCCCTCGCGCGCCCTTCCCTTGCCTTCCCTTGCCCCGCGCAGGCCGAGCTGAAGGCAGCCCTGCCCGAGATGGGGCCCATGGAGCGGTGGATCATGTCCCGCCTGCAGGCGGCCACCCGGGCGGTCATCGGGGGCTTCGAGAAGTTCGACATGGCCAGCTCGGCAACGGCCATCTACAACCTCTTCTGGGACGAGCTCTGCGACCACTACCTCGAGTCGGTCAAGCCCCACCTCCGCGAGATGACCCGCGTCGCCGCCCAGCCCGCCTCTCCCGAGCGCGTCCGTACCCGGCCCCCACTTTGCCATGCCCTGGCCCTCGCCTTGCCCTGGCCCGCGCCTTGCCCTGGCCCTCGTGCCGCTCCTGGGTTCGGCCCGGGTGGGTCGTGGTCACGAGCTTCTCCTCTCTGCCCGTCGGGCGGTTCTGGCGGTGCTGCTGTTGGCGGTGCCAGGACGCGGCCCTGGCGCGGTACCACCGGATCCTGAGCCTGTTCCTGCACGTGCTCGACCAGGGCCTCCGGTTGGCGCACCCCATCATCCCCTTCCTGACCGAGCACCTCTACCAGCGCCTGCCCCGCCTCCCCGGCGACACCCCCTCCATCGTCATCGCCGCCTTCCCCGTCGCCGACCCGGTCCGTCCCCGGCCATCCCTGCCCCAACCCAACCCCTGGGCTGTTCTGGCTGCCTTGGCCCCCCCCCCCCCCCCCCCCTGATCTGCCTGGGTCTCAGCGCGCTGCCCACTGTCACCGGGTGTCCCGCAGGCCCTCGAGGACGCGGCCCTGGAGGCCCGCACCCAGCGGGCCTTCGACATGCTGCACGCCCTCAACGCCATGCGCAGCGCCACCGGGCTGGGCCGCAACCAGATGGCCGACTTCTTCATCGAGTCCTCCGACCCCGCCGCCATCGTCCGTCCCCCGCCCGCCACCCCTCACGCACACCCCTCTCCCCCGCGCACCACCACGCACCCCCGCCCGACACCGACCGCGCACACGCCTGAGATCTGACGTGGTTCTGTGCTTGCTTGCCTGTCCGGCCCACCCCACCCCATCCCATCCCACCCGGCAGGCCAACGGGGAGGAGTTCAAGGAGGCGCTGATGGGCCAGTCCCGGGCCCAGTCGCTGCACGTCTGCCCCAAGGGCGCCATGCCCGTGCCCGCGTCCGAGTGCGCCAACATCGTCATCAACGACACCACCAAGGCCTGCCCCCGGCACGCCCTGCCCCCGGCCCCCAGCCGGCTTCGGCCCGCCGCCATCCCAGCTCCCCACCCCATCTTGCTCCGCTCCCCCCACTGACCGTCCCCCTCCCTCCCCATCCAATTCCAATTCCAATTCCGATTGCGATGGCCTGGCGGCGGCTGCAGGGCTACATGCACCTGAAGGGCCTGGTGGACCCCGAGCGGGAGCTGGGCTCGCTGTACAAGCGGATGGAGGACACGGTGGTGTACCTCGCCTCGGTCCTCCGCAAGACCATCGTCCGCAACTACGGCACCAAGGTGCCCGAGGCGGTGCGGCGCCAGAACAAGGAGAAGATCGACGGCAAGCTGGAGGAGCTCTGCGCCATGCTGCACTCCATCTGCAACTTCGAGAAGCTCCGCCTGGCCGCCGCCTCGACGGCCCCCTGCCCCCCCGACGTGACCGTGGCCGACCTGGCCGTGGCGGCCCTGCAGGAGCGCCTCTGGACGGCCATCAACGAGGAGCCCGAGCGCCCCAAGGTCCCCAAGGGTCCGTCCGCCCGTGCCGCTCATGTCCCCGTGCCGCCCCGATGCCGGTCCATGACCTTCATCTTCTGCCCCCTGGCCCTGGGACCCCCCTTGTAGGCACCCCGCCCCCACCGCCCACCCCGACGGTTGCCGACTACGACTTCGAGGGCTTCCTCTGGCGCACCGCCGCCGAGCAGATCGCAGCCCGCGTCCCCGGGTACACCCCCCGCCAGGTCCGCCCTCTCCTGTGCCCCCCGCCTTCTCCTGTGCCCCCCCGCCCTCTCCTGTGCCCCCCCCGCCCCTGGCCGCGCCTGGTTTCATCTCCGGCATATGCATGTGGCCCCCGGCGCCCCCCTTCGGCCTTCGGCTGGCGCAGCGGGCCGCCCAGGGTGAGCAGCCTGGCGAGGCCTCGGGGAAGGCGGGCAAGAAGGACAAGGCCGCCAAGAAGGAGAAGGCCGAGCAGAAGGCCGCTGCCGCTGCCGCCTCCCCCGCGGCCGCCCCCAAGGCCGAGGCGGACCCCTTCAGCCAGCTCGACCTCCGCGTGGGCCGCGTCCTCTCCGTCGAGCGCCACCCCCAGGCCGACACGTCCGCCCCCCGCTCGCCCTGCCTGCCTGCTTCCCTGCCTGCCCTGTCTGCTCTGCTCGTCCCGCCCGCCTTGGGTGCTGCGTTCGGTGCTGACCGGCTCCTGGGCGGTGGCTGTGGGTGGGCAGGCTGTACGTTGAGCAGATCGACCTCGGCGAGGGCGCCCCCCGGCAGGTGGTCAGCGGGCTGGCCCGGGTGGTGCCCCAGGAGCAGCTCCAGGGCGCGGCGGTGGTGGTGCTGTGCAACCTCAAGCCCGCCAAGCTCAAGGGCGTCGAGTCCAACGGCATGGTCCTCGCTGGTCCGCCCCGCCCCGCCATGTCCCGCCCCCTGCCATCCCCGCCGCCTCGGCTGGTCCTGATTGGATCTGCCACCCCGCCCCCCGCCCCGCGCGCAGCCGTCCCGCACGACGCGGACCCCCACGCGAGCGCCGTGCTGGAGCTGCTGCAGCCCCCAGCGGACGCTGCCCCCGGGACGCGGCTCCACTGCGGCGGCGAGGCCCCTGCGGCCCCCAAGCAGGTGGCCATCGGGGTGTGGCAGAAGGCCCAGCCCGAGGTCAGCACCGACCCCCAGTGCACCCTCACCTACAAGGGCGTCCCCGTCCTGGCCGGCCCCCACGGCCCCGTCCGGGTGGCCACCATCGTCGCCGCCAAGATCGCCTAAGCGGTGGCCCCCTCCCTGTCTCCCACCTCCTTCCATCTCATCCTCCCTCCCCTCCCATCCTCGGATCTTCTTCACTCCGGAAGCCTCCGCGCGCTGTTCGGGCGGCCGCTGCCAGCGCCCCCCAAACACTGAAGAGTCGTCGCATCCCATCCCGGTCCCGGTCCCGGTCCCAGAGCAGCATAGAGAGGAAGGTGGAGAGGAAGAGGTGGAGGGGTTGGTCGTGGTGACGAGCCCCGGGCCTGTCAGCATGCGGCGCCCCTGGCTGCCCACTGGTCCCTGGAGAGCTCGGCCTCGGGGAAGCGGCTGGGCAGGTCCTCCCGGCGGGCCACCACCCGCTGCAGGTCGCCCCCCGCCCGGCCCGGCTCGGCGGCCGGCACGAGGGCCACCAGGGCCCAGCCGGCCGGGTCGTGGCCCACCGAGTCGGGGCCCAGGGCCTCGGGGTGGGAGGGCGTCGGGGCCACCTCGGCCCCCAGCGGGCTGACCGTGCTGGGCGGCCCCAAGGGCAGTACCCCCTTGGGCGCGGGCTGGCCGGCCCCACGGCCCGCGGGCAGCACAAGCCGCACCCGGCCCACCAGGCCCTGCATGCACAGCCGGTCCAGCCCCTGTGCACGCACGTCCCACCCAGCCGGCAACAGCAGAGAAGAGCAAGGCCCAGCGGCGGTGAGCGGGAGGCTGTCGCTCGTCTGTCGTCGTGGTGCGGGGGGCGGGGGCGGGGGCGGGGGCGGAGGGGACCTGGAAGAATGCCGGCATGGTGCAGGTGCCCTTGGTGCACCGGGCCGCGTAGGCCTGGAAGAGCGGCCACAGGGCCGACGGGGTGCGGGCCTGCAGGGGCCCCCGGTTGGCGGCAAGCTCGCCCAGGGCCTTCAGGGCCCACAACTCCACCAAGCTCAGGTCTGCCACGCGTCCCCCCCGCCGTGCCGCCCACACGTACGCGGTGAGCCAAGCCAGCCCTTCGGGGAGGGCAGGAGAGGGCAGGGAACCGGGCCGCTGCAGACCGCGGAGGGTGCGGGGGACGATGGCGGGCCGGTCCCAGGCGGGCCGCTCGGAGGGGACCAGCAGCCGCTCCATGGCCGCCCCCAGGGCCGCCCCCTCGGTGGCCCCGGCCGCCAGGGCATCCACGAGACCATCCACACCGGCGCTCTGCAGCCCGACACCATCGCCCGCCCCCCAGAGGCAGAGCCCCAGCGGCGATGGTGAGGCACCGGCCAATGAGGGAAGGCCCCCCACCCCAGGGGAAGGGAATGGGTGGCGGACAAGGGCCGGCCAGAGGAGACCCGGGGCGGGCGAGTTGGCCAGCCTGCAGAGGGCCCAGTTCTCGTACTCCTCCGATCCCACCAGCGCCTGCGCCCCACCACCCGCACATCCACCCCGGGCCGGCCGTGGGCAGGACACGGGCATCGAGATGATCATCAGAGCCAGGGAGGGGCCTGTGGAGGCGGGCCGGGGCGTGGAGGGCTGTGGCTACCGACCGCAAGTGCGGGCCTGAGGCGCGGCAGCCAGGGGGCGGCGCGGCCGACGGGACTCCCTGGGGCCAGAGCCGGGTCCCGGGCGAGGGCTTCCTGCCAGGCGGCCAGGGCCCATGCCCCCAGCTGGCCCGCGGCCTGGGGACCCATCAGGGGGGCCGCCGTCCAGAGGATGTCACACCGGAAGCGCGACTGCACCCGCGCCTCCAGCGACCGGGTCACACCCTGCACCACCCCGCCCGGCCCGGCCTCAGGCCACGCACCCCCACGCCAGCCCGCAGGCAGCCCCGGTCCCCAAACAGGACGTGCCAAGCAGGACGTGAAGAACGGAAGGCGGGGGCAGGGCCGTGACGCCCGTGGGGGGGGGGGGGGGGGGGGGGTGGCAGAGCGAGTTCCCGTGGTGTCGAGGGAGGCCGGGTGCGGACGGGGTCGCGGGCGGCCGCGAGGATGAGGCAGCCCCCGGGGCGCTTGTAGTAGGGGCTGGTCTCGAGGAGGCTGTACAGGAACTGCTGGCTCCCCTGGCGGGCGGCCCCTGGGCCCCCCAGAGGGCCGTGAAGGCCTCCAGCGGATCGAGGACCGCCACCAGGGGCCGCCCCTCGTCGACCGGCCCCCGGCCGATGCCCCCCATGCCCATGCCCTCGACCGGCCGGCCCTCGGCCGATGCCCGCATGCAGGACTGCCAGAGGAGCTGCCCCTGGGCCTGCTGCAGGGCGTCCTGCTCGCTGAGGCAGTCCGTCCCCGATTGCCTGCAGGGGCAGGGGCCGGGGATGAGCAGAGCAGCGTCTGTGCCGAGGCGGCCCACCTTGTGCCGTCCTCTCGCTTCCACTCTCGCCTTCTTCCGGAACCGAGCGGGTGGGGCGGGGGCGGCGCGGACCATGTCAGGTCGAAGGGCAGCCGGGCGGCGGGGGCGAGTTCGAGGATCCGCTGGGCCCCAAGCGGCATCGCGGGCCAGCTGGGCGTCTCGGGGCCCTCGGGGGGGGCCAGCCCCAGGGCCGCCTTTTGCCAGTCGAGCGGCCGCCCGGGGCCCAGGGACGCCCCCATCGAGTGGCTACCCACGGGCCCACCAGAGCGCACGAGACAATGAGAGGCAGCCATGGGGGGCAGGGACAACCAGGGTGTGCTCAGGGGGCAGAATGGGAGTGATACGGCTAGGTTGGGGGACGGGTGTGGATGGCCCGCGGTGAGGACCGGATGGCTGTGCGCGGGAGGGCGGGCTGCACTGCAGACATGGCCGGATGGCGGGCCGTGTGGTGGCCGGGCGCCGAGGACCGGGGCCGCTTCTTGCCGGCCGCGGACCCCACGTGGGCGGCCCTCTTGCGTGGGCCCCGTCCTCGGGCCGGTTTGGCCAGGGGCTCGTCGTCCTCGCCCAGCAGCTCGGCCTCGAGGGGCACCGGCTCCCGGTCGGGTCCCTCCCAGCGGCCCCCGGGCCCCTCGGCATCCTCGTCCTCATCCGACCCGGCCGCGCCCCCGCCCTCGCCGCCACTCCCCGAGCTCTCGCTCCCGCTGGCGCCGTCGTCCCCAGTCCGCTCGTCATAGTCTCCATCGCCGTCATCGTCATCGCCATCATCATCGTCGTCATGATCATCGTCCTCCTCGTCATCGGGGTCCTTCTTCCCCCCGTCCCCCCTGGACTCCTTCACCGCAGGCACCGCGCGGAGTTGGCGCCGTGGGGAATCCTCTGCGGGCCCATCGGCCGCCTCCCCGGCTCTTCGGGGCCTCCGGGATGGGGTCCCGGGCCCCCCCGGACTCCGGGCCGCCCGCAGGCCCGGGGACGCCCCGCCATCATCTCCCTCCTCGGCCCGAGCCTTGGATGGAGTGCGGGCCTTCGAGGGGGTGGCCGTCCGCTTCGGGGTGGCCGCCGCGACGCGGAGGACGGGCCGTGGGGACGCGAGGGCGGCCAGGTTGCTGTCGGAGCACAGGTCGAACTCGTCGCCCGTCCCCAGGGCGATCCCGCACGAAGCTGGCCGCGGGCTTGGCTTGGCCCCGGCGGGGGAGGCAGCAGCCGATGTGGGCGGGGCCCGTGGGGTGGTGGGGCGACGGGTCGGGGTGGCAGGGGCAGGGGCGGGGCAGGGCAGGGGCAGGGGCGGGGCCTCGTGGTCGGTCGTGGTCGGGCAGGACGGCCAGCGGGTCGTAGTCGTCTGTAGCGTCGGAATCTGCGAGCGCTCGACGGATCGCCTCCCTAAAAGAAGTGTGGGATCAAAACCAGGGAGGGGACACGCCGAACCTGATGATCCAGGTCTTCCCCGTTCCGGCGGCCCCGTCGAGAAGAATGATTCTTCGGCCCCCATGAGTCCGGACACGGCGAATCGCGGACGTCACAATTCTGAACAACGGTAAGGAGTCTGATGCGGAACCGCGACGACAGACTTGAGAAGATTATCAGCTCCGTAGAGTTGTGTCGTGGGCTGCTCCAGAGCAGAGCGCAACTTCATGCGCACAACAATTTCTGGAGGGAAACACCCACCATTGGCCTGGTCCTGCTGCTCGGCCATCGCTGCCGGACACGGTTCCAGCAAGATAGTGCGCTCAACCGGTGGCAATTGCGGCATGCTCCAGTTTTGGCATCTCGCTCGCTCGGCGAGCACTCAGCCACCAGATGTGGTAATTTCGCAAAGCGCGAAGCTTCTTCCAATTCAAACAGTAGCGAAAAATATTGGGCTTCTGGATGAGGAAATCCTGCCGCATGGGAGCACGGTTGCCAAAGTCAAGCTGGACGTACTGAAACGGCTTGCCGATCGACCCAATGGAAATTACGTCGACGTGACTGCAATGTCTCACATTTTTTGGGGAATTTTCATCTGCTAAATTCGTTCTTCCTGCTGGATTATTAGCTCGCCAACCCCACTGGGCGAAGGCAAGACGACCACAACAATCGGCCTCTCCCAAGCGCTTGGAGCTCATTTGAAAAAGAAGGTCATGACTGTGATCCGCCAGCCCAGCCAAGGTCCGACTCGTCCTTGGCACCCTCACGGGCTACACCTTCACCCAGGTCCCACGTTCGGCATCAAGGGCGGTGCAGCCGGGGGCGGTTACTCACAGATTGTACCCATGGAGGTCGGCGATTCGCGGCTCTTCTGAGATTTGAACCCATGGTGATTCCCCCCCTCGCAGGACATCAACATCCACCTGACGGGCGATTTCCACGCAGGTCCGCGGGTCGTTGTCTCCCCCTGGGCGCTGGGTCGGGGCCAGTGCTGTGGCAGCACCACGGAATCTGGTGTGGTCCACTGACGGGCGCGTGTGGTGGTGGCGTGGGTGGCGTGGGTGGTGTGTGTGTGTGTGGGGGGGCGTGGGTTACAGTGACGGCGGCCAACAACCTGCTGGCGGCGGCCATCGATGCGCGCATGATCCACGAGGCCGGCGCCACGGACGAGCAGCTCTTCAACCGGCTGGTGCCCGAGGGGCGGCCCTTCACGCTGCCCATGCTGCGCCGGCTGGGCCAGCTGGGCCTCGCGGGGCGCACCCGGGACCAGCTGAGCCCCGCCGAGCGGGCCCGCTACGCCCGGCTGGACATCGACCCGGCCTCGGTCACCTGGACCCGGGTCATGGACACCTCGGACCGCTTCCTGCGCGACATCGAGATCGGCCGCGACCCCGAGGCTCGCGCCAAGGGATGCGCACGCCAGACGGCATTCCAGATCACCACAGGTCGGCCGCCCCACCCGAGCAGCCCTCGCACAAACCGCCTGGATATCCCGTGCCCTCACGTGCCGTTGTGGCCGCTCACTCTGTGGCTGTCGCGCTCCGCCTGGGCGCTGGCTGGCAGCCTCGGAGTGCATGGCCATCCTGGCCCTGGCCACCAGCCTGGCCGACCTGCGGGAGCGCCTGGGCCGGATCGTGGTGGGGGTCTCCCGGTCGGGCCGCATGGTCACCGCGGACGACCTCGGGGTCGCCGGTGCCATGGCCGTCCTCATGAAGGAGTCCGCTCGCACCGCCACCATGCACCCCCATGCACCCCCAGGCACCGCCATGCACCGCCATGCACCGCCATGCACTGCCCCAGCCTGCTGTTCTCGGGTGGTGGAGCGCTTCCACGATCACCAGGGCCCCGGGGGGCGGCTGGGGGGGCGCCGCAGCACGATCATGCCCAACCTGATGCAGACCCTGGAGGGCACCCCGGCCATGGTCCACGCGGGCCCCTTCGCCAACATCGGTCCGCCCCTGCGCCCCCCCTGCACTGGCCATGATGGACCCGCATGAGTGTGTCATCTCCCATCATCGCCTCCACGATTGGGGGGCCTCTGCCTGCGGGGCGCAGCGCACGGGAACAGCTCGGTGGTTGGGGACCTCGTGGGCCTGAAGCTGGTCGGCCGGGACGGCTACCTGGTCACAGAGTCCGGCTTCGGGGCCGACTGCGGCATGGAGAAGGTCCCGCACTTGCCCCCTCCGCTCCATGGCGGACCTTGGTGGGGGGCCCCTCCGCTCCATGGCTGACCTGGGTGGGGGCCGGGTTGCGGCGGTCCGTCTGGTCTGCTGGGTGGTGGTTGGGGGGCCGGGGGCAGTTCTTCGACATCAAGTGCCGCATGAGCGGGCTGCGCCCCCAGGCGGTGGTCCTGGTGGCCACCGTGCGGGGCCTCAAGCACCAGGGCGGCGGCCCCCCCGTCGTCGCCGGCCAGCGCCTCCCCAAGGTCCCCACAGCACCGACCCAGGCCGCACCTCGGCCACGCCAGCACCACCTGCCCCCGCCTGGTGGGCGCGGGATGCTCATCCTCTGCGGCCGCCCCTCCCCCTCCGGCAGGCCTACACGAGCGAGGATCTGGGGCTGCTGCGGCGGGGCCTGTGCAACCTGGAGCGCCACGTGCGGAACGCGACCCTCTTCGGGGTGCCCACCCTGGTGGCCATCAACTACTTCCCCACCGACACCCCCGCCGGTCCGCCCCCGCCCCCCGCAATGGGCCACAGCCCAGAGCCGCCCTCCAGGCCCACCCGCCGCCGATCCTAACTAGCGGCCTCCTCATGGCGAGACGCGACGGCTCGAAAAGCACTACAGAGGCGAGCCCCCGAAAGCGAATAGGGCGGTTCCCCCTGGCCGGGCGCGCCCCGATCACCGCCACGCCCACCTCGTCTCACACCTGCCCGCCGCCCACCTCGCCTCTGATGCATCACCACCGCGCCTACTCGGGCTGGGGGGACGGTGGACTGGTGGTGGTGGGGGCTGCGCAGAGATTGAGCTCGTCCGGAAGGCGGCCCTGGCGGCGGGGGCCACCGACGCGGTGGTGGGGCGCCACTTCAGCCAGGGCGGCGCGGGGGCGGTGGAGCTTGCCGAGGCCACGGTGGCGGCCTGCCGGCGGCCGAGCCGGTTCGAGTACCTGTACCCGCTCGAGATGGGCATCAAGGAGAAGATCCACACCATCGCCACCCGCATCTACGGCGCTCGCGACGTCAAGTTCGCCCCCGCAGGTCCCCTCCCCTCCCCGCGCCCAACGCCCATATGCCCGTATGTCCATATGCCCGTATGCCCATATGGCCCATATGCCCATATGCCCGCCCGGGTCACGCCTGGTCCTTCCGGCCGCACCGCCCACGGGTACCTGCGTGGGGCCGGTTCGGTGCTGACGGGGGTTGCCGGTCGGGGGCTCCGTTTCCGTTTCCTTTGGGGTGGGGCTCGCCGGACGGCGGGGGCGGGGGGCGCAGCGGAGCGCAAGGTTGCCCTGTACGACCGGCTGGGGCTTGCGGGGCTGCCCGTCTGCATGGCCAAGACCCAGTACAGCTTCAGCCACGACCCGGCCCTGAAGGGGGCCCCCTCGGGCTACACGCTGCCCGTCCGGGACCTGACCGCGGCCGTGGGGGCGGGCTTCCTGATCCCCGTCCTGGGCGCCATGCAGACCATGCCCGGCCTGCCCACACGGTCCGCACGCACCCTGCAGCCCCTGTGGCTCTCTCGGGGCGATCTCCGCGACCGCGCTGTCCTCCCAAGCGGCCCGAGCGATATTCTGACGGTGGCGGCGGCCCCGGTGGTGTGTGCAGGCCGGCCTTCTACAACATCGACCTCGACCCGGCCACGGGCCGCGTGGTGGGCCTCAACTAGGCCCCCCCGACCTGCCTCCTGGGCGGGCCAACGAGGCCCCCCGCAGGTGGATGTGGATCGGCCCCATGTATAGCCAAGCATATATCGGCCTCCCCGCCGGTCGCCGTGGGGGAGGATCATGATGATTGTATCGATAGCGAGGTCTTGTACAGACGAGCCATGCGGCTCTTCAGAAGAGAAGAAGAATAACAGCATGTAGCACCACCACCACCACCACCACGCAGCACCGCAGGACCAGTGGGCAGTGGGTGACAAGGGGATGGGTGGACACACCAATCCCGCCCCGCCCCCCGTCCTGGGCCTCCCAGGGCATGAGGGGCGAATGCGGGGGCTGCTCCTCCGCTCAGATTCCGAAGCAGAAGCCCAGGCGCGGGGCGGCCCCGAGGGCCCTCCTGTGGGCCGGGGCGGGGGCCGCCGGAGGGGCCGCCTGGAAGAAGGGCGCCCGCACGGTCCAGCTGAGGGCCGGCCGGGTCCCGTCCATGTCGAGCCGCTCCAGGGCGGGCAGCCCCAGCTCAAGCTCAGCCTCGGGCGGGCGGCCCCCCCGGGCCGGGGGGGCATCCTCCTCCCCCTTGGCGGCCTCCGAAGAGCCCCGGTTGGCGGCCGGGGGCAGGGGAGACGCCTCGGGGCACCAGTCGGCCAGGCTGAGCAGCCCCAGGGTGGCCGGCCCGGCCAGGGCCAGCCGGGGGAGCCGCAGCCCCACCAGCCGCAGGGCCCGCAGCCCGGGCAGGGCGGCCACCAGGCCCAGCGCCTCGGCAACATCGCCCGGGGGCAGCCGCAGGGCTAGGGCCACCGCCCGGAGCGGGGCTGCCCCGCCAGCAGGCAGCGGAGCAAGGCGGGCGAGGGCCGGTCCAGCTTGGCCAAGTCCAGCATCTCCAGGGCGGGGGCGGGGCGGGGGCGGGGCGGGGGGCGGGGCGGGGGCGGGGCGGGGCGGGGGCGGGGCGGGGGCGGGGCGGGGGCGGGGCGGGGCGGGGCGGCACCTCCGGGCCCGCGGTCGCCTCCTCGGGGGCCCAGGCGAAGGCCAGCGGGTGTGCGCGGAGGGCGCACTGGTCGTCGAGGACCAGCTGGCGCAGCCGGGGGCTGGCGGCCACCTCCAGGCGGCCCGTCTGGCCGAGGCAGACCCAGAGCCGCGCCAGGCCGGGGCCGCCCAGGCGGAGCCACTTGAGGGGGGCCCCGACCACGGCCATGTGGAGGGTGGCCAGCGAGGGGGCCAGGGCGAAGGCCCGCCCGGGCCGGTCGTGGGGGTGCACCGTGTAGCGGACCCGGGTGAGGCAGGCCAGCCGGGGCAGCAGCGAGCCGTCGCAGAGGGCGGCCAGGTCGGCCCAGCCGCGGCACTGGACCCCCTCGAGCACCCGCAGGCTGGGCCACAGCCCCAGCGGCTCGGCCCAGGCCCCCAGGGACAGCCAGCCGATCGCCCCCGCCAGCCGGCCCGGCCGGGCCATGGGGCAGGTGATCTCGAGGGTGGCGCCGCTGGGGATGCCCTGCATGCTGACCAGGGACGGGCACCGGAGCACCACGTGGGGCCGGACCGTGACGCCGGCGAGAGCCGAGACAGCGAAGGTGACCCGCTCGATGCGAGGGCCCTCCAGCACGATGGGGCTGCCCGGGGGGGCCTCGCCCAGGACCAGGGTCACCTGCCGCAGCCGCTCTCCCGCCACCAGGACCGCCGCGTCGCCGGGCGGGGGCCCGGCCACCCCCAGGCGGAGGCTCTCGAGGCGCCCCATCAGCCGGGGCGCGTCCGCCAGGCGGGGCGCGGGCTCGGCGGGGCCGGTGGTCAGCTCGAGGTGCCGCAGGGCGGGCAGTTCGGACAGGGCCAGGAGCAGGGCCGGCAGGGCGGCCCCCGGGACCTCCTCCAGCGAGGCCGACACGAGGGAGGGGGCGCAGCAGGGGGCGGCCAGCAGGTCGAGGAGGGCCCCCAGGCGGGCATCGTCCAGCCGGCTGGACATGCGGCACGTCAGCCCCTGCAGGGCGGTGCCCTCGTAGTCGGCCTTGTTGGGCGGGGTGTACTCCATGCTGTCCAGGTGGGCCCAGCTGGCGGTGGGCCCCTGCGCATCGGGGGACTGCCCGTTGAAGGTGGCCAGGCCGGGGAAGAGGGCCCCCAGGTGCATCGACCGGGGGACGGCCATCGGGCGCGAGAGCAGCCGCTCCGTGAGCGCGTCACGCACCTCGAGGGTGCGCAGGGTGGGGCAGGGCGCAAGGATGCGCAAGCAGGGCAGCGCGTAGGCGGGCAGCCGGAGGGACAGCGAACGCAGGGCGGTGCACGAGGCGGCCAGGGCCCGCATGAGGGGGTCGGGCTCCCAGCCCCCCGGCAGCGTCCCCACGGCTAGGTCCTCCAGCTGGGCCCCGAGCACCCCTAGGATGTGTGCAAGCGCCTCCATGCAGAGGCCCGCCAGGCTGGGCAGCCGCAGGGTGCGGAGCGTCGGATGTTCCCCAAAGGCGCGAGCCACCCAGCCCCCGTAGGTGGACACATCGGTGCCGCATTGCCAGAGGGCCCGCTTGGGGGAGAGCTCGAGTACCTCCAACTTGGAGCAGGGGCCCACAAGGGCCGCGATGGCGGTCGCGGTCGGGACGGGTGTGCCAACCTCAGTCAAGAGGGTATCGGAACGGGGAAAGGTGTCATCCTCTTCGCCCAAGTCTGGCGGGTCAATGTTGAAAGAAATACTCCGCATGCTGCCGAGGGTTAGCCTCCGGGTATGGCGGATGAGACTGAGGAAGAGACAATAAGTGCGGGTCGGGCAAATCGAACGGTTGATGATTTGCAAAAGAAGGTCCGCGGAAAGAGAGGAAAAAAGAGTGTCTTCGCCGAAAGAGGATTCGTCCAATTTCGGGAGCTTGGGCTGTTTCATCGAACGAGAATAAAAAACCGTAATCTCAACGACCAAAAGGAGATTCGAACAAAGCCCGGCCGGTCTTGATTTTTGGCGACGGCTTTTTGCCGACGCCGTGGATTATTTTCCCTGTGTTGAATGAGTGACTTAATTGACTTGAAGAGGGCCATTCTTTTGCGCGACATTGGCGCCCTTCAGCAATTTTTCCGTCGATCTCAGAACAGCCAGGGGTTGGTGAACTGGGTTGACGAGGAAGGCCTCACACCACTTCATCACGCCTGTACAAACGGATTTTCTGAGATCGCCACCATGCTCCTAAGCTATGGCGCACTCCCTGATTGTCGAGATCGGGTCCGTCACCGCGACACCACTTTCTCCTTTCATTTCCGATGGATTCGTCGCAGGTTGGGCGGACCCCCCTCCACCACGCCTCCTTGCGTGGATTTGCCGAGACCTGCGCGGCTCTGCTTGCACGGAATGCGAGCCTGGAGGCCCAGGACAAGGTCCGCTCGGGGTCCGCTCGCGTCCCGTCCGGCTGACCGGCTCGCAGGATGGCCAGACGGCCCTGCACCTGGCCTGCCGGGGAGGCCATCTGGAGGTGATGCGGCTTCTGCTGGACCGTGGCGCCGGCATGGAGACCCGCTTCACCGTCCGCCCGCCCGCCCGCCCGCCCGCCCGCGGTGGTGGGCCCCGGGTTGCGCCCATCCCCCATCCTCCATCCCCCCATCCCTCGGTCATCTCCCTGGGCACAGGAGGGCGGCCGGGCCCTGCACCTGGCCGCGGTGCACAAGCAGGTTGGCGCCCTGAAGCTGCTCATCGAGCGGGGGGCCCTCCTCGACGAGCCCGACAAGGTCCCCACCCGTGACCCATGCCTCACCTGCCCCGTGCCCCCACCCGTGACCCATGCCCTACGCCGCCCTTGGCTGGGACACCCCTCCGCCCGCCGCCGAGCCGCACCGCAACCTCCCCGCATCCCCACCTCGCGGGTGCCCCGGCCGGGATGGGATGGGGACGCGTGCAGAAAGGGGACACCCCGCTGCACCGTGCCTGCCTGAAGGGCTCCCCGGAGGCGGTTGCGGTGCTGCTGGAGGCGGGTGCGGCCCCGGAGGCTGTCGACCAGGCCGGCTGGCGGCCCCTCCACCTGGCCTGCGTCCAGGGCAACATGGACGTCGCCGCCCTGCTCCTCGCCAGGGGCGCCCGCCTCGACGCGCCCTTTCCGGTCCGCACTCACCCCGGGCGGGCAGGGGGGGGGGGGGGGGGGGGGGGGAGGGTATGGGCCGATGGAGCAATGGGACTTTGGCCCGCGCAGTGCCTTGACGTTCCTGGGGGGTGCGGTGGGTGCCGTACTGTGCGGTGCCGTGCTGTGGTGTGGGCGCCGCCAGAACGGGCTGCTGCCGCTGGGTATGGCCGCCCTGCGGGGCCACGTGGGCATGGCAACCCTGCTCCTCGACAGGGGCGCCCCCATCGAGGCCCAGGTCGAGGTCCGTCCCGCCCCGCCGCCCCGCCGCCCCGCCGCCCCACCGCTCCGGGGGATGGTGGCGTGTGTGGGCCATCCGCGGGTCACGACTGCCGGCCGTGGGCGTGCCCATTCCTCACGACGGCCTCTTCCATCCCGGCCGGGCGGGGGGGCTGGCTGACTGGGCGGGCAGGGCGGCGGGACGGCGCTGCACCTTGCCTGCAAGGAGGGCATGGAGGAGCTGGCCGCGGTGCTGCTCGACCGGGGCGCCGACATCGAGGCCCAGGCCAGGGTCCGCCACCACAGACACACACACCCACACCCACGCACACACGCCAGCCTCGGCCCCGTCCCCTGCCCTCCCCTTCCCCCAGCCCCCTCCTCCCCTCTCCCTCGCGGCGCTCCCCGCGGCTGCCGCTGGGCTCACGGCGGCCTGCTGTGTGCTGTGCTGTGTGCTGTGTGTGCTGTGTGTGCTGTGTGTGCTGTGTGTGCTGTGTGCTGTGTGCTGCGGGGGGCGCCCATCCAGAACGGGGCCCGGCCCCTCCACCTGGCCTGCGCCTACGGGCACATCGACTGCGCGCACCTGCTCGTCGCCCGGGGCGCCCAGCGGGGCCCCCAGGACCGGGTCTGAGGGCCCTCCTCCCCGTGGCCGCCCCCTCCTGTCCCTGTCTGCTGCTGACCCTGGCTGATCCCTGGCTGCCTTCCTGCCTTCCTCCACGGGTGGACGGTGGGCGGGTGGGGTCCGTGCAGGCGGGCATGCGACCGGCCGACTTCGTGCCGGCTGAGAAGCGACCCCTCTTCGACCAGCTCTGGGCGGTCCGCACCCCGCACCCCGCACCCCACACTCCACACCCGCATGGGCCAGCGCAGGCCAGTACGGCCGGCCGTGTGTCCGCTGGGCTGCTGACCGGGGGCCGCTTCATCCGTGGGGGCGGGCGGGGCGTCCAGGGCCGCTACGTGCGCACCAGGCGGCAGGAGGCCCCCGACCCGCGGGCGGCCGCCACTGGGCCGGCAAACATCCTCCCAGACAGGCGCCGCCAGGGCCAGCAAGGCCAGGGTCAGGGGTCCCCTGCCCCCTCAAGCCAGCAGGCTGGCTCGGGGTTTGCCCCTGAGGGCGAGGCCACCGACGAGGGACCGCCCGGGGCCCCGCAGCCCCAGCGGCCGCATGCCCCCCCACCGGGCGCCCCGGCCCCCACCCCGCAGCAGCAGCAGCAGCAGCAGCCCGAGCAGTCTCCGCCCGGCCAGGCCGCCCCCACGTCGCCCGGGGGCCGGAAGGCTTCGCCCCGCCTGGGGCCACTCCTGGTCGGGGGGGCCGCCGGGCCGGGGGGCCGCTACGTGCCGCGGGTCTCGAGCCCGCTGGCCCGGGTGCCGCCCCTCTCGGCCCAGCCGCCCAGCCCCTCACCCCCGCCCTCACCGTCGCCCCCGCCCACCCCAACCGCCGGCGCTCTCGAGGCGGCCGCCGCCATCCCGCTGCCCGCGCCCCAGCCCCAACCCCAGGCCCGCCACCCACCCTCGGCCGAGGCTGGGACGGGGGCGACCTTCATGGGCGCCGGGCCGGCCCTGGGCGGCGCCGCGGCCCTGGCCCTGACCCGTGGGACGGGGCCCGCCCCCTTCGGCAGCGGCTCCCCGGGGTTGCAGCCGCCAAGCCCGCCAAGCTCTGTCGCCGCACCGCTCGCCCAGCGACCGGCCGCACCGCCCGCCGCAGCCCCATCCCGTCCGCACCGCCCCTCGCCTGCCCCGCCCCGCCCCGACCCGCCACCCGCACCGCCTCGCCCTACCCTGCCCTGCCCTGCCCTGCCCCGCCCCATCCGGGCCGCTCGATTGATGGCCTGCGCGTTCCCTCTTCCCCTTCTGGGCGGCCGCCCCGCAGCGGCCATGGTGGAGCCCGGGGATGGCGGCGGGTACCCGTTTGGGCCGATGGGCCTCCTGGCCAGCGGACCCCCGGGGGCCCCGCCCTCGACGCCCTTCGTGGGGCTGCCCCCGCCGCCCCTGCCCGCCAAGGCCCCGCCTGCCCTGCTCCTCGCGGCCCGGCCGGCCCCGCCCATGCCCCAGCCCATGCCCCAACCCCATCCCCAGGCCGCACCCGCTCCCGTGGGGCGCATGCCCGGGTCGGCGCCTGGCCTTGTTGCCGGTGGGGGCCCCGAGCCCGGCAGCGCCCCGTCGCCGTACGGCCCCCCGCTGGGCCAGCTGGCGGGCCTCCAGGCATCCGACTGGCCGCAGCCGTCTGGGCGCCCCAGCAGCCCCGCAGCAGCCTGGGCCCCACCGCGGAGGGCCACCCCGCCCGCCCAGCCGGCCGGCCCGGGGCTGCCTCTGCTGCTGGGGGATGTCGACATCCCCGCCCCGCCCTCCCCCGCCCCGTACCCCCAGTCCCCACGGCCCCCCGGCCACGGCACTCCGCCGGGCTCCCCCAGACCGGGACCAGCACCGGCCCCAGCACCAGCACCAGCCCCAGCACCAGCACCAGCCCCAGCACCAGCACCAGCCCCAGCCCCAGCGCCGGGACCAGCGCCGGGACCAGAGGCCGCGGACCCGATCGGCGCCTCCAGCGGCGGGTGGCCCTCGCCCGAGGAGCGCCTGTTGCAGCGGAAGGCCTGTCTCGGCCCTGGGGCCGCTCGGGTGCCAGGGCTCGCCCCGCCCATCGCCATGCCGCGTGGCCGCGTGGCCGCCGCCATCGAATCCGCTCCTGCCATCTTCACACGCCCCCCTCCTGGTGCGGCGGGTGCGGGTGGCCTGGCTGCGGCTGCGGCTGCGGCTGCGGGGCTGGCGGGCCGCAGGTTGCCGACCTGGAGGCCTCCTACCGGACCCTGGCCGCGGCCCTGACCTCGGGGGCCCTGCCACTGTCCCTGCCCGTGCCGCTGCTCTCGCTGGGGCCCTTGGGGCCCTTGGGTCCCTTGGGGCCCTTGGGGGGGCTGGGGCCCCTGGCGGGGATGCTCGCCCTGCCCGGCCTCCCCGCCCCGCCCGCTCAGCAGCAGCAGCAGCAGCAGGAAGCCCCGGCGGACTCACTGGAGCAGCAGTACAAGGCCAGCAGCCCGCCCTCCGCCCCCACCCGTCCCAGATCCACCCTTGCGCATGCCCCCGTGCACCTGCCTGCCCCCGCCCCCTTCTTCTTGGCGGCCCCTTCTTCTTGGCGGCCCCTTCTTCTTGGCGGCCCTTCTTCTTGGCGGCCCCTTCTTCTTGGCGGCGCCTGACCGGACTGGCCGCGGGTGGGGCTGGCGTCTGGTGTGTGTGTGCTGGGCGTGTTGGGCTGGACAGAGCGCCCTGGCGGAACGCGAGCTGCTGGCCCGGGGGCAGCTGGAGGCCCTGAGACTCCTCCTGCGCGCCCCCCAGGTGGCCCCGGCCCCGGCTCCCCCTCAGCCACAGACGGCCGCCCCCTCGGCGCCGGCTCCCCACGAGCCATCGGCCTCGGCCCAGCCTCAGGGCGTGCAGGGGCAGCCCGCGGGCCCCCCGTCGGCCCCGTCGGCACCCGCCGCGCCATCGCCCCCACGGCCCAGCGGCGACCGTCCGCCCGCCCCGGCCCCCCAGGCCCCGGCGCCAGCCCACGCACCCGCACCCGCCCAGGCCCCGGCGGCAGCAGCCCGGGCCCCGCCGGCCGTGGGGCTGCCCAGCGAGGCCGTGGTTTCGAGCCCGCCCACCCTCAGCCCCGCCGTCCTCAGCTCGCCCCTCACCCGCCCCCCACAGCCCCAGCCGCAGCCGCAGCCGCAGCCTCAGCCTCAGCAGCCTCCACCCCAGGGGCCTCCCGTGCTGCCATCGTCATCAGCCACAACCCAGGCGGGGCGACAGGGCGCTGGCTCGAGTGCGGCCGGCCCCCAGGCGGCAGCTGGTTCGCCCCCCCAGGGGCAGCCCCGAGCGGCCGCCTCCACGGCCCCGCTGCTCGACATGACGCCAATGCCGACGGCCGCCCTGCCCGCCCTCGCATCCTCGCAGGCCCCGCCGGCCCCGGTGGCGATGCATGCACCAGGGGGCACCGGCCAGGGAAAGGCCCCAGGGGGCATCGGCCCAGACCGCCAGGGGGGCACGCGCTCCGAGGCCCCCAGCGACCGGCCCCCCGCAGCTCCGCCGGCCGCTGCCCCAGCCCCCTCCGGCCCGGCCCTGGCGGCCCCGGGTGGCTCCACCTCACCGACCGGCCCCCCACCCCCCCAGCCGGCGCCATCCCCCCAGCCGGCGCCACCCCCAGCCGGCGCCACCACCATCCGTACAGCCTGCACAAGCCAGCCAACCCGCGCCAGCCACCAGTTCGCAGGCGTCGCCCCTTCTGCCGAGTCCTGCCGGCCAACCTGCCGCCGCCGCCGCCAGCCAACAGCCTGCACAGGCCCGGGCCGACCAGCCCCCTGCCGCCCAGCCGCAGCCGCAGCCGCAGTCGCAGCCGCAGTCGCAGTCGCAGCCGCTGCCCGAAGGCCAGCCGCCCGGTGGCCACAGCCCGAGGCCAGCAGGGTCGGCGCCTGCGACTTCAGCCAGCCCCGGCTCGCGGCGGCCCGATGAAGCGATGGCGGCGAAGGAAGCCGCTCCACCCGCCCCACCCGCGCCCCTCCCGGCGGCCTCACCGGGCGCAGCTGCAGCCCCCCGTGCGGTGGGGGCCGCCCCGGGGCCGGGCGGGTCGAAGCTGCGGCAGCGGGTCTGGGGCACCGCCCAGCAGCCCGAGGGCCCCACCCGGCTGGGGCGGCTGGCCCTGGCCCTGCCCCCCTACGCGCCCCGCCCCGACCAGCAGGCCCCATCGGCAGCCCCGGGCCCGACACCGGCAGGTGCCCCCGCCCATTCCCATGGGGCCGGCGGTCACTCCGCATCAGCCCCGGCGCCCGCCCCCCGCCCGGGCGCCCGTCGCGAGCCCAAGAAAGGGAGGCCCGGCCGCGGGGGCGAGCAGGCAAAGGCCCCTTTACCGGCAGTACCGTCGGCCTCTGCTGGGGCCGCAGCACCACCGGGACGTGGGGCTGCGCGGCCCTTCGCGGGCGGCCGGTCGGCGGCCAGCGGCCATGCGGCATCCGGGAGCCCCCGCCCCCTTGGCGCGCCCTATGCCCAGGG
The DNA here is from genome assembly GCA_027972325.1 of Paratrimastix pyriformis. Lineage (NCBI taxonomy): Eukaryota > Preaxostyla > Paratrimastigidae > Paratrimastix > Paratrimastix pyriformis. The sequence continues at coordinate 439,190 of JAPMOS010000023.1, forward strand.
CCCCGCGCCCCGCCTTCCCGCCCGCAACGAGGTGGTGGAGGAGGAGGACGCGACGGCTGACGAGCTGACCGATGACGATGGCGAGGAGGAGGACGAGGAGAAGGACGAGGAGAAGGACGAAGAGGAGGACGAGGAGGACGAGGGCCGTGAAGACGGGCCCTTGATGGTGGATCTGGGCGGGCTGATGGCTGCCGAGGAGGACGATGTCCAGGTCGAGATGAGGCCAGATGCCGACGAGGGCGAGAGTGAGGGGGACCGTGCCGAGGGGGACCGGGACGAGGGGGGGGACGAGGAGGACCTCGACGCCCGGCCCAAGGGCAAGAGGCGCCCCCCAGCCGCGGCCCCGCCCGCCATGGCCCACGGCCAGAAGCCGCCCTCGGGCCGCTGCGCAGGGGCCGCTCCGAGGCCGCGCCCCGCCCCGCCCCGGACGCCCTCGCCCGCCTCGCTGCCGCTGCCCTCGCTCGGGGGACGCTCCCCACCCGCTCGCGGCAAGGCCCCAGCGCAGGGACCTCCCGCGGCTGCCCCCTCGAGCCCACCGCCTGCCGGGGCCCCGCTCAAGGGCGCGCCGCGGTCCACCTCCTCGACCCTGCCCCCGGGCGTCCTGCCGCCCCACGGGGCCGCCCACCGACATGCCCCCGCCCCTCGGGCCCCCCAGGCCCCCGCTCCAGCTGCGGCCCCCGCCCCCCGCCCCCGCCCCCGCCCCGAGGGTGTCCGGGGCTCCATCGGCCGAGGGCGACGAGGGCGCGGCGGCGGCCATCTGGGAGGCACCCGTCGTGCAGCCCGGCCGGCGCATCCTCGCGGCCCGTGGCAGCCCCTCCTGCCACCCGCCCAGCAACCCCATGCCCATCATGCCCATGCCCACTCAGCCCCCGGCGGGGCCGGCATCGGCCTCCACGCCCCCGCTCGATCGTCCGGCAGCCTCGTGCTTCCTGGCCGTCCCAGCGGCCCGCCGACCCCCCGGGTCGCCGCCCTCGCCCACCCCGGCGCCCACCCCTGCAGCCTCGCCGCCCTCCCCGGCACCCTCGCTGCAGTCCTCGGCCTCGGCGGTGGCCCTGGGCGCCCCGCAGCCGCTCGTCTTCTCGTCCAGCGCCCTGGCCACGGCCCCCCCCGTCCCCAGGCCGCACCTCGCCCCGGCCCCACCGGGCCCCACCACCCGACCCGCCGCGCCCCCCGGGGCCGCACTTCAGCGCCATGGGGCCACCGCAGGGCCGGCCGCCCCCGTCCCGAGCATCCCCCAGCCGCAGCCCGCGAGCCCGACGGCGGCCCTGGCGGCCTTCCTGGCCCACGACCTGCCCGCGGCCGAGGCCGAGTGCGCCGCGGTGAGGCAGCTCCTCGACGCGGCCCAGGCTGCCCTCCTCGGGGGTGGCGGCCTGCCCCACGGGGCGGGCGGCTCCCCGGGGGGCCCCGACCAGGCCGGGCCGGCCCTGGATCTGGAGGCCCCGCTGGCCTGGCCCCCGCGGGCGGCCCTGCCCACCCTCGAGGAGCTCCTGGCGCCCTTCATGCCCCGGCGGCCACCCGCGCCCACCAGCCCCCGCCAGGGCGGGCCATCCTCCTCCTCATCCGTCGCCGGACCGGCCGCACCGCCTGCTGTGGTCCCAGGCCCGCGCCCCCCTGCAGCCAGCCAGGCTGGGGCCCTCTCCGCCCCATCGGCGCATCACGGGCCCGCGTCCATCAGCCTGCCCAAGACGACATCCCCAGTCCCCGCCCCAGTCCCCGCCCCCGCCCCCGCCTCGCCCCCGCCATCGCCATCGCCAGGTGGCGCTGCTCCCGCCCCTGCCGCCCAGCCCCCAGCAGGTGGCCCTTCCGTCGCCCACCAGCCGCCGCCCTCGCCGCCCCGGCTGCCCTCGGGCACCTCAGAGGCGCCCCCAGCCGCACCATCGGGGCCACCATCCCCGCCCGCACCCACACCCGCCCCGCCGCCGCCGCCACCACCTCCACCACCCATCGCGGTCTCCCCTTCCCCGCAGCAAGCGCAGGCCCGGCAGCAGCCTGCCGTGTCGCCCCGCCCAACCGCTGGCCCGGCCCCCGCTGTCGCTGCCCGTGCCGCGGGCCCTGCCGCCCGGCTGCCCGATGGGGGGCCCTCGGTGGGGGTCGGGGTGGCCGGCGGCCCCTCACCCGCCTCCCTCGAAGCACCCGCCAAGGCGCCGGCCCTCCCGCCCGCCCCCGCGGGGCTGGCCCTCGAGCGGCAGCTGGGCCCTGCCCCCACCCATGCTGATGCCGGGGGCGTGGAGGCTCGTGCCGAGGGGCGGGCCGCTGCCGCTGCGGACGGTGGGTCGGCGGCCCCTTCGCCTTGGGCGGGCGCGGCGCTGCTGGGGAAGGAGCCGGCCCCTCCGCTCGTGCCGGCCCCTCCGCTCGTGCCGGCCCCTCCGCTCGTGCCGGCCCCTCCGCTCGTGCCGGCCCCTCCGCTCGTGCCGGCCCCTCCGCCCCCGCCCAGCCTTGCCGGGCTGACTGGCCGCCCCTCGGGCAGCCTCCTTGGCGCCCGGGCCGCACTCACGGCCGCCACGGCGGCGCCCCCGGTCGAGTCGGGACCATCGGGCCCACCGGCCTCTGCCGCCGCACGGGTGTCCCTGGCGCCCCCCGGGGGCCCCCTGCTGCCCGACCGGCCCGTCAAGCAGCGCCTGCCCGCGTCCGCCCCGCACCCCCACTGCCTGCCGTGCCCCTTGCCGCACCTGCCCACGCTCTGGCGCCCGTCCCGCCTGACTCACCGCCCGACCCTCCCCGGGACCTCGCCACGGCTGGGCGTCGGGACTGGGATGGTGCTGGTTGGCCCTGCCATGGCCCCTGCCCTGCCCCTGCCCCTGCCCCTGCCCCTGCCCCTGCCCCTGCCCCTGCCCCTGCCCCTGCCCCTGCCCCTGCCCCTGCCCCTGCCCCCCTGCCCCCTGCCCCTGCCCCTGCCGCCCCGCCGCGACCCCAACAGCCCCAACAGCAGCCCCAGCCCGACGCGGTGGCTCCGGTGCCCCCGGCCAGGGCCCCCGCCGAGGCCGGCTCGGTCTCGCCCCCGGGCAGCCCCACGCCCCCGCCCGCATCGCCGGCCCCCTCGGCCCCCTCCCAGTGGGGCTGGGGCGCCCCCTCGGCCCCGCCCTCGGAGGCGGTGCCCCAGTCCCCGCGCGGCACCGCCAGCCGGCCCGGCAGCCCCTCGTCGTCCAGCTGGGACTCGTCCTCCGCCGCCTCCCGGGCGCCCTCGGCCCCGCCCAGCCCCGGCCCCGGCCCCCGCGGCAGCGCCAGGCCCGAATGGGCGGCCCCGGCAGCGGGCAGCCTCCCAACCGGCCCTCCGGGAGCCCCCGCGGCCCCGGCCGGCCCTCCCGCCCCCTTGGGCCCCGCTGGGGCGCCTGTCGGCCCCGCCCACCGCCCCGGCAGGGCCCTGGCCGCCCCCACGGGCGGCTGGATGTGCGAACCGCCCCAGCTGGCCCTCCCCGAAGAGGCCGGGCCCGAGGGAGCGCCGGAGACGGCAGTGGCAGGGGCAGGAGTAGACGCGCGTCAGGCCCAGCCTGAAGGCACCCAGCAACGCCCGGAACTGCCCATCAAAGTGCCGATTCTGCCCATCCAGGTGCCTGCCTTGTACCCGCCCTCGCCCCTCGGCAGGCCCTTCGCACGTCTGGCCCCCGCCCCCCCCCCCGCCCCCCCCCCCGCCCCACAGCCGGCCCTGTGGCCCCCGCCACGCCCGAAGGGGAGCCCCCCGCCGCGGAGCCTCGGCCTGTCCCGGGGGCAGAAGAGGCCGCCGGGGCGGGGCCCGAGGAGTCGGACGGGGAGCGGTCCCAGTCCCTCTCCATGTCCGCCTCGGCCTCGGCCGCCCGGCTGCAGCCCCACCTGCCCGGAGCCCCCCAGCCGCCCCCGCTGGGCGGGGGGGCCGAGGCCGTCTGCTCGCTGCCGCCCACCCTCGGCGCCCGCCTCTGCGCAGGCCCGGGGGTCGTCCCGTCCCCCACGCCCCTGCCCCCGGCCGCCCCGGAGTCCCTGCCCCTGCCCCTGCCGCCGCCGCCGCCGCCGCCGCCGCCGCCAGCGGTCCCCAGCCCGCTCGCATCTCCCCCGGCTCCCCCATCGGCTCCCCCATCGGCTCCCCCATCGGCTCTCCCATCGGCTCCCCCGCCTCCGCCAGCAGCCGCCCCGGCACCTAACCCAGCCGCAGCCACAGCCGCAGCCGGTCCCTCGGCAGCCCCACCGGCGGCCCCATCGGCGACCCCGCCAGGCCCTGCCTCCACTGCCCCGTCCCGGTCCGGGTCGCCGGGAGCTGCGCAGGAGCCGCCCCAACGCCCGGAGGCCGCCATCCCCGCCACCGCGACCATCCCTCGCCCGGAGGCGGCCATCCCTGCCACCGCGGCGACCAGGGCCCTGGTCCAGCCCACCGCACAGTGGCAATGGCCGGAGGGTGTCGCCACTGCTGGGGGGCCCGAGGCGGCGCTTCCGACGCCCCAACCCACGCCCGCCCCCGAGGCCGAGGCGCCCCGCCCCGTCGTCCCTCTCGGCGGCCCGGCCCCCCCTGAGGCCACCGCGCCTGTGCATCCCGGGGCCGCAGACAAGCCGCTCCCTCCGCCGGCGGGTCCCGCGGCCAGCCCGCAGCCCTCGGCCCCATCAGTGGGCGCCGACACGGCCCACGCCCCATCAGTGGGCACCGGCACGGCCCACGCCCCCGACCTGGCGGCCCCACCGCCATCGGCACCGCCACCGGCACCGCCACCGGCAGTGGGGACCCTGGGGACCCTGCAGATGCGCGCCCTCATGACGGCCGGGGCTCCCACAGCCGCAGCCGCAGCCGCCGTGCCGCCGGGCGAGGCCCCTCGGGCGGCCCCCGTGGCCCGGCCCCTCAGCCTGACGGCCCCCTCCCTGGGCGGCCGCGGGGCCACGCGCTCCTCCAGCCCGGCCTCCCGCCGCCTGCCCGCCAGCCCCCAGGGCCGCCTCAGCCGCCTCAGCCTGGCCCTCCCCTCCGCTGCCGCGGCCGCGGCTGCCACCCGGGCAGACGGCCCCGCCAACAACAACAACAAGGGCCCCTCAGCCGCCTCGGCCCTCCAGCCCCCCCAGGAGATGTCGCCCGCCCCCGCCCCCGCCCCCGCCCCCGCCCCGCCGTCGTGACCCAACCACCGACCCTGCCCTCTTCAACAGCCAGCAACTTCGATCACACACCCGCAGCCGCAGCCGCAGCAACAGCAACACCCGCAGCAACACCCGCAGCCGTTGCCGTTGCCGTTGCCGTTGCAGCCGCTGCTGGGCCTCAAGACGAGGGCGCGTCCATGCCCATGTCCATGGCCTGGCTGGCCGAGGGCGAGGGGACTCCCGAACAGACCCCGCCCCCCACGGCGCCCCGACCCACGACTCCACCGCAACCGCAGCCTTCAGGCCCTGCGCAGGCCGCCCCAGCGCCGCCCCAGGACGCCCCCGTCTCGGGTCCCGATGCGCAGCAGCAGCAGCAACAGACGGCTCCAACCCCGGCCCCCGATGATGCACGCCAGCAGCAGCAGGCGGCTCCGACCCCAACCCCAATCCCATCTCCAACCCCTACCCATATTCCGGCCCCGGCCCCCGAGGATGCGGCCCCCGAGGAGCAGGAGCAAGCCGGGGCAGTGGGTCCGGTTCCCTCCGAGGCCGAGGCCCTTCACCAGGGGGCATCCTGGGCCTGGGCCAGCCCCCGGGCCCCATCGCCCGGCCCGCAGGGCGCCGCCCAAGCCGAGGGCCCGCAGCCACAGGGCCCGCCCCACCAGGACGACCGCGCCCCGCGCCCCGACGGAGCCTCGGAGGCCCCCCCATCGCCCCCCGAGGCGGCCCCTTCCGAAGAGGCGGCCACCCCGCCCCCAGCCGGCCTGCCCACGCCCACCCGCGAGGAGGCGGCGGCGGAGGCGGATGATGACGCCGAAATCCCCACTCGCCCACGGGTCGCCCCGCAGCAGGCGCCTCTTCCTGGGGGGGCGAGGGGCCCCACCCGGGGCCGGTCGCTGTCGCAGGTGCAGCCCTCGCCCCGGCCGGCGCCCTCGCCGCGCATCCCGTGGGAGCTCCTCGACGGGCCCCCGCCGCCCCCGCCCCCACTCACGGCCCTGGCCACCCCCGAGGCCCCGGCCCGCACCCTGGCGACAACGCCGCCGCCGCCCCCCGAGAGCGACGTCGCCCTCGGCCCCCGGTGGCTGGAAGGCCTGGCCCCCTCGCCCGCGTCCCCGACCGCCCGCCCACGGCCGCCCTCCGAGAGGCGGCCCGGGCCCCGCCGCCCGTCCTCCTCCTCGTCTCCCGCACCGTCGCCCGGCTCGTCGTCCCGGGGCCGCCCGCCCCCGTCGCCCTCGGCAACACCCGCCGCCGCCCCCGGGTCGCGCCTCCGGGCCACCCAGCAGCAGCAGCAGCAGCAGCAGCAGCAGCAGCAGCAGCACCACCGGGCGGCCCCAGAGTCGCCTGGCACGCCGCACCGCCAGGCGGCGCCCCCTCCACCATCCCCATCGTCCATTCAGCGCCCCGGCCGGCCGGCCGCCCACGGGGGCCCGCCTGCCTCACCCCAGTCTGGCCGCCCTCGGCCGCCCTCGACCCCGCCAGCCTCGCCCGGGGGGCGGCCTCGGGCCCCCTCGAGGGCATCGACATCGGCCGGGGGGTCGCCCTCACCCGCGCCCGCGCCCGCGCCCGCGCCATCATCCACCCCGCAGGCCCTCCGTCGCAGGCCCTCCTCTTCAGGCCGCGGCGCGCCCGAGCGGGCCGTCCCGCAGGCCCCTGGCAGCCCATCGCCGCCCGGCTCCCCCGCACAGACAGGTCTGCCCCCGCCCCCTTCCTGGCCTGCCCCGGTCCCCCTGCCCACTCCTGGCTGTGGCAAATGCAACAACCGGGCTGCTCGTCTGGGCGGATCTCCGTCGGGATGCGCAGGGCCTGCCGCGGCGGGGCTGGCGCACCTGAGCCCGGCCGACCTGGGGCCGCCCCCCCTGCCCGCCTCCGTGCGGCCGCCCCTGCTGGGCCAGGGGCCCCTGGGGCAGTGCTTCCTGGCGGCCCTCCAGGGGCGCCCGGTGGTGGTCAAGGTCCCCGCGCCCCCCACCCTCACGGCCCCGTCGCCGATCGCCTCCCGCCCGCACAGCCGAGGATGGGGTCTCACGGGTGGTGTGCCGGGCTGCTGGGGCGGGTGGGGGCTGGGGGCAGGTCTTCTCGGGGCGCCTCGGGTACAGCAGCTTCCTCAGCTCGCAGCTGCAGCGAGACGTGGCCCCCTTGGCCCAGCCGGCCCTAGCCACGGCCTGCCGGCAGGCCTGCCCGCGTCTGCTCATCCCGACCGGAATCGTCCTGCCCGCCGCCACCCGGGGGCCCCTGCCCGCCGCCGGCCCATCGTCCGTCCCGCCCAGTGGCCCCCCGCCCTGACTGCCGCTCCCCCCCGACGCACGTCCTCACCCTGCACACTGTATCCGACACGTCCTCACCCTCACCATCCACCCCGTCCGTGGCCTTGCCCGTCCGGATGACCGGCAGCCGGGGGGCCGGGGGCGAGGGGCTGGCGGGGCCGCTGCGTGCGGACGGGGTGTGCCTGGTGAGCCCCTACTGCGGCGGGGGCAACCTGCGGGCCTTCCTCTCCAAGGGGGCCATCAGGCCCGGCCAGGCCCGGCTGGCACGGCACGCCCCCCTGGCCCGGGTGCGGCCGGCCCCCTGGAAGGAGCGCCTCCGGGTGGCCCTCGAGGTGGCCCGCATCCTCGCGGCCCTCCACTCGGTCCGGCCAGCCCCCGGCACCCCGACGGCCCGCCCCCCTGCCGCCCCTCGTATCCGTCCTTCACCAATCCTGATCCACCACCCCGCCCCGCCCCGCCCCGCCCCCGCCGCCCCGCCGCCCCCGCCGCCCCCGCCGCCCCCGCCGCCCCCGCCGCCCCCGCCAGGCCCCATTGCGAATGCGGACCCGCCCCCGGTGCCTGAAGCCCGAGAACGTGCTCTTTGACGAGGGGGGCGGAGTTTGGCTGGCCGATTGGGGCCTGCCTCAACTGCGCCGCATTGCCGAGGGTCTTGCCGCAGCCGAAGGGGGCGGGTGGCCCGATTGCTCGGTCTACAGAGCACCCGAGGTCTCTATCGCTCTTCTTCCGCGATCTTCCTCACATTCAAATTCCAGATGGAGAATATGCTCACCCACACAGAGAGCAGTGACATTTTCGTACTGGGCCTCATCCTCTGGGGTCTGAAGCGGCCCTCATCCTCTCCTCTGACAAAAATGTATAGAAATGGCAACGCTGCATCCCTGGCAATGGCCGCAATGGGCAGACCCGCCACGTCTCGGTCAATGTTTTGCCAAGATGGGTGGTGCCGAGGGTCTGCTTCGAGCAAATCCCCTGCCTCAAGATGTACCCCATGGATGGGGCGATCTTGTCTTGAAATGTTGGGCCTGGCCACCCGAGGAACGGCCCACTGCCGACCAAGTCGTCGATCTTCTCCGCGAATTTGAGTAACTCTGCTCGGTTTCGAACCGGTTTGAGTAACTCTGCTCGAGCCAAGAAAGACACGAAGGCAGAGTGCCCCGTCCGAAGCCGCCAAATCATCCAAAAGCAAAGAGCCCGAAACCTCTGAATGGAACCTCAGTCTCCCGATGCCGGACTCGCTTCGAGTTACACTATATCCTGCCCCCCTGGAACTTACGATGAAGGTGTACTTCACCACACTCTGGCCACGGTGTTCCGTCAGTGGCAAACATCCAGTCCAACTGCAAACTTCCTTGGCGAACGTTCCTTCCTGGCCGATGGGCAGCGAGGCAACTATGAGTGGATCACCTACGATGAAGCTGGGAAGATAGTAACCAATATTGGCTCTGGTCTCCGCTCTCTCGGAATCGCTCCTGTCTGTGGCTCCGAAGCGTGCACCCTGATGACGATTCTTGCGAACCATAGGGTGACCGAGTCGCGATTATGAGCAAAAACCGCACCGAATGGATGCTGGCCGATCTTGCCTGCTTCTGCTACGGTTTTATCAGCGTTCCTGTTTACGACAGCTATTTCCCAACTGACTGCGAATATATTCTCCAGCACTCAGAAAGTCGCGCTGTTTTTGTTGCTCGCGAAAACCTCGACTTCGTCCGTCGTTCTTCCTCTCCTTCGTCCCTTGGCTCAGCCTCACGCATCCCGGCAGATCAACCGCGTCAAAGCCACGTGCAGTCAGCTGCAGTACGTCATTCTTATGGACCGCCGCGCTTCCGACAAGGAGTTTGCGGGGGGCCACCACGACCTGATCACCCACACCATGACGTCTGCATGCCCGGAGCCCAATGCCCAGCCGTTCCGGTCATCGGTGGGCCGTGGACCTCACCGCGCCTGGCGGCTTCAATGTTTCTTTGCTGGGGCGCTGCTCTGGGATGGGAATGCTGATGATGGTGATTTGATGGCCGGGCTGTGTGGCACAGCGAGGTTGCCGCCATTGGGGCGGGCCAACCGCTGCCCGACGAGGCCGTCACCCAGGATACCATGGCCACCTTCGTCTACACCAGCGGCACCACCGGGTCGCCCAAGGTCCGCACGCCCCTGCCCTCGTCCTTGGCCAGATGCTGTCATGGAGGCGGTCCGCCCCCTGATGGCTGATGGCTGATGGCTGATGGCTGATGGCTGCTGACCTGGCGAGGCGCATTCCATCTCACCGGTGGCTCTTCCCCTTCCCTTCCCTTCCCTCTGCTGGGGCTGGTGGGGCAGGGGGCCATGCTGACCCACCGCAACATGATCTACGGGGTCTACGGCCTGGGCTCCCGGCTCTCGCACGTGCCCTTCCAGGACGCCCACATCGGGTCCGCCACCCCCCACCATCTACCTGTCTCCCCTTGGCACGGCTCCACGCCAACACGGGACCTGTGTCTGTGCTGGTTGGATGGCGGGCCGCAGGTACCTGCCGCTGGCGCACATCTTCGAGCGGGTCGTCGAGCTGCTCGTCGTCAGCCGGGCCGGCGCCGTCGGCTACTCGCAGGGCGTCTGTGGCCCCCCCACCCCCCACCCCCCACCCCCCCACACACACACACACTGTCCACTGCCCGCCCCGGCCGCCTGCAGGCCCATTGCTGCCCATCCCGGCCGCCCCGACTGACCTTGGGTGGGGCGGGACTCGGGGCCGGGCAGGACGTGTCCAAGCTGGTGGACGACATCCGGGTCCTGCGGCCGACCATGCTGCCCGGCGTGCCCCGGGTCTTCAACAAGACCTATGCCGCCCTTCGGGCTGCCGTCTGTCGCCCCCTGGGTCCTGGCTGTGGCGGGGGCACCGAGGGGCAGTCCATGTGGGCCATGTGTGCCGCGGGCGGGCTCGAGGTGGGCTGCGGCTCATTTCGTGTCGCGGCCTGGGATGGTGCCGGCCGCTGGGGAGTGCAGACCGAGAGCGGCTTCTTCCTGAAGCGGTGGGCCTTCAACCTCGCCTACAGGCACAAGGACCGCGCCCTCGACAAGGGTCCGCCCCCCGCCCCCATCCCCCGCCCCCATCCCGCCCCCATCCCGCCCCCATCCCGCCCCCATCCCCCGCCGTCTGGTCGCCCGCCACACAGTCTCCTCCCTTCCGCTCCGCTCGGCTGGGGCCGGATGAGGTCTGGTCTGACCTTTTGTGGGCTGTCTGTGTCGGCTCGGGTGGGGCGGGGTGGGGCGGGGACCTCTGGGGGGGCGCAGGGCAGGAGACCCCGCGGACGGACCGGCTGATCTTCAACAAGATCCGGGAGCGCTTCGGGGGCCGCATCCGGCTGATCTTCTCGGGGTCGGCACCGCTGCCCCCCGAGGTGGCCCGCTACCTGCGGGTGGTCTTCGGCTGCCCGGTGGTCGAGGGCTACGCCCTGACCGAGACCTCCTCCTCGGCCGCGGTCACCTCCACCGACAATGTCACCTACGGCAACGTCGGCTTCGCCCTGCCCGGCATCGAGATCAAGCTCAGTCCGTCCCCGGCCCCGGCCCCCATGGCCCTGCTCCCCCCCCCCCCCCCCCTCGGCCCGGCCCGCCCCTCACGCGGTGGGTGATGTGGTGGCGGGGGATGGCTGGTGGCCGTGGGGCGCAGTGGATCTTCCCGAGATGGGCTACCTGGTCCAGGACACGCCCCCCCGGGGTGAGATCTGCCTCCGCGGGCCGGCCGTCTTCCAGGGATACTACAAGGACCCCGCCACCACGTCCGCCCCCCTGCCCTCCCCTGCCCTCCCCTCCGCTCCCCCTCCGCTCCCCTCCGCTCCCCTCCGCTCCCCTCCGCTCCCCCGATTTGCGTCCCCGCGGGCCATGTCGGCTCACGGTCCGGGTTCCATGGGCCGGGTTGCTGCAGAGCGAGCGTCCTCCGGGACGGGTGGGTCCACTCGGGCGACGTGGGCACCTACGTCATGGGCAACCGGCTCAAGATCATCGACCGCGTCAAGAACGTCCGCACACGCCCCCGCGCCCCCCTCCCGGCCGCCCCCTTCCGGCCCGCCCCCTTCCGGCCCGCCCCCTTCCGGCCCGCCCCCTTCCGGCCCGCCCGGATGTCGCGCTCCCGTCTGACGGTCATCTCGACGCCCGGGGGGCGCGCTCGGTGCCGTGCAGATCTTCAAGCTGTCCCAGGGCGAGTTCGTGGCGGCCGACCGGGTGGAGTCGATCTACTCGGCCTCGCCCCTGGTGAGCCAGGTCATGGTCCACGGCGAGCGCACCATGAACGGCCTCGTGGGGCTGGTCGTCCCCAACCCCGACGGGGTCGCCCACTGGTGCCAGACCAACGGCCAAGACCCGGCCCTGGTCCGCCCACCGCCCACACGCCCACGGCAGCCCTTGCTGGTGTCCCGCCTGGGTCCCTCTGTGCCCACTGCCACGCCGGCCCCTCACCCGGCCCTCTGCCCTGGCGGCCTTGCGGCCTTGGCTTGGTGTCTGGGCTCTGGGCATCCCCGCAGGCCCAGGACCGTGCGGCCATGGCGCGGCACGCGGGCCTCAAGGAGGCCATCGTCAAGGACCTGGCCGCCCGCGGGGCGGCCGCCCAGCTGCGCCGGTTCGAGATCCTGCAGGACATCCTGGTGCTGGGCCAGGAGTTCACCACCGAGAACCACCAGATGACGCCCTCCTTCAAGCTGCGCCGCGAGGCCATCCGGCGCGCCTACGCCACCGAGCTGGCCCAGCTCTGCTCATCCATGCGGCCCGGCTCGTCCAAGGTCCCCGAGAAGCCCCTCTTCTCGTAGGCCGCCGACACCCCCGCCGCCGCCCCCTGCTGCCGAGTGGACCCGTTGTGCATACCGCCAGAGTGCCTCCCTTCCCTCCGCCGTTGTTCTCCTCCACGGCACCCCTCCCGGCCCCCAACCACCCCCATCTGCATCCCCCTCTCCGCGGCGCGGCGCTGTCTGGGGCTGTTGTTCCCCTTCCCCATGGCGCCCGTGGGTGTTTGTGCCTGTTTTCGCCTGGCCGCGCCGCAGTCGGAGGGGCTGCTCTCTGTGCAGCCCGCCTGGCTTGTTCCCGCCCCGCTCCCCCCTTCCCCCTGGCCCGTCGGTGCCCTCGCATGGTGGCGGTTCGCTTTTCCTTTGGTGGTCTGGTTCTTCGCGTTTTCTTTGGCTTTTCCCCACTTCGTGCCCCCCGCCTCCTTGGTCGTGCGTGGCCTTTGTCGTGTCTGTGTCGCGTCTTTTTCGTCCCTCTCCGCCGACCGGAGCCTCCGCTCCCCCCACTCACACCGCCCTCCTCCGTATGCATACCCGGGCGGCTCTCCATCCTGCGCCCCTTCCGGCCCTCCGGCTGGCGGGCGGCGGCGCTGAGGAGACCCGCCCCGCCCCAACAAGGCTCCCCTCCCGCCCGAGAGGAGGCAAGGCGCCATGCCGGGCCGCCCCCCCGGCACCCGCCTCGCTCTCTTTGTGTGTTCTTTTGCCCCCATCCCGCCCCTCGTCGTGCCCCTGGCCTGGCCTGGCCTGGCCTGGCCCTCTGCCAGTGGGTCCGATTTGGTTCGGTTTGAGCGTTCGCCTGTTCTGCTGTGCGTCCCCCCCGCCCCTTCCGTTCGTGCCCTGCATGATCGACGAGAAGCAACAGGAGATCATCGCCCAGTTGGGTCGCCCCGGGTTGCCGTTGGTAGGGAAAGGGCAGCGCGAGACCCAAGGACATCGTTCTGTCACCTTGCGGAGACAACGCTCAATTTGATTCACAGAAGTCTGTAATTCACATTGGCGATCGCATTTTGCTGCATTCTTCATGGGACCCATTCATTTGGGAATTCTTCGTCTGTTCAACTTCAAAATCAGACATAATGAAATCTATGAGATTCGTCTTTTTTTCTTCCGTTGATTTCGGGGGCGCCCAGTCGTTTCTTTTTCTGAGACGGCATACATATGTCAAAACCCCACAGGAGCAGGTCGTCAAAACGAGAGCATCCCCGGGAACGTTCACTGAGTGTCGAGCGAGCCACTCCTTTTCAGAAACATGTTCGCCTCGCTTCGTCGTCTTTTTGTTGGGTTCACCATTTTCGTTGCTCTAGGGATAAATCTGCACGGTATGATCGGCAGGAGCGCATTTGGGGGAAGTCGGGTCTGTTTTTCGTCTGAGTCCCTTCCCGAGTATTTTATCTTTCCCTCAGGGCAAGCTGCTCTCGAGCAAGCTCGTGTGTGCTTGGTGAATGCCACCGGTTTGGGTGCCGAAATTCTGAAGAATCTCGTTCTTCCCGGAATTGGCACTTTTCACATTGTTGATGGGGCCACCGTCAGCCCTGTTGATACTGGGAACAATTTTTTTGTGACCCGGGCCGAAATCGGACAGCCTCGTGCGACTGTTGTCGCCAATCATCTGGCCCGCCACAACCCCTTCGTGAAGGGGGGCTCGACTGCCCAGGATCCGCAGGCGCTCATGACTGCCCAACCCGAATTCTTCGCCCAGTTTTCGTTGATCATCCTGTCTCAGTGCACCCCCGCCCTGGTCCAGCAGTTCGGCGGGTACTGCGAGCAGCACCGGATCGACCTGATCGTGGCCCGCTCGGCCGGCGAGTTCGGGTCTGTCCGCCCCCACCGGTTTCATGGGGGGCCGCTCACCGGTGTGGGTGCCGCTGCACGCGCAGGCTGATTCGACTGTACGCGCCCGAGCACACGATTGTTGAGTCGAAGCCCGAGGTGCCTCACCTCGACCTGCGCATCGCCGACCCCTTCGCCGAGCTCCGGTCCGCCCCGCCCGGCTCGGCCCCCGGTGGGTCACCCCCTTTTTGCTCGGTAGTGAGTATGCGGCCTCTCTGGCCCCGGAGCGGGTGCCCATTGGGGACCTGGGCCACATCCCCTACGTGTGCCTGCTCATCCAGCTGGCCGACCAGTGGAAGGCCGCCCACGGCGGGGCGGCCCCACGGACGGCGCAGGAGAAGAAGGACTTCAAGAAGATGGTCTTCGAGAACCAGAACCGGATCTGGGAGGCCACCCCGGAGAAGCCGGCCTACATCAACTTCCCGCCCTTCGAGAACTACGACCAGGCCGTCAAGGAGGCCCACCGGGCCTGCGCCCCCACGGCCATCCCGGGGCCCGTGGCCGAGGTGCTGGCCAGCCCGGCCGCCCGGGAGCCCCTCGGGGCGGGCGCGACCAACTTCTGGTTCATGGTGCAGGCCCTGCGCCTCTTCACCGAGGCCAACGAGGTCCCCGCCCCGCCCCGTTCATCCATATGCCACCCTCCCCCACACCCACGCTGTCCGGACGGGATCCTCAGATGTCCTTGTCTGGGTTGGGGCTGGGGCTGGGGCTGGGGCTGGGGCTGGGGCTGGGGCTGGGGCTGGGGCTGGGGGGCGCGCAGGGCCGGCTGCCCGTGTCGGGCCGGGTGCCGGACATGATCGCCAGCAGCGCCAACTACGTGGGGCTGCAGCGGGTCTACATGGAGAAGGCCCAGCGCGACGCGGCCCGCTTCCGGGAGATCCTCATCCGCCTGCTGACCGTCCGCACCGCCCCCTGCGCCCTGCCCTTGGATGGCCCCCCCTTTGGATGGCCCCCCCTTTGGATGGCCCCCCCTTTGGATGGCCCCCCCTTTGGATGTGGGGCCGGATGAGCGCGTCGCTGGGTGGGGGCTCATCTGGGCTGGGGATGGGATGGGATGGGGCGGCGGCCCTTTGGGTTGGGGGCGGGCAGGGTGCCGGGGTGGAGCAGCCCGAGAGCCGCATCAGCCCCGAGGAGAGCGAGGCCTTCGCCCGGGACGCGGCCTTCATCCGGGTCATGCGCTACACGCCCCTCGGCCGCGAGGTGGACCCCGCAAACCCAAAGGCCCGCCCCTGCCCTCATGCCCTCCTGCCGCCCCGCCCTCCTCGGCCTCTGGGGCTGGCCCGTTGGTTGGGGAGGGGGCCACCCGCGCTGACCTTGGAGGGATCTTGGGGGGTCTTGGGGGGCTGCGGGGGTGTCTGGGCAGGCACGGGCGCTGGGCGAGCTGATCGGCCAGGCGGGGCCTGACCCCAAGGCGTACTTCTCCGACCCGTGCGCCCCCCAGCACAACGCCCTGCTGTACGCCCTCTTCGGGGCGGCCGACAGCTTCTACAGCCAGCACGGCCGCTGGCCGGGGGCCTCGCTGGACGCGGCCCGGCCGGCGCCCCTGAGCGCGGCCCAGTTCGAGGCCGACAGCGCCGAGCTGCGGGTCCACCTCAACCGGCTGTGCCGCGAGCGGCTGGGCATGGCCGACCCCGAGGCGGCCATCGCTCGGGGCTACTGCGAGGAGATGGTCCGCACGGGGGCCGGCGAGCTGCACGCGGTGGCGGCCCTGCTGGGCGGGGTGGCCGGCCAGGAGGCCTTCAAGCTGGTCGCCCGCCAGTTCACGCCCCTCGAGAACACCTTCCTCTACAACGGCCTCTTCGCCACCTCGTGCCGCGTCGAGTTGTAAGGACGGGAGGTGATGCAATGGAACCCCCAACCCGGCCCGCCCGGCAGGAGGAGGGCCGATGGCGGGAGCGGTGTGGGCTGTGGATGCGGATGTGGCGTTGAATGATGTAAATGGCCCGCGCCCCGCCCTCCCTGCCCCCCCTGCCCCTGCCCTCCCTGCCCCCGCCCCCCGCCCTCCAACCATGTCAATCTCAGCGCGGGGCGAACAGCCTGTTGCCATGCGAGCACAGCGAGACGAGCCGGGGAGGGACGTCGTCGAAGAGGAGAACAAAACCAGCACAAACCCTTCTTGCCGTCGAATCGCCAGATGGCCGGCCGGCCGGGTGGGGCGAGGGACGACCACAGCGAACAACAACAGTCACTCGACTGGGAGGGCAGAAGGGAGGAGAAGGGCAGAAGGAAGGGGAAGGGGCGGACACAGCGAATCAACAAACCCCAGAGCGAACCCAGGGTGGAGGGGCGGCGCGGCAGGGTGGAGGGGCGGCGCGGAGGGGGAGCGGAACCACACAAACAGATGGACGGACGCCGGGGCTAGGGGCATCCGGGTCAATAAAATCAAGCCGAAACGAAACCAAAGGAAACCAAATGAAACCAAAGGAAACCAAATGAAACCAAGCGAAACCAAATGAAACCAAGTGAAACCAAAACGGAAATGAATGAGATCGAAATGCCACCCAAACCCAACGGAAACGAAAGGACCCTCACAGCAGGATGGATTGCGAGACCAACCAGCCAGAATGGGAATGGGCATTGGGCAGAAATGGGAATGGGAAGAGGCCAAACGAAACGAAACGAGAGAGCCGGCTTGGGCTTGGGAGAAGCCCGCACACAGACCAACAGACACAGAGAACAAACAGGCACATGGGGAAAGACAGAGAACTGACACGCAGACAGAGATGCACGAACAGGAGAGAACACGAGAGAGACCACGAGAAGAGCAGAGAACATGGACGGGCCTGTGGGTCCTTGGGCGCGCCTACCGGGCCTCGGGATCCAGGCCCGCCTTGCGCAAGATCTGCCGGGCGGGAAGGGAGAGCATGATGAGGGCGACGATGATGAGGGCGACGATGATGACACACAGCGGACAGGACACCCCATCGGACAGCGGACAGGACCAGGCAGGGGCTGCGAGCGGGCGGACATCGACAATCTGGGAGGCCGCAAAGGGCTTCCCCAAGAAGGCGTGCATGCCAGCCTCGAAGCAGAGGGCCTGCTCGGTGGGCAGGACCCCAGCCGTGATGGCGCAGATGAAGGGGGCCGGGGGGATGACCGGTGCCAAGTCAGGGGGGCTGCTCCCATCCAGGGCCGGGGCCGGGGCCGGGGCCGGGGCCGGGGCCGGGGCCGGGGCCGGGGCCGGGGCCGGGGCCGGGGGCTGGGCCGCCGCGCGGCGCAGGATCTCCCTGGTGGCCTCGAGGCCGCCCATGTTGGGCATCATGATGTCCATCAACACCAGCCGGTAGCCGCCCTGCTCGGGGTGCGGGTGCCCCGCCCAGGCGGCCAGGGCCTCGAGCCCGTCCTGGGCCGTGTCGGCAGCCTGCCCGTAGTGGCGCAGGACCCCCGAGAGGACGGCCCGGTTGACGGGGTCGTCGTCGACGATCAGCACCTCGTGCTTCCGGAGCGGCCCCCGTTGCGTTCGGTCCGCTCGTCCTTTCGGCTGGGACCCGCTGACGGCGGCCGAGGGGCCGGTCCCGTCGGAGTGGCGGTGGTGATGATGATGCTGATGGCCCGGCTCCTTCGGTGCCGTGGCAGCGATCGCCTCCTTGACCTCCGGGGTCGTGCAGGCCGCCTTCTTGTGGTGGAGTTCAGGGTTGGGGCCCATGGCGGGGCCCATGGCGGGGCCCATGGCGGGGCCCATGGCGGGGCCCATGGCGGGGCCCATGGCGGGGCCCATGGCGGGGCCCATGGCGGGGCCCATGGCGGGGCCCATGGCGGGGCCATGGCGGGGCCATGGCGGCCCATGGCGGGCCCATGGCGGGGCCCATGGCGGGGCCCATGGCGGGGCCCATGGCGGGGCCCATGGCGGGGCCCATGGCGGGGCCCGGGCCCAGCTGAGGCGAGGCGGCCAGGGGCCCGTTGTCCTCGCCCTCGGCACCAAGGCCGGCACCCACCAAGGAAGAGGAGGGGCTTGGGCAGGCGACGGCACCAACCGAGAACCTCCGGCGGGCCGCAAGGTCGCCCTTGCGGCACGGCATCGGCGCGGACAGGAAGCCGGAGGCCGAGGGGCCCGAAGTGCGGACGGCGGCAGTGGGCGGGGCGGCGGGGACTCTGAGCGGAGACAGGGGCGCAATCGGGTCGGGGCATGCCACCGAGGGAGGCGTCAGGGGCTGCAGGGGCTGCATGCGGCCGGGCAGCATCAGGGACGAGATGGAGAGGGGCGAGGACCCTCTCACGCTGCTGCCGCCGCCGTTGCTACCGGAGGGCGAGGGCGACTCGACCGAGGCCACGGCCGTGGCGGCCGCGGAGGCGGCGGAGAACGGGCAGCTCTCCAAATTGGCACCAGCCGCGACTGAGGCGACGAGGATGGAACGGGCACTGGTGGGAACTGCGCGTGGAGGGGATGATGGCGTGGGTGGCGGCGGGGTGGGGTGGCCGGCAGTGGCGCCACCAGCGGGCGGTGCTGCCGTGGCAGCCCCAATCGTCGGTGTCGGCGCGAAGGCGGGGCGGAGGGTGGTCGAGGTGCCTGGAGTGTGCATTGGGGAGAAGATGACGGGCCGCTCGGCCGAGGAGTCGGACAGCACCAGCGGGGGCGAGACGTTGGCCCGGGCCCGCAGGGCGGCCCCGACCGTGGCCACGGGGCCCGGGGGCAAGCCAACCAGCATGTCGAACCGGAAGGTGGTCCCACGGCCGGGCCCGGCACTGCTCAGGGAGACCGCGCCCCCCATCCGCTCCACCAGGGACCGGGCGATGGCCAGCCCCAGGCCGGTGCTCTTGATGCCCCGCTGGGACAGGTCCCCCATCCGGCGCCGCAAGGCGTTCCACTCGGAGCAGTCCCCGTCAGCGCTCCTGTCCTCGTCGCACTCAGGCTGCAGCGAGTTGGCCTCGCTGCGCAGGCCCATGAAGCCGCCTCCGTCCTGCACCGGCGTGAGCAGCCGGGCTTGCTGGGCGGGCGTCAGGCCCAACCCGGTGTCCTCCACCTCGACCAGCAGCTGAGCCGTCCGGTCACTGTCAGCACCCTTGCGGCTGTCCGGCAGCGGCTGGGGGTCCGCCTGGGCCGCCGGACTGGATGCATGGGGGCTCGAGGGAGGGGCCGGCCAGACGCGCACCTCGACGTGGCCCGAATAGGAGAACTTGATGGCGTTGTGCATCAGCTGCACCACAACCTGCGGACCCCCATCGCAGAGCAGCCATACAAACCATGGGATGAGGAAGGCGGAGAGGGAGAGCAACATCGGGGTGGTGGAGGAGGGCGGGGCCGACCTGACGGAAGCGGCCCCCGTCGGCGATGATGCTGTCGGGGGTGTCGCGGCGCACCCGGATGCGCAGCTCGAGCCGGCGTTGGCCCCCATCGGCGCACCGGTGGCACACGACGGGCGTCAGGGTGGCCCACGCCCCGTCATCCTCATGCACCAGCGGGGTCTCCCCTGGCTCGCTCCACGGACGGGCGTCGTCGGGGGCGCTCTCGGTGCCCTGGCGGATGAGGTGCAGCTCGTCCAGCATGGGGTGCACGATGTTGGCCGCAGCCGTCAGCACATCCTGCCCCGCCACCAGCGGCAAGGCCAAGACGACAGGAGGAGGGCGATGAGCACGCCACCGAGCGCAATGGGCAGGGCTCACTCGCCAACAAACGGGGAGATCTGATGGGTTCGTGGCCGAGGCTGCAGACCGTGACGGATGTTGGCGCCGGGACGAGGCGCAACTGGCCCGCCTGGCTGAGGCTCAGGTCGATCAGATCCGAGAGGATTGTGCTCACTGCCTCGCCCACGCGGCACCACAGTCGCAGACAGCCACAAGCTGAGCGTGACAGCCCAAGACCCGGGAAGGGCACCGCAGCGCGTCATCGGAGCCCTCCTCTCACACGGATCCCCTCAACCCGCGCGGTCCGGCCCGCCATCCTCCCGGAGACGGACGGTGAGAGTACGAGTGGTTGATCATGCGCACGAACGAATGCAGCCGCTGGGGGAGCTCTTCGTCCAGGGCCAGTACTTGGCAGGCCCCCGCGATGCCTGCGCAACAATGGGGGTGGTGCCGCGCCAGCGTCAGGGCGGGGGTACAAAGGAGAGGAGAGGCGGGGCCAGGAATAGAGGGCGACGGCAGAGCGCACGGGATGGGGCGGACCGTTGAGGGGCGAGCGCAGTTCGTGGGAGATGCCGGCCAGGAAGCTGGACTTGGCCTTGGTCAGGGCTTCCATCTCCTGGTGCAGCTTGGCCAGCCGCTCGGCCCGAGTCCGCTCGGTGACGTCCTTCAGGCTGGTCACAGTCACGTGGAGCCCCGTGTGCAGCGATCGGTGCTGCTCCATCACTCTTCCGTCCTGTGGCCGATGCGCCGTGCGCGACCAAGATGCAGTTTTGGGCATGCCAAAGGCAGGACGCAGGAGGAAGTGAGGGGACAAGAAACGGCAGCGAGGGGAGGAGCCGACCTTGAAGACGAGCGGATCGTGGGATGGCGCCACGTTATTGGGCTGCTGGAGGCTGGCCATGAGCTTCTTGAAGACCTCCCCATCGGCCAGCCGGGGGGCCAGCTGCAGGTAGGATTGGTGGTCGGTCGCCTCGATCTGGACGCCCCGCGCCCAGGCACAAAAAAAGGCAATGGCCGTGTGGAGGAGTGTCAAGGTTCAGGCGATCGCTGCTGTGAATGGGTGCCGTCCTTCGAGCGGTGGCCAAGCAGTGGGGACGGAGGGGCGGTCGACGGACGTCCTCCTCGGAGAGGCCGAAGAGCTCGCGGAACTTGGAGTTGCACAGCTGGATGCGCCCAGTCTCGGGGTGGGTGACCTACGGAGGGGCAGGGGCGGGTGAAGGTGATACGACGATGTTGGCGAGGGAGCGGGCTGGACGGACCAAGATGGCATCCCCGGTACACTCGAGCACCCCGCGGAGAAGCTGCTCCCGCTCGGCCAGCTGGGCGCGGGACTCCGTCAGGGCCCGCTCGTGGAGGTCGCTAATCATCTGCGCTTGGATCTGCGGCGCCACCGCGCAAGCCACCAGCCGGAAGGCGTCCGTCGGGAACGAGGACAGGCTCGAGCCAATCGTCAAGAAGCCTGCAGAGAGGAGGGCAGCCAGTGTCAGCGAAGGTATGAGGCAAGGAGGGTACACGGTGGCGCCACTGCAGTCAGCCTCCCTGGTCGATCGCTTCGGGCCGGATGCTCACGTCGCCCGCACGGCGGAGGAGGAGACCAGGGGCCCGAGGGGCGGACCGATGAGCCGGTCCGAGTCGTCGCGGATCGAGGAGATGATCACCGAGTTGACCCGGTCGAACTTGGACAGGAACTCGCAGTCGCACCGGACGTCGTAGGGCACATCGCGCCGGCAGAAAGTCCCTCGGGTGGAGAGCGAGACCCGATGCATCTACACGGCGGCAAGAAATGGGCAAGGTGAGGAGGGTGGGATGTATGACATGTCGCACTTGTACCTTGGGGGACCGCGGTCCAGCAGACCATGGAGGTGACAGGCATGCGGGCGTACATCTTTCGGCATTCCTCCGAAACACCCAGGGAGGCTACCAGGCGAAGGCCATCGTCGGACGTCGAGAAGAGAAGGCCCGCAATCAGGTCGGGGCACCGATCGAAGGCGGTTTGCAGCACTTGCTGCAGGGGGCAGGCGGAACTGGGGGTCGTCGAACGTACCAACGAAATGTCCCGGTGCAGGCTCAGGATCTCCTGCTCTTGGCAGGTTGAGGTTATGTCTGCATCAGCCAGGATCCCACCCAAGCAGCACATTGGGGACATGTGGTAGAAGGATCATGCCCCCCCCCCCCCCCCCCCCCCCCCCCCCGCACAGCCGCTCAGGTGCCAAACAGCGATCAGGGTAAAGCGGGTCAGACCTCGGATGGCCAAATAGACCTGGGTGGTGGACTCGTTAAGCTCTTGGGACCATGCCTGGCGCTGCTGCCGGCGGATGGAGGCGCGGATATCGATGTAGCGCCATAACACCTTGGGGAAGGGGATGGACTCCTGTTCCTCCTCCGACTCCTCCTCATCGCTTTGTGCCTGTTGCTGCCGCCGCACGGCCGAGGGGCTGCCGCCTGGGGCGACCGCGTCCGGTGGCTGGTCGAACGGCGAGGGGATGACGGGGCTCATCAGGCGCACCACGACGTGCAAGTGGTGGCTGTGCTGGTCGCCCCTCCGGAGTTGCGCGTTGGTCCGGTTGATATCCTGCTGGAGAATCCGCGCCGTCTGGGCGTCCAGCAGCTGCGCGGTGACCTCGGGGATACACGAGGGCGGGGCGATACCGTTTGAGGCGATCACATTACCAATTGGATGTGGTGCCCCAAAAGTCGCCGCAGACTGCGGGTCGGTCCCTGGGTGCTCCGCGTACTGCGCCGCCCTGAGCGGGGTCGCCGAGCCGCGGGAACGCGAGAAGACAAAGTCCAGTGAAGGAAGGTCGTCGTGATGGCAGAAATCATAGAGAGAACGTCCAACTGTGAATAGTTGCGAAAAGAGGCGTGAGTGTGTGCATGCCTTGAGTATACGGCCGTCCGCCCTGCAGATTAAGGAGCAATCGGTATTGAGTCGATCAAATTCGTCTCGTTCTGCACAGGAAAATGTGCAGGTCGAAGAAGGGTCGACTATCGCTGATGTCGTTGGTGCAAACGTTGGGGGGAAAGAGCGAAACACCCTGCGCGATGTTTGACCGGTGTATTAGAGACCGTGAAATTTGCGCTCAGTCCTGCGCTCAGTCCTGCGCTCAGCCCCAGCTGCTGCTGCCATTTTTTGGAGGCTTTTCGACGCATTTACCACCATGTCGAGGGACCCATATGCATAATAATTAAAAAAAATTCTCCGAAAGAAAAAACATCTCACCTCAGTTACTGAACGAGTGTGGACAGCCACTTGGTGGCAGTGGCGATGTCCCAGCCGCGACGGGCAGCGTAATCGGCGAGTTGGTCCTGGCCGATGCGCTCCACCGTAAAGTGGGCCGCCTCGGGGTGGGGCAGCACGATGGCGGAGACCGACTGGGTGGGCACCTGCATGAGGGTTTCGGGCACCAGGCTCACGCCGGCCAGGGGCCCGTGCTTGGAGGGGGCGCCCAGCAGGCCGAAGATGTCGCACTTGAGGTTGTGGTCGGGCAGCGAGGGGTAGCCGGGGCTCGACCGGACCCCGCTCACCTTGGGCTGGCGGGGAGAGAGGCGAGGGGAAGAGGTCAGCCAAAGGTGGGCAGGCGGTGGCGTGGCGGCGCGGACCATGCCGAGGAGGTGGGCGCACATCCAGCGGTGGGTCCACTCGGCCATGGCCTCGGCCACCCGGCCGGCCACCATCTGGGCCAGCAGGGCCTGGTACTCGCCCCCCTTGGTGGCCAGCAGGGCCGCCCGGTCCCCGGCGGGAACCTCGGGGGCCTGGGGACCGCGCAGCGAGGCCGCCAGCTCGGCGACGCCCTTGCCGCCGTTGCAGAGGAACATCCCGATGGGCTCCTGCGGCGGCCGAGAGGGGGAGCAGAGGAGGGCAGGAGGAGGGTCAGAGGCAGGTCAAAATGGCCAGGACTGCCCGCCCGCCCGCCCGCCCCGGGAGGAGCCGGTCGCCCAGCCGACGGACGGGCTCCTGGCCGGCGGTTGCGGTGACGAAGTCGGCCACGGAGAGGCACCGGTCGCCCTGCTGCTGGCGCAGGAAGGGCAGCGTGGCCCGGACGGCGGCCCCGTCATCGGCCAGCACCTCGAGGGTGTCGGGCTGGGCCCCACGCCGGCAGGGGAAGAGCCCCACGACGGCCTGGGCGGGCCCGCAGTGAGCGGCCAGGGGCCCGCGGAGCATGGCCAGGGCGTCGGCCCGCAGGGCCTGGGCGGCCTCGGTCTTCATGAGGGCCGCCTCCTCGGCGTCGAAGTCCTGCGGCTTGGGGGCGTCCGGGCTGGTGATCCCGAAGGCCCGCATGAGGGGCCCCCAGCAGATCAGGCTCTCGAGCTCGCCCAGGGGGGCCTCCAGGCTTTGCACCCCATAGCGCAGCGTGCGGGTGGGGCCGGCGCGGCTCAGGGCCGGGGCCCGGGCCCGGGCGTCGGCCAGGGACAGGAGGGCGCCCTTGGGGCCCTGCTGGCGGGCCTGGTGGGCGGCGATGAGGCGGGCGCCCAGGGCGGCCTGCTGGGCGAGGAAGGGGCCCCGCTGGGCCGGGTCGAGCAGCTTGGCCACGACGATGGGCGACTGGGAGGCGTCCGCCACGTAGACCACGGCCCCCGCGGCCCCGTCGGCCGGCCCGTAGAGGGGCTGCAGCTTGAGGGCCGTGTGCAGGAGCGAGGTGGTGGCGCCCCCGATGAGCACGTCCAGCCGCCAGCTCAGCCGCTGGGCCGGGTCGGGGTGCGTCCGCCGGGCCGCGAGCTGCCGCACCCCCCAGAAGCCAGACCACCCACCGCCACCACGGCCCCCCACCAGCACACGAGTGAGATCCCACCGGAGCCGTGGGGCCGTGGGGGTGCACATGGGCAGGCGGGGGCGGGGGCGGGGGCGGCGGGGGGCCACGGACCTCGCGGACGACGGCTGCCATCTCCTCGAGGGAGGGCGTGATGAGGCCCGAGAGGCCCAGCACGGGGCACCGCTCGCGGATGACGGCCTCGACGATGTCCGACAGGGGGCACGACACGCCCAGGTCGACGATCCGGTAGCCGTTGCACTGCAGCACCAGCTTGACGATGTTCTTGCCGATGTCGTGGACGTCCCCCTTGACCGTCGCCATGACGATCGTCTTCGCCTCGGCCACGCTGGGCCGCTCGGGTGCCGCGGCCGCGCCAGCAGCAGGCGCCTGTCCGAGGCCAGCCCGGGGGGAGGGGGGAGGGCAGAGGCCAGGATGATGGGCGGGATGGCCTCGGCGGCAGGGGGGGGGGGGGGGGGGTGGCGGAAGGGGGTGGCTGGCGCGCGTGCGGACGGGCAGCTGGTGTGGGGCGGCGAGCCACTGTGCCTCGGCGGCCTGGAGGGCCTCGACGGCCTGGCGCATGACCATGGCCGACTTGAGGACCTGCGACAGGAAGAGCTTGCCCGCCCCGAAGAGCTCGCCCACGGCCCCCATGCCGGCCATCAGCGGGCCCTCGATGACCGCAAGCACCGAGTGCCCGTGGGCCTCGAAGGCCTCCGCGCAGTCGGCCTTCAGGGTGGCGCTGCCGCCCCGCTGGAGGGCGTCCTGCAGCCGCTCGGCGAGGGTCCGGGGGCGCTCGAGACGGCGGCCTTCTTCTCGGCGGCCGGGGCCCTGGGGGGGGGGGGGGGGGGGGGGGGGGGGGGGCGCAACCACAACAGAACCGTGAGCCCAAGGTCCGGATGGGCGGGCGGGGGCATGGGCAGAGAGCCAATGCCAATGCCAATGTCAATGTCAATGTCAATGCCAATGCAGGGCAATGGGGCAGCCAGGGCGGGGGCAGGGCAAGGGCGGCACGGGGGGGGGGGGGGGGGGGGGGGGCGGACTTAGCGGCCTTGAGGGCCTGGGCCATCTCGACGAGCCGCTCGGTGGCGTGGGGCTGGTCGCGGCCGAGGATGACGTCCAGGCAGGCCGCCCGGAGGGCCGGCTCGATCTGGGCCACCGAGAGCAGCGCCCCGGGTTGACGATGGGCGCGTCCATGGAGCGGGTCTGCTGGGCCTCGGCCAGGAAGACCGCGTGCATGGCCTCGCGGAGGGGCGTGTTCCCCCGGAAGGCGAACGACAGGTTCGACAGGCCGCCCCCCACGTAGCACGGGTCCCCGTGCCGCTCCTGCAGCGTCGTCCTGTGCGCGCCCCCCCGGCCCCCGGCCCCCAGCGCCCACGCGAATGAGAACGAGAACCGGATGAAGGCAAGCCCTCAGGCAGGCCCAGGGCGCCAAGAGACGAGCACAGGGCGGCAACTTCGGTCAGGTGGGTGGGTGGGTGGGTGGGCGGGCGGGCGGGGACCTGAGCATGGCGGCGCCCTCGAGGAAGGCGGCCCCGAGGTGGTTGTGCTCGGGCATGCCCGTGCCCACGGTGAGGATGCACAGGTCGTAGACAAGGTCCGAGGCGGCCAGGACGGGGTGCGGGCCCTGGGTGAGCAGGTCGTGCTCCCGCAGGATGATCTCGAGCTTCCGCTGGGCGGTGGTGGCCTGGCCCTGCTCGTCCGAGGCCATCACCACAAGCGCTGCCCCCAGCCGGCGCGCCTCCCGGGCACGCTCCACAAAGACCTGCGCCCGCCCATCGCCGCCACCACGGGGCATGCCGATGATGAAGGTCGGGTGGCCAGCCGGGGCTCATGGGCGCTCGAGGCGTGAGGGGGCGAGATGGCTGCCGGCGGTGGGGCGGGGGGGGGGGGGGGGGGGGGGGGGCGGACCTTGGGGCCCTCCTTGAGGTTGAGCGAGTTGACGATGCACTTGCCCTGGGCGCACTTGAGCCCGGCGACGATGGTCTCCCAGCGGGACGAGTCGATCATCAGCGGCAGGCGGGCCGTGGCCGGGTCGGCCCCCAGGGCGCCCACGAAGTCGCGCATGGCCTGCTCAGAGTCGATCAGCCCGTCGTCCAGGTTGACGTCGATCACCTGGGCGCCCTGCTCAACCTGCTCGCGCGCCACCGCAACGGCCTGCACCCCACAGACACAGACACAGACACAGACACAGACACAGACACAGACACAGACACAGACACAGCCGCCCGGCCGGACCAGCACCCCAGCCAATGGTGAGCACGTCAACAGTCAACACACAGACAAGGGACACGGGCATGGAGCGTGGCATGGGGCGCGGGCGGACATCGGCGTAGTTGTGGTCGCGGATGAGCTTGGCGAACTTGGCCGAGCCCATGACGTTGCACCGCTCCCCGACGATGGTCAGCTGGTGGACGCCATGCGGGCCGGCCGGCTGGGCCTCGTGGGGGTGGCGGCAGCCGCAGGGGCAGCCCGCGGGCGGGATCTCGAAGGGCTCCAGGCCGGCCAGGGAGAGCACGTGGGGGGCGGGCATGTCCGGCCGGGGCAGCGGCCGCGGGGCCACACCCGCCAGGCAGCGCAGGGCCCCGATGTGGGCCGGGCTCGTCCCGCAGCAGCCGCCCGCAAAGTTGATCAGACCCTGCCCCCACCCGGCCCCGACCAGCGTCACCGCCACCCAGCCCAACCCAGAACGGTACCCGGTGAGCGGTATGGAGAGAGAGTGTGAGGAGGGGAGGGGGGGAGGGACACGGCGGGTGGGGCGGACCTCCTTGGCGAGGTCGAGGACGGCCTGGCCGAAGAGCTCGGGGGCCAGGTCGTACTTGCCCAGCGCGTTGGGCAGGCCCGCGTTGGGGTAGCAGGCGATCAGGCACGGGTACTCTGCCGCCACCAACCACCACCACCGCCACAATGCCACAGCCGCCGTCAATACCAGAGGGTGCAGCCAGGGAGGGGCGGGCGGGCAGGGCGGGGCGATGGCGGACCCTGGACGGCGCGGCAGAGGGCCTGCAGGGGCAGGCGCATCTCGCGGGGGCCCAGCGAGCAGTTGAACCCGATGGCGAAGGGCTTGGCGTGCATCACGCTGACCGCGAAGGCCTCCACCGTCTGGCCCGAGAGCGTCCTGTGGCCCAGCCGCGTCAGCCGCGTGGTGGGGTGGGGCGTGGGGGGCGGTGGTGACCATGTGCTCGTTGTTTCAGTGTCTCTCCGCCCCTGGGCGATCGGGCGGGGGGTGGGGCGGGCAGGGCGGGGGCGTGTGCGCGTGTGCGGACCGGCCCTTCTCGGGGGTCATGGAGATCCAGAGGGGCACCTCCAGCTCGGGCCGCTCGTCCCACAGCGACCGGGCCGCGTACAGGGCGGCCTTGCAGTTGAGCGTGTCGAAGATGGTCTCCACCAGCAGGATGTCCACCCCGCCCTCGCACAGGCCCCGGATCTGGGTCTTGTACGAGGCAGCTACCTCATCGAACGAGACCGCACCCGGCTGGCCCTGCAGCAGCGACAGCGACTTGGGGGTCGGCCCCACGCTGCCCGCCACGAAGCGGGGCTTCTCGGGGGTGCTCCAGTGCTGGGCCCGGCCGCGGGCAATCCGAGCGGCGGCCAGGTTCATCTCATAGGCGGCGTCCTGGAGCTGATAGTCGGCCAGCGAGACAGAGTTGGCGTTGAAACTGTCCGTCTCGATGATATCGGCACCCTGCTCGAAGTACTGATCGTGGATGGCCTCGATCACGGAGGGCTTGGTGATGCACAGAAGATCGTTGCAGCCCTTCAGGTCATGAGGGTGGTGCTTGTACTGCTCACCACGGAAATCGGCCTCCTGCAGCTTGAAACCCTGCACCATGGTACCTGGAAGGCAACGAAGGGGGAAGGAAGGGGCGCGAAAATGGATTATAGCAAGCGTTATCCGTGATAGGGTGTCCTCAAGGGCCGGAGGAGAGCTTTCGCGGACCCATGGCACCGTCGAGAACGAGGATGCGCCGAGAGAGAATGTCCCGGAACATCTGGAGCTTCGCAATAAAATTAGGGTGCGACATGGCTACGAGATAGTGGAAAAGTCAGCTCCGGAATCGGGCAACGCAGGCGCGGGTGACCTCTGGGAAGGCAAGAAGGGGATCGGCAAGTCCTACCGAGGCTCAACCGTCTACCATCACGATTTTCTTCCAGCCTCCCCTCGATGCCACGGGGTTCAAGTGACCCCTTCACGGAACGAGCGGAAACCGAGGGCGATCCCATCAAAAAAATTGATCGGCATAAAGTGACTCAAATCCTCGGATGGCTGAGATGGGTGCCCACTTTGTTTGGCCTGGCCCCCTACGTGAGACCGTTTCTTTACCGGACCAACCAATGGCTTGCCATTTTTCGAGTGTTGACCTTCTTGATTTCGCTGGGTCTTCTTTATTTCCACATTATCTCGTACATCATTTGGGAAATCTGGCCCAACGGGGGCGTGACGCTGACCAATTTTTCGTGGCTCCTTTCACACTGTATCTTTTTGGTTGCACATCACTGGTTTTGCACCCAATGGGCGACCGCGGTCCTGGAGAACATCCTGACGGCCGTCCCGTCCAACCTGATGGGCTGGCTGAAGCGCCGGGTGCGGCTGATCGTCGCCTGCGCGGCGCTCTGCTTCCTGGCGCTGCTGGGGGCGCTGCTGGTGGACCGCATCTACGCGCCGGTGTTCTTCACCCAGCCCGTCGTGCTCTCCGTCTTCCGGCTCCTCGGTCCGTCCCCGCCCGCCCCCCTCCGCGCCTCCGCCCTCTCCGCCTCCGCGCACTTGTCTCACCCAACTGATGCATCGGGATGTGCGGGGCCTGTGGGGTGGCAGGGTGCGCGGTGGAGAGCTCGAGCCTTGTCCTGGCCCTGGGGTACGTCTTCCTGATGTGCGCCGTGCTGCGGTGCTTCCTGGTCGAGTACGCGGCCCAGTTTGCCCCGCGGGCCCTGGAGATGTCCCTCGTCCGGGTCTGCCAGGTGCTGCGGGTCCCCACCAAGGGCGCCGCCCACGCGTGGAGCCTGGCCCCCATCGGGTACAAAGGTCTCTCCCGGCCCCCTCTGCCCCTCCCATGCCCCCCTTCGCCCCTCGCCCCTCGCCCCTCGCCCCTCGCCCCTCGCCCCTCGCCCCTCGCCCCTCGCCCCTCGCCCCTCGCCCCTCGCCCCTCGCCCCTCGCCCCTCGCCCCTCGCCCCTCGCCCCTCGCCCCTCGCGTGTTGCCGCCCCCCCTGATTGCCCCTCCACCCCCACGGCCCGTGGCGCGTGCAGGGGACCCGAACGATCTGCCCGACTCGCCCTCGTCGCCCACCGGGTCGGCCGCGCACGAGTTCATCATGCCCAGCCGGGTGGCCAGCCCCCACCCGGTCCCCAGCGGGCTCGTCAGCCCCACCGGGGCCGCCAGCGCGGCCTACCGGGGGGTCGGCTACCGGGCCCTCTCGGTGTCGGGGCTGCCCCAGCTGGCCGTGGGCGTGGCGGCGGGCCCCTCGGGGAGCTCGCTGGCGGCCCCGTCGGCCTCGGTGGCCGCCCTGGCGCCCCTGACCACCTCCAGCGCCAACACCACCCCCGCCAGCACCGCCCGGGCGGCCATCACCCCGCCCCGCGGGGTCCGGGCCACCAGCGACCATGCGCTGACCCCCGCACCCGCCCCCGCACCCATCCGGCCGAACGTGTCGCCGCCCCCGCCCCGCCGCGACCGTGACGGCTGGCCCCTCCAGCTGAGCCTGGCGGCCACCCCCTCGGTCGAGCCGCCCCTCCACGTGGCCGCCCCACCCCGAGGGGCCGGGGCCCACCGGGGCAGCGTGGGCGGGGTGCCCTCGCCGACCTCCTCGACGGCCACCTCGGCCACCAACACCTGGGCCCCCCAGCCCGCCGACCCCACAGAGGGCGGCCCCTCCATGCAGCAGCAGCCCGCCCGGGCCTCGGCCCTCAAGGGCGCCCTGCCCGTGGGGGGCGGGGATGGGGCCGACCCTGAGCGGGACGAGTCGGTGGGGGCGGCCGAGTCGGAGGACGAGTCCTCCCAGTCGGTGCACATCCCCGGCGCCACGGCGGCCCCCTTGGGCACCCTGGGCCCCGTCCCCGTCCCCGCACCCGCCTCGGCCCCCGGCCCCGAGGGCCGCCTGGCGGGCCCCTCCCCGCACGGGTCGCCCCCGCCCCCGGGCGCGCTGCGCCTGCCGAATGGGACCCCGTACGCCCAGTCGCAGTCCCAGCCGGTCCTGTCGCCCCACCAGCAGCACCCGCGGCAGCATCCGCACCCCCCGGAGGTGCCGCTGCGGCTGGACGTGGCCTCCTCGCGGGCCACCTCGGACGCGGGGGCCCTGGGGGCCGGCTCGGCCCGGCTGCTGGGCGAGTCGGACTCGGCCCTCCACCTGCGGGCCGCCGCCGCCGGCCACTCGCCCTCCACCGACGCCCTCATCCCCGGGGCCGCCGGGGCCAAGTGGACCACGCCCCGCACCCCGGGCGGCATGGGGCGGAGCAGCTCGGTGCGGAGCATCCTCCACAGCCCCTCGGGCGGCGTGCTGGTGCTCGCCGGGGCGGCCGACCCGCCCCCCCTGCGCAGCTCGCCCGGCCCCCAGCCGGCCCGGGGCGAGGGCTCCCCCGTGGGCACGTCCATCCCCGAGGCCCTCGGGGCGGGGGGCTCCCACACGGCAAGCTCGGCCCGGCTGGCGGGGGCCGGGGCCGGGGCGGCCATGATGCGGCACTCCTCCTCGCTGGGCTCCCTCTCGGCCCGCCCCGCGGCCTCGGCAGGCCCGCACCACATCGTCACCGTGGGGGCCGACGGGGCACCACCGGTGGGCGACCGGCCCGCCAGCCCGACCCTCTCCGTCCTGGCCGCCTCGGGGGGCGGCATGTCTGGCGGAGGCCCGGTGGCCGTCTTCGCGGGCTCGGCCGACCCGGAGCCGCCCCGCCCCGGCCGGCAGGCATCCTTCGGCGCCCGGCCGGGCCCCCAGGCAGCCGGCCCTGACTCGCCCCCCATCGGCCCCGAGGCGGTCCGTGCCCCACACCCTGCCTCCCCCGCATCGGCGCCCCCCCCCCCCCCCCCCCCCCCCCCCCCCAATTGCCGGGTCGCCTGGGTCGGGTCGATCTCACTGGGCTGGCTGGCTGTCGGGGATGGGGATGGGGATGGGGCTGGGCCGTCTGTGGCGGTGCAGCAGCCGAGCATGGCGCCCCCCTCGGGGTACAGCCCCCACATGCCCCGCCTGCGGGGGGCCGCCTCCTCGCCCAGCCGGTCGGCCCTGCCCGCCCTGGCGGCCGAGGGGGCGCCCGTGCCCTCGGGGCTGGTCCACCCCACCCCGCGCGCCTCGACCCGCCTCCTGGCGCCCGCCCTCGGGGCGGCAACCTCGGGGCAGCCCGCCAACCTGGCCAGGGCAAGGCCCCCCGAGCTCACCCAGACCAACGCATCCAGTCCGCCCCTGCCCCCGCCCCTGCCCTTCCCGCCCCTGCCCTTCCCGCCCCTGCCCTTCCCGCCCAGGCCCACGCTTTCGCCGCGGCAGTCGGATGGCCCACCTGCCCCCTTGGTGCTGGGGCCCCTGGGCTCACCTCCTCCATCCTTTTCCTCCTCCACTCCCGGGCTGGCGGGTGCCGCTGCCTGGGGGGGCCAGTGTCCCGGACGGCGCTGGTCTCGCCGCGGGGGCCCCTGCCCTCGCCCACCGGGGCCGGGGGCCTGTCGATGGCCCGCACCAACAGCACGGGCTCGCTGGTGGTGGGGCCGCCCGAGCCCACGGGGCACACCCTGGCCACGGCCCTGCGCAAGCTGCAGGCCATCCAGCTGCTCATCGACCGGGCCTGCGGCCCCGCCCTCGCATGGCTGGTCGCCGGCTACGCGGCCATCTTCGGGTCCGCACCCCGCCCGCCAGTCCCAGCGGCCCAGCGGCCCAGCGGCCCAGCGGCCCGGATGCCCCCGATGCCCCCGATGCCCCTTGCCCGTCCCTTGCCCGCCAGTCGCCGGTGGGTTCGCCTCGTTCTTCCTCCTTGACGTCTGGTGGCTGTGGGGGGCTGGCGGGCTGGGGGCAGGCTGGACACGCTGGTGATCACCATGCGGCTGCTTGGGGCGCCCGCGGGGAGCCCCTTCCCGGTGGGGCTGTACCTGACCTACTTGGCCCAATTCCTGGGGCTGGCCGCCCTGGTGGTGCCCCTGGCGGCCCTCACCCGGCACTGCGACAACCTCCGCCAGGCCGTCCACCGCCAGTACGCCGGTCCGCACCTGCGGCCACGGCACCCCGCCCCGCCCCGCCTGCGCCCCGCCCCGCCCCGCCTGCGCCCCGCCCCGCCCCGCCTGCGCCCCGCCCCGCCTGCGCCCTGCCCACAGCTCGCACCGCCCGGCCGCTCACCGGGTGGGATGGTGTGCGATGGGCGATGGGGGGACGATGGGCGCGGTGGGGCAGCCTCGTTCCAGTGCATGGGGGACACCGAGGCCCAGCACCGCAGCTTCGTGCTCTACCTGCAGAGCGTCCGGCTGGGGGTGGCCATCGGCAGCCAGCCCCTCACCTTCCGCGCCCTGGCCTTCGCCGGAGGGGCCTTCCTCCTCACTGCCGCCGCCGCCCTCCAGCGGGCCCTCATCTGAGCCCCCGCCCCCGCCCCGCCCCCGCCCCGATCCCAGGGGCCCCTGACCTCGCCGGCCATCAAATTAACCAGCGTCCACACCTGTGGGGCCCCTCCCCCGAGTGCCTCGTGTACCTCCCCTCCCCTCTCCCTCTTGCGCCCGCCTGGATCCCCCGCCTCTCCGCCTCTCCGCCTCCTCCTCTGCCTCTGCCTCGGCCTCCTCCTCTCTGCCTCTGCCTCTGCACCTGCACCTGCCTCTCTGCCTCTTGCCGGCCCAGCTCCCATCGCCTCGCTGGCGCCTCCGGTTGCCCAGGCGCGGCCCGGGTCCCCCTCTGGCGGGCTGTCTGACCACCCCAAGCGGCTGCTGCCCTCGTGCCGCCGCTCCGCCTCGGTCCCTGTCGCTCTGTCCGCCCTGCGGCGGTCCGTGTGCCGTCTTTGCTGTTATCTGCCCTGTCTGCCGTCTGCCGTCTGCGGTCCGCCGTTGTGTGGCCGTCTGTGTGGCGGTCCGGCTGTGCTGCTGTGCGTGTTGGTGCTCTTGTTCGTGTTCCTGTTGTTTGATGGAGGTTGGCGTTGGTGTTGGTGTTGTTTGATGTTCTTGTTTGCGGTCCGTTTTCGGGTGTGTGGGCCTGCCGCGGCTCGTCCCCCCTTCGGTTCCCGCTCGGGCTGGGCGGTGGAGGGGTGGAGGGGTGGAGGGGTGGCTGGCTGCTCCCCCGGCCCCGGCCCCGGCCCCCTTGGTGGCGGCTCTGGCTGCCTGGCCGTCCTGCGTTCCTCTTCGACTGCTTCCCCTCGAACCCCCTTCTCCTCCTCCCCCCTCCCTCTCTCCCTCCCTCCATCCCCTCGCCCCTCCTCCTCGGAGGCGGCGGCGGCTCCTCTGGGGGCCTCCGACGCGGACCGGGTGCCGCCGCTCGCTGCACTCGGCGCTGCCCCGGCCAGGCCGCCATGCCTCGCCGTGCCCCCCGTGATCCCCGTTTGCTGTGCCCCCCCCCCCCCCCCCTGCGCTCAAGCCCGCTTGTTCTCCCGGTTGCTCCCCGTTTGTTGGCCCGGTTGTTCGGCTCCCGTTCGCCCGCCTTTGTTCGGCTCGTCTGCGCCCCGCCAAGAAGCGATCGACGACAGGCCCACGCCCCGCCATGCCCGCCACCCATCCGGGTTGGGAGGGGGGGGGGGGGGGGGGGGGCTGGAGGGAGGTTGGAGGTTGGGGGCCCCCAGGCCGCTCAGGGCGACAGGGCCACCTTGCGCCGGGAGAGGGACGACGAGGGCGGGCAAGGGCTCCCCGGGGCCGGGTGGAGACGCGGGGCCCCATCGGCGGGGCCGTCGCCAGCATCCCCGGGGCCCGCGGCCACGGCGGCGGTGAAGACCCCCAGGGCGGGCGTCAGGGCGGGGCTGCTCAGGGCCGCCCCGGCCCCCAGCCCACCGGGCGGCGAGAAGAGCCCGGCCCCCCGGGGCGGCGGGGGCAGGGGCGGGGGCAGGGCCAGGGGCGGGGACCGGGACCGGGACCGGGACCGATGCCCCTTGCCGGGGGTCGCCTCATCGCAGGGCAGGGGCGAACGTGCGGCGTGGGGCGTGGGGCGGAGCCTCTCGGGGGCCTCGGCGAGGATCCAGTCGGCCCGGCGGCTCTTGGGGCCCGCCGTTGGGCTCGTCCGGCCCGCCGTGGGGGGCGGCTGGGGCTGGGGGCGAGTCTCCAGGGGCGGGCCCTGGGTGGTGGGCGGCTCGGCGCCGCTGGTCGATCCGGCTGCCACCCGGCGGGGCGCGGGCAGCGAGCGGAGGGGCACCGTCCCGCGGAGGCCGCCGCCTGGGGTGGGACCGGCGGGCAAACAGCAGCACCGGCAGCGGCGGCGGCGGGGACGGCGGCTGCCGGGTCCCGGGCGGGGGCTCGGGGTGTCCCGGGGGGGCTGCTGGAGGCCCACCAGGCCCGCGAGGAGGGCCGTGGCCCGTGCCAGCAGGGCGACGGCCCGGCAGAGGGGCACCGCGTGGGCGAGGAAGAGCCAGCCGGCGAAGAGGCCCCCCATGGCCCCCCAGAGGGCGTCCGGGAAGGGCAGCGCCAGCCCGAGGAAGCTCACGAAGGCCGCCAGCACGAGGCCCACCACGAAGAGCAGGTCCCGCACGTACCCATCCGCGGCCCGCTGCCCGCCCACAGGTGCCGTCAAGGTGAGGGGTCAAGGTGAGGGGCGTCAAGGTGAGGGGTGAGGGGCGTCAAGGTGAGGGGTGAGGGGGTAGGGGCGTCAAGGTGAGGGGCGCGGGTGGCGGCATAGGGGAAGGGGCGCGGCGGGGGCGGGCGGACGGCGAAGGGGAAGCCTGCGTTGTCGAAGAGCAGGGCGAAGAGGGCCGCCAGGAGGCCGGCCAGGGTCCACATGGCCGAGCAGCCCGCCAGGCCGCCGACCAGGCCCCCGATCAGCAGCCGCCAGCCGAAGAGGAACCCCACGTGCCTGCCAGGGGAGGGGAGAGGGGTGGCAGCGATGACCACCCGAGGCCCATGCGCAGCGAGGGGCTGGGCGGGAGCAGGCGGGAGCAGGCGGGAGCAGGCGGGGGGGCGGACAGGATGGGCGGGGTGGTGGGCCTGGTGGCGGTCAGGGCGCCTGCGGTCCAGTATGTGGGCTGCTGCAGCAGCCGGGCGAAGAGGCCCCCGATGCGACCACGCTGCCACCCCGCACGGCTGCCCCGGGGGGCGGGGCTCCGAGGGGCGGAGCTCCGGGTGGCGGGGCTGGTCGGGCTGCGGCTGGGGCTGCCCCGAGACGGGAGCGGCTGCGGGGGCTGGGGGCCCGGGGCGGCGCTGGTGGTGGATGGCGAGGGCTGGCCGGGCGAGCGGGCCGCGGGCGACCGGGTGGGCCGGGGGACACCGCCGCTTGGGGGGGGCACGACCCTTGGGGGGGCATCCGCGACCGAGGGTCCGCCGGCCCGTCGAGGCTGCCCCTGCCCCCGGAGGAGGGGCGGGGCCGGGGGCCGGAGCGCATCCACCAGCCGGCCGGCATGGGGCCCGCCCTGCAGGAGCTGGTCAGGGACCGCCAGCACGGCCTCCTCTGCCCCGCCAGTGGCCCCCCAGGGACAACAACAGTGAGGGCAAGCAAACGAAGGCCGGGGGGCGATGGACCGGGCGGGTAGCATGGAGGGGGTGGTTGGGGGAGGTGGAAGGGGGGGGGGGGGGGGGGGGGGCAGGCCACGGAGGGCTGGGCGCCGCGGACCGTTGTCCGACTGGCGCCGGTGGGCCGCCAGCAGGCCCCACACCAGCAGCGGCAGGAACAGCCCCAGGCCCAGCTGATGCCCAAGTCAACCCCAGCCCACCCAGCGTCCCGCCCCCGTGGAAAGATGGGGCCTCGCGCCAGCAAAACGAGCAGGGCAAAGGGAGGGAGATGGCCAAGGGCGGCAGTCGGTGGCAGGGCCAAGGGGCCAAGGGCGCGGCATGGCCAGGGCGCGGCATGGCCGACGGACCAGCACGGCCAGGGCCAAGGCGAATGCGGTCCAGGGGTCGAGCGCCCCGGGCGCGGGCGGGTCGGCGTGGGCAGGGCGGCCACCTCCAGGAAGGCCACCGCCACCAGCGGACAGCAGACCCACAGCCCCGCCCGCAGCAGCCCACTGGGCAGCAGCTGCGCCCCGCCCCACACGCCCCACCCCACCCCATCCCACCGGGGTGAGGGAAGGGAATCGGGACGCCTCCCCTCTCCTTTCCTCCCGCCAAGTCGCCTCCGGGGGGGGTGGGGACCTCTGGGCGGCTCCGATGAGCCCCACAGCCGCCAGCCGCCAGCCGGGGGCCTGGATGCCCCCGCCCGGGGCGGCCCTTTCAGGGGCGAGGCGGCCGTGACGGGGACTTGACCAGCTGCGCCCTTGGGGGCCGGCCGGGCCGCCCCGGGCCTCAGCAGGGCCAGCAGCACCGCCAGCAGCCCCATCCCGGCCAGGGCAAGCCCGGCCCACTGCCGCGGCAGCACAGCCGCCCACCCAGACAGCAGCCAGCAGTCGTGAGCGTCATAGGGGCGGGGGGACGGGGGGGGGGGGGGGGGGGGTGGGTATTCAGCAGCAAGGGGCTGGGGTGTCTGAGGGCATGGGTGGGGCCTGGGGGCCTGGGCGTTGGGGTCTGAGGGCATGGCGGACGGCGAGGGTGCCGCAGAGGGCGGCCGCGAAGAGCCCCTCCGCCCGGATGGCCAGCCCCGGGCAGCCAGCCCCTCGAAGGCGTCCAGCCCCGGAATGCGTTCCCTGCCGCCCGGCCCGAGGGCGCCCCGCCAGCCCCGAGATGGACCGTCAGGAGGCAGACCCCGTGCCCTTCCCCTTCCCCTTCCCCTTCCCCTTCCCCTTCCCCTTGCCGCATCATCCCCGGGCCGGGCGGACCTGTGGATGGCGGGCCGGCGGGGCCGCCCATGGCCCGGACGGCCTCGGGGAGAGAGCCCCGGGGCACCCAAAGCAGGGCCGCCCAGCGGAGGGTCCCCACGAAGGCCCCCCAGGCAGGCGAGAGGGCGCCCCCAGCCCCACCAGCACCGAGGCCACCGCCACCGCCTGCACCTGGTCCAGCACAGCCTGCATCCAGCAGCCCGCCCCCACGGCCCCGTCAGGCAGACGA
The DNA here is from genome assembly GCA_027972325.1 of Paratrimastix pyriformis. Taxonomy (NCBI): domain Eukaryota; phylum Preaxostyla; family Paratrimastigidae; genus Paratrimastix; species Paratrimastix pyriformis. The sequence continues at coordinate 476,420 of JAPMOS010000023.1, forward strand.
GTGGCCGAGAGGAGGAGCGGGCGGGCAGGCAGGCGGACCCAGGTGAGGTAGGTGGCCTGGGCGAGGAGCCTGTGCAGCAGCAGGTTGGCCACCAGCAGGGCCGCCTCATCCGCCGCCGGGGCAGCCGGCAGCTCGCCGCCGGGCAGGTCGCCGCCGCCCAACGGGAAGGCCACCGTCGCGGCCCCGGCCCCGGGCTGTCTGGGGGCGCCCCAGAGGCCGAGCCGGTCGAGGGACTCCGGGCCTCCCCGGGGCAGGGGCGAGCCCACCAGCGACCGGCACGCGCCACAGCCCGCCGCCCCGCCGCCCGCAGGAGCAGCCCCAGCGGCGCCACGGCAAGCTGCCCTTGGGCCCGCCGGCGGGGGCTGGGGGGCGCCGAGGCCCGCAAGCACCAGCCGCCTCAGGCGCCCCTGCGGGCCCTCCTCCTCCTGGGGCCAGCCCGGCGGCAGCAGCAGGTCCTCGTCCGGCGCCCCGAAGGCCGCCCTCGAGGAGGGGCCCTGGGGGGCGGCCCCAAGCAGCTGGGGCGGGGCGCGGGTCTGCCAGCGGAGCACCGTCCACAGGGCCCCGCCCCACAGCAGACAGGCGCAGCCCAGGGCCGTGACGACCCACCCCATCATCCGGCCCACGGTCGCCGCAGCATCCCCTGGGGGGGGGGGGGGGGGGGGGGGGATGGAACCGTCTAACTGCGAGGCGGTCTGGGCAGCGTGGGCAGCGTGGGCAGCGTGGGCAGCATGGGCAGCATGGGCAGCATGGGCAGCGTGGGCAGCGTGGGCAGCGTGGGCAGCGTGGGCAGCGTGGGCAGCGTGGGCAGCGTGGGCAGCGTGGGCAGCGTGGGCAGCGTGGGCAGCGTGGGCAGCGTGGGCAGCGTGGGCAGACGGGACGGGGGCGGGCGGGTGGCGGACATGTGCACAGGGGGCCGCCGTATCCGAAGGGGCACCTGCAGAAACGGCCCGGGGCCACCCCGACGCAGCGCCCGCCGTGCTGGCAGTGGGCGTCGGCGGCACAGAGGCCCTCTGAGCCCATCACCGTCATCACCGTCATCAGCGTCATCAGCGTCATCACCGTCATCAGCATCATCATCAGCACCATCGCCACTCCATGTGCGGGATGACCCGCGTCGGCCGGGCGGGCCGAGGGCGGACCGTGGATGGCGCACTGGGGGCCGCCCCAACCGGGCGCGCAGACGCACTGTTTGTGGGGGGCCAGCGCCGCGCAGGTGCCGTTGTGCTGGCAGTCGGCGGCCACGCTACACTCGCCCTCTGCCCCCCACACCCCAGCCCAACCAGCCCATCCAGCCACCCGATCGAGCAGCCCAGCCCCATCAAACCCCTGCTCGCCTGGCAGTCTGAGCGGCCTGCAGGGCGGCGGGGCAGACCGAGGGTCGTGCAGGCGGGGCCGCTCCAGCCGGCCTCACAGACACACTCGAGGGGCCCGTGGGCCACGGGGCGGGTGCAATTGCCCGCCAGGCCGCACCCGCTGACGGCGAACGCGGGCTGGCATCGGTCCCCTGCTCGCCAGCACGGGAGGGCCGCCTGTGAGCACCGGCAGCCGCGCGAGGAGCCGAGGCCCCAGGCCCCCAGGCAGGCCCCCAGGCAGGCCCCCCCCCCAGGCCCCCCCCAGGCCCCCCCAGGCCCCCCAGGCCCCCAGGAGGAGCCCGGATGGGCGGACCGAGCACCTCGAGCAGCAGGGGGCCGCTCCAGGCAGGGCCGCCCAGCCCCAGGGCGGGGCTGTCCTGGTTGCTGACCCGGAGGGCGTGGGCCCCGGTGGGCGTCCCCTCGGGGATGAGGCAGCTGACCGCGTCCGGGCCCAGCCAGCGGGCCGGCAGGGGCTGGGGGCCCCCGTCCAGCAGGCAGGACAGGGTGGGCAGCCGGCTGAAGCCGCGGCCCCGCACCCGCACCGGCTGGGGCAGCGCCGTCCGCCCCAGGGCCCCAGGCTCCAGGCTCACAAGCACAGGCGTCGCTGCGGGCAGGCCCGCAGTCGCAGGGGCGGGGGCGGGCGGTGATGAAGGGAGCCAGCCCGGGGAAGAAGAGCCGTGGGTGGTTGCCGGTGGCGACAGGGGAGGAGGAGGAGGTGGGGGAGGAGGAGGAAGAGGAGGACGGAGGGAGTGGAGGAGGGAGAGTGGAGGACGGAGGGAGTGGAGGACGGAGGGAGGGAGGACGGGGGGAAGGAGGACGGATGGAGAGAGTGGAGGACGGAGGGGATCGACGGACGGAGGGGCTCGGGGAGCATGCCCGAGAGGCCCCACGCGTCCATCATCATCTCGGGCACCCGCCGGCGCACCTTGAAGAACCCTGGGCGCCCCCCCGCCAAGCCGAGCAGCGCCGCCATCCCCCCAGGGCAAACCCCACCCCGGCCACACCCATCAGCATCACCACCCATCCGGGGCCAGGCCATACCCGGGGCGGGGCCATACCCGGGGCGGGGCCATACCCGGGGCGGGGCCATACCGGGGCGGGGCCATCCGGGATGGCCGGGGGCGGGGTGGGCGCGGAGGCGGACCGTTCTCGCCCCACTCTTGGCCCCACCTGGCGGCCCACCCACCCGCCGCGAGGAGGAGGAGAAGGGGAGCAGGGCAAGCCGTTTGTTCGGCGAGAATGGGTGATACGGAATGAGATCCCAGTTGGTTCCGGGGCCGCCCAGCAGGACGGTGGGGTGGTGGGGGATGGGGGTGGTGGGGGTGGGAGGGGTCTGTGGTGGGACGGACGAGTTGGCCCCCAGCCAATAGTCGACCCCGTTCTCGGTGCCCCACCTGCGCCCCGCCACACTCGGCCCGCATGTTGAGCGCGGAGGCGGCGGGGGGGGGGGGGTTGGGGGCCACCACCCTCACCCGGGCGGGCGGGCGGGCGGGGGGTCGGCAGCGAGGCGGACCCGATCACCCGGAACGCGTGCGCCCCGCGGCCCTCTGCCCCGGCGGCAACGCCCAGAGGGGCGGCAGCGGAAGGATGTTCCTCGGTGAGGTCGGTGCCGACGCCGATGCCGAGGGGCCGATGGCGGGCATGGGCGGACCGGTGGTGGTGGGGCTGTAGATGCCCGTGTGGTACCAGAGGAAGTCCCCGTAGATCAGCATGGCCATGTAGGCCGGCCCGTGCTGCATGATGTCCTGCATGTACTCTGTGCCGCCCCAGCCAAGACAGTCCCCCAGTCCCAGCCCCCAGCGGGCCCCTGAGACGTTGAAGGGACCAGACGCCCCTGCGAGCCTTCTCCGTTCGGCCGGGGGTGGGGTGTGGGGGCTGCGGACGGGTGTGGTTGGCGGCGGTGCGCGTGTAGGCGGTGGCGGCGCGGTAGAGGTCGAAGGGCGCGCTGGCCTCGTCACAGCCCAGCGGGCAGTCGGTCTTCAGGGCCCGGTACCGCACACAGGCCTCGGACGGGGCCCCGCCTTTGGCCAGATACTGCGCCCCCCGGCAAGGCGAGGGCATCGGATGGAACGGGCCGTTTCTTAGCATCAGGGGGTGGGCGGCATGGAGGGGCGGCTGCGGGCCTGCAGGGCCGTGTCGCCGAAGCCGCCTGCGCACCCGTTGCTTTGGGTGTCGCACGAGAGCAGATACTGGGCAGAGAGCTGCGGCCTGAGCTGCCCACCCGTGGACAGGCAGATCCGATCGCTGGCCAGGGTGGCTACCGCCTGGGCCCAGCAACTGCCGCAGCTGTATTGGCTCCGGATCCGACCCACACACAGCGGTGCCTTTTCGCGCCTACCAAAGGAAACGGTCGGATCGGGCGATGGGTCGTCATGGCGGCAGACCAATCAAATTTGGCGGGGGGTTTTACGTCTATCAGGGGAGGTGGGATTGCATTTGAAGCTGAGCGGAAATGTGCCAAGGAGTTGTTTTTTAGCCCATGAGTGTATAGAAGCCTCTCTTCATCCGAAAGACTGGCGAAAAAATTCCGTTTCGCTCGCCAGGTAGAATTGGGATCCCGGTTGATCCTTTCGATGAGCTCGTCGACTGAGTCGGCACGACACCCACCCAAAATAAGGAGAATTACGAGGCACCACCCAAGACTTGCCATTCCTGGGCGCGCAACGGATATGCTCTGTTGGCCCGCTACATGACAGGAGCGAGTCGAACCCAACCGATGGGAACAAGCCGGAGCTGGGCGGCGAGCGGAGAGCCACAAGCCGAGGCGATGTGTTTGATGTACAGGATACAACAAAGCAATGCAGCAGCCTGAATGAAGCCTCTGTACATGCGTTGCCGTACAAAAAAGACGTAAAAAATGGAAAGTGATTGGATGGGGTGGAGATAGCCTCGCCGCATCTCAACCGGCGCGTCCTGCCACTGCTCAAGGATCAGAGGCGCACCAACAGGGCCACCGAGGGGGCGACCCACTCTGGCCGCTCGAAGATCCGCTCCACCAGCTGGGCCTTGCGGCGGGACCCCTTGGGGTTGATGGCGAACTCGGCGAAGAGGCGCTCCTTGTCCAGGGTGGCGTTGGCCGCAAACTGGGCGGGCGGGCGGGCGGGTGAGGAGGGAGCGCGTCGAAAGATATGGGGCATGATCATCAGGCGGCGGCGGGTCCCTGGGCGATGCCCCGCGAGCAGAGGAGGCGCCGACCTGGGTGTAGATGGCCTTCCGCTCGGCCTTCAGGTCGGCCAGGCTCTGGCGGTGCAGCTGGGTGGCCTGCTCCTTCCGCCGGGGCAGGGCCGCCTGGGCCGCTTGCCGGATGGCCGCCGCATCGGTGCCCCGGGCCCGGAGGGCGCCCTGCTCGGCCGCGATGGTCTCGACCTGCCCCGCGCCCACCAGCCCCACCCACCAGCCCATCCACCAGCCCATCCACCAGCCGGCAGCATGCAGTCGACGTGAGGAGGCACCCCGGCACAGCCAAGGGCCGCAGCGGGCGGGGCTGCGGGGCGGACCGTGGGTGCGTAGACTGCCTCGAGGCGCCGGATCTCCTTGCGGAGGGCGTAGAAGAGGGCGATGGCGGCGAAGAGGGGGGCGGCGGGCCCGAGGTGGCTGGGGCCGGGGGCAGCGGGGGCGGCGAGGGAGGGGACGGGCGAGGCCGATGCCGGGCCAGGGGATGCGCGCATGAGGGCCAGGGCGGCGTTGGTGCGGGCGGTGCTGCCCGAGGGGGCCGGCGAGGCGCCTACGGGGGCGGGGGGCAGGCCGCCCGGCGAGGACACGGCCGCCCCGGCGGGGGTCGGGGTGAGGGCCACTGAAGGGTGGGGCAGCCGAAGGGGTGGGGGGCACCTCAACGGCCGAGGCCGGCCGGCCGGGGGTGGCCAGCGGGTCGGGGATCCCTTGGGCAAGCAGGGCGGGGCGGGGTGGGGCGGATGTCGGGGTGGGGCAGGCGTGGAGGGGAAGGATGCGGGGCTGGGGACGGCCGTCACCGAGACCGATGCCGATGCGGATGCGGATGTGGGGGTGCCAGCCGGCGCGGGGGACGGGAGCGGGAGCGGGAGGGCTGCTGCTGCTGCTGCTGCTGCTGCTGCTGCTGCGGCTGGGGGAGCGGGTGGTGGAAGAGGAAATGCGCCCGGTGCCGCAGCGGCACGTTGTACGCCTTCCACCTGCATGATGGGACCCGTGCCCACCGGCGGTGAGGGGCTGCCAGGCGGGGCTGGGCAAGGGCTGGGCAAGGGCTGGGCAAAGGGCTGGGCAAAGGGCTGGGCAAGGGCTGGGCAAAGGGCTGGGCAAAGGGCTGGGCAAGGGCGGGGCAAGGGGGGTGATGGCGGACTTCTCGAGGAGGTCTGCGCGGAGGTCGGGCAGCCGGGCCGCCAGGGCGCGGGCGAAGCGGATCCGGGCCAGGAAGCCCCGCACGGCCGCCTGCGCGCGCACCACCCGCTGCCGGAGGGCCACGTACGAGCGCCGCATCGACTGCTCACCCGCCGCCCACCACCATCCGGTCCCAGCCAGGGCATACTGTGAGGCCGGGTGCGGGGCGCCCAAGGAGAGGCGGGGCGGGCGGGCGGGGCACGGGCAGGGCCGGGGCAACGCGAGGGCGAGGGGCCGACCTGGCGCAGGAAGGAGGCCTGGATCTTGGCCACGGCCCGCCGGTAGCGCAGGTACTTCCGCCGGGCCACCTGGGGGGCGTCGGAGGGAGGGCCATGAAGTGGGCGGTCAGCATCGCTGGAGGGTGGCGGGGCCGGGCGAGGGCCGAGCCGGCAGGGGCCGGGGTCAGAGGGAGGAGGGGCGGACCCGGGCCCGGAAGGAGGCCTGGAGCACTCGGACGGCCTTCAGGAAGGCCCGCAGGTGGGCGCGGCTCTGGCGGGCCCGCTCCTGCCCCCCCAAACCCCATCCGCGGGCACGTGCATCCCAAACCCGCGCCCAACGTGCCCGAGACGCCCAACGTGCCCAACGTGCCCAACGTGCCCGAGACGCCCGATGAGCGCTATGGAGGGAGGCGGGGGTGAGAGGATGGAGGAGAGCGACCAGGGGGCGGAAGAAGAGACGGGGGTCTGCGGGGGGGTCTGCGGGGGTGCGACCTGGCGCTGGATGAGGCGGGCCGCGTGGACGCAGTGCAGGAAGGAGGCCCGGATGAGGCGGGCCCGCCACCAGGAGGCCAGCCGGCCGATGGCCTGCTCCACCCGGACGGCCTCCTCCGCCAGGCTGGCCGCCCCCCCGGCCCCAGCAGGCCCGCCCCGGCCCGGGGTGGCGACCCCCTTGGCCCGCCCGGGGCCGGCCGCGGCGGCGGCGGCGGCGGCGGCACGGCGGTCGCGCTGGCTGCCCATCCACTCGAGGCGCCGCAGGACGAGCGGGCTCGCCTCGAAGCGGGACGGCTCGGGGGGCCCCCCGCCCGGCGGGGCGCCTCGGGGGCGGCTCTGGGGCGGCACCAGGGCCGCGTCGTCGGGCGGCAGTGGCACCGCGGGGGCCAGCGGCAGCCCCATGTGCACAAGCGGCTGTGCCCGCAGCCAGCCAGCCAGCCAGCCCCAAGGTGAGCCCGTGCTGCGGGGATGGACAGGGGGGCGGACGGACCTGGGCTTCGATGCGGTACGTGAGGGCGGGCGCGGGCCCCTCAGGGCCGCGTGGGTCGGCCTTGGCGGGGGCCGCGTCCAGGTGGGCCTCGTACCCCTTCCACAGGTGGGGGGCCGCGGGGCCCGTGGGGTGGACGTAGGCCGGGCAGACGGCGGGAAAGGAGCGGTACTCGTAGGCGGCCCCGTGGGGGATGCCCTCGTGGGAGGGGACCGGGGCCCGCCAGACGGCCGCGATGAGCCAGGCCTCCTCGTCGAGGAACTCTTGGCAGCCGCCCGCCCGCTGGATGGACATGGACGGCGACCGGACGTGGGGGGCCGCCGGGTGGCCCCCGGGCGAGGCGCTCCCCGCGGGCCCGGCCGTGTTCAGCGGCAGGGATGGCGGCGCCGGCAGGGGCCGCCCAGGGGCCGCCGGGGAGGGGCCGGGCGACGGGGGTGGCGGCATGGCCACCGCGGGGGCCCCCGCCCCCACCCCCACCCCCAGATGCGCCGGGGCGGCCAGCCCGCTGCTGGCGCAGGCGGTGGCCCCGATGGGGCTGCCGTCGGCCGAGGGCGGGGTGGCGGCCCCCAGGCCCCCCAGGTGGGCCTCGCTCTGGGCGCCCCGCAGCAGGCGCATGTTGTGGGCCTCGAGGGCCCCCTCGAAGAGCAGCGTCCGGAAGTCGAACGACCCCGGCCTGCCCGCCCCCCGGCCAAGCCCCACAGCCCGGCAGCGCCCGCACATCACGGCAGTCGATCAGCAGCAGGTCGCGGGGCATGTTGGCATGTTGACATTGGGGCATGTGGGCATGTGGGCATGTGGGCATTGGGGCATGTTGGCATGGGGGCATGGCGGACGCGATGCGCTCCTCGACGAAGTGCATGAAGGCCTGCCGCTCGAGGAAGGCCCCGAAGAAGGCCCGGGCGGTGGGGTCGTTCTGGGTGGCCAGGAAGTCCCCGCCCCGGAAGAGGTTCCGCCGGGCTGCCCGCCGCCCCCCCGGGGCAGCCGCCGGGGCCGCCTCCAGGAAGGAGCTGCCCAGCCAAGAGCCCACGCCAGACGCCCGACGCCCGACGCCCGACGCCAGCCACCAAGGCATGAGGTAAAGGCAGGGTGGCGGGCAGGGTGGCGGGCAGGGTGGCGGGCAGGGTGGCGGGCAGGGTGGCGGGCAGGGTGGCGGGCAGGGTGGCGGGCAGGGTGGCGGGCAGGGTGGCGGGCAGGGTGGCGGGCAGGGTGGCGTGTGGCGCGGGGCGTGGCGGACCGGTAGCGCTGGAGGAGGGTCAGGAAGAAGATCAGGAAGCTGCTGCGCACCTTCTGCAGCGAGAAGTTGGGCCCGTCGGGGCTGGCCCGCAGGTGGGGCGCGTGCAGGACCGAGGGGTGCGTCTGGGCAGAGGGGAGCCCAGCAGGGGCGGGTGAGCAGCGCACACGGATGGGGCCGCCAGCCAATGGGGCCAGGATGGGCGATGGGTGCCGGGATGGGTGCCGGGATGGGTGCCGGGATGGGTGCCAGTAAGGATCCAGTAAGGATGCCGGGATGGGTGCCAGGATGGGGGCGAATGGGGCGGTGAATGGGCGCCCGCAAGGGATGGGACGGACCACGCGCATGTCCTCGGGGCCGAAGGGGACCCTGTGGGCCTTGCGGATGGAGGGCAGACACCCGTCGGCGGCCCAGCGGGAGGAGAGCGAGGTGGGCAGGGTCACCAGGACGCCCTGCCTGGGGGCCGCCCGGTCGGCGGGCGGGGCGGCGGGCGCCACGGGGGGCGGCATCAGGTGGGCCTGGAAGGCCAGGTCGGCCCGGGAGAGGTCCAGCTCGGCCAGCGGGTGGTCGTGCAGGTCGCCGTACTTCCGCTGCCCAGCCCGCGCCCCAGTCGCACACAGCGGCCGCCAGCCCGTGAGGCGAGACCCAGCGGGCAGGGCAGGGAGCGGGGTGCGGGGCGGTGTGGGACGGGGCGCGGACGAGGCGCTTGATGAGCTTGGCGGCCTCGTGGTGGGGCAGGGGCGGCAGGGCGTCGGCCGTGGCGGAGAGCTGCACCTTGTCGATGTCCAGGTCGAAGACGTCCGCCTGCGAGCCGACAGCAGATCCGCGCGGCCCCGGGCGGGTGGCCACGATGGAGGATGAAGGGCCCGATGATGGAGGAGGGAGGGGGGGAGTGGAGTGGGGGAAGGGGGGGGGGGGGGGGGGGGGGACGCGGACCTCGGGGAGGGTCACCCTGGGGACGAGGGTCCGGTGGAGGCCCATCAGGAAGGGCACCGGAGGCCCGGCCTGCAGCAGGGCCAGCATGGCGCTGGGCAGGACGGGCACGTAGGTGTGCGGCCAGCGGAAGGGGAAGACCAGCGCCTGGACGGCCTCGCAGACGGCCCACAGCATGTACAGCCGCTCCGAGATCAGCACAACCTGCACCCGCGCCCGCACGCCCCCACACGCACACACATCATGCCCCCAGCCAGCCCCTAGCATGAAGAACATGCCGACGGCAGGGGAGGCAGCCCATGGACAGCTGGGCAGCTGGACAGCTGGGCAGGATGGCGGGCGGGCGAGGGCGACCTTCCGCTCGAGGAGGACGCACCGGACGAGCATCAGCAGGTGGTCCAGGTCCAGCGCCTGAAAGAGCAGCCGGAAGTCGACGTCGGCCAGCGGGAGCTCGTTGGGGGCGGGCAGCGAGAAGCTCACCAGCCGCGTGCCCACCTGCACCTGCACGGCGGCGCACCTGGGCGGGGCAGACGGCACATGGTCACGAGAGGTTGTGGGGTGCGGTGTCGGTGCAGACCCAGGAGGTGGCAGGGGAACCTCGTAGACGAGGTTCGCAAGGACACGCTCGATCGGAACGGGCATACTCGCCCCCTCAGAGGTGATCATCTCATGGAGCGCGTACAGCATCTGCCGAAAACCAGTCGCCAGGCCGAACCGAGAGAGGAGAGCGATACACCGGGGGGCATACAACGATGTAGACTTGCTGGGGATGTGATAATTCTTAATCAAGGAGGGCACAAGCAATGGCAACGCGGGCTCCCAGAAGACAAGGTTAAAAGAATAGACTCTGTGAAAAAGCCAGAATATGATGCCATGAATCCCGCCCGACAGACCGTTCACCCTTGTCGTTGGTGAGGGTGGCAACATGGAAGTTGGGGGGAAGTGCGCCCCGCCGTAGAAACATGCCGCAGGGGAAACAAAATTTCAATGCCTCATTAGGAAATGGGATGTCTTCGTAATCGCGCTCAGGAAAACGAGAGGCTAACGACGGCGAGAATGCAACTTCAAACAGATTCCTTGCGGTCTGTTCGGTGCTTGGGTACAGAGGTTTCAGCTCGTTGGTTGCATCTGTCACAAAGATGTAATCAATGAGCCGCTCGGAGGGGCCCGACATTCAGCCAAGCGTGGGTTCGCTGAAACTGAGAACGGGTTCGTGATAACGAAAAGTACCGAGGCGAGATACGGCCACGCAGGGACCAAATGTTTCGTGGACGACGCATCATCATCCGGGGTGCTGGGGAACTCGCAACTGGAGTTGCACATCGTCTTTACATGGCCGGATTTCGAGAGAACATAATCATGACCGAAACCTCCAATCCATTGGCCGTCAGAAGAACTGTGTCCTTCTGTGAATGTCTCTATTCAGTTGATGGCAAAAATGTCTTTCGCATTTGTGGAGTGATGCTGATTTTTGAACGCTGCTTTAGACAGTCGAAGGAGTGTCTGGCATCCGCGCCACTGGCAGTACGCCGGCGGATCTTCGGGCTCAGATAGAGCTTGCATGGGCGCACGGGGAGATACCTGTTGTCGTCGATCCGTCCTGTGAGCAGACGATGGCGGCTTTTACCACAGTTGACGTGGTCATTGATGCCACCATCAACAAGCACAACCGGGCGCATACACATCCCCGGATGGCCCCACTTGTGGTCGCCCTCGGCCCGGGCTTTTCGGTGCCCGAGGATTGCCATGCAATCATCGAGACAAACCGTGGTCATGACCTGGGCCGGGTCATCCGCCATGGGGCGGCCGCCTCCGACACGGGCATTCCGGGTGCTCTCGGTGGCGAAACCATCCGCAGGGTGTTGCGGGCTCCATGCGCGGGTGTTTTGCAGCCAACTCGCAGCCTCGGTGACCGCGTCGAGGCGGGTGATCTGGTGGCGCGGGTGGGGCAGAGTGAGGTGCGAACCGAGATTGCGGGTCTGGTCCGGGGCATGGCCCAGGCTGGCCTTCAGGTGACGGCCGGCTTGAAAATCGGCGACGTGGATCCGCGACCGGAGGCCGTTTTCACAACCATCTCTGACAAGTCACGCAACATTTCCGGAAGTGTTCTCGAGGTGGTTGTTGCGCATATGGCCGCCGCATCCCCCATTTCACCTTGATTGCATATTTGAGATTCCGTTAATTCTATTTATTTATTCGTTGCTCTCGCCAGTCACAAAGTCGCCCCATCCTTTGGGGGAAGAGCGCTCCACCCAGTCGCGCAGGAAGAAGCGTCACATCGGTTTCGGATGCTCCCAAGATTACACTCGCAAAGGCTCACTCGGACCCGTGTAAGTGTCGTTTGGGTATCGTTGATTCTCTTTTTTTTGTCCGGGTTGCTCCTTTTCTCATCTCCTCGAACTCCTGCCCAGACCTTTGAAATGCTCGCGGCCAGTGACCGAATCACAAAAACTTTTGCCGATATGTGTCAGCCTTATTTAAATGGCTCGATTATGTCAAATACGACTTTCCCGCCCCATGACCTGTATTATCATCACGTTGGTATTGTCTCTTGGGGCCTCGTCCCCTGGTGCCACGAGTTTTTTCGACGGCCAACAACAGCGCCATTTCTTGCCCTCAGTTTCGACGACGGGCCCAGTACTCGTTCTACCGCCAAGATCCTTGAGATCCTGGACCGGTTCAATGCTCACGCCACCTTCTTCGTGGTGGGGCACCAGATCCGCAAGCCGGGCTATGCAAACCTGGGACATCAGGTCGGTGTTACACTTTTTGCTTCGGTGTGAGAACCAGCCTTTCACCTAGATTCTCTCCCGCGGTCACGAGATCGGGCATCACTCGACCGCCCATCGTTCCGCCAACTCGGGCGGGGAAGCTGGCTTCATGGGGGTTGTGGAGGACTTCCACATGACTGTGGACCTCTTCCAGCAACATGTCTGTCTCTCGGTTGTTCTCGATTGTTCAGCTCGGTCTTTGTCCAGCTTGGCATGGAAACTGTTGGGCCCTGCGGCCGGCTCCCTGCGCCGATTCCAACCGGCGAAGGTCGCGCCTCCCAGAAACCTGCGAATGCTCCATACGATGCGCCCCGGTTCATGATGGACAATTCCCCGACTGGCATCCGGTGCACCCGCCTTGGTGGCGACTCTCCGCCGGCTGACGGCCCGCTCCGCGGCAAGGCCAAGGCCCCCATCCTGCAATGGTACCGACCTCCGATGGGGCACACCAACCCCTCCTTGACCCACTACATGGCCGAGCGATGCGGAGTGAGCACGGTCACGTGGGATGTGAACACGCGCGACTGGGAGATCGGGCAGGCATACGGGGTGAGCGAGTCCCTCGAGTCGACCCTGAGCCAGGTCCATCCGGGGGCCGTTCTGCTCCTCCACGACCGCCGCCCTGACACCATCCAGCTTCTCCCGCTCCTCCTCGAGGGCCTCCGCAAGCTGGGGTACCGGGACTTCTTGAGCATGACCGAGTGGCGCGATCGGGTCACCGCTCTGGCCGGGCGCTGGGCAGAGGAGGGGCACTGATCAGAGGAAGGGGGTGTTGTTTTTTTTATTCATTTCTCTCGTTTCTCTCCCTTCCCCGCCCTCCGCCTCCACCACCCGCTCCGCTTCCCCCACCTCCTGCTGGCATCACCAGTGAAAACCGTTTTTCTCTTTCCTCTGCAATAACATCGGTCAAAGGCCCAGGAGACGGCCGTTGGAGCGAACCGACGGGGTGGAGGTGAGGGGTGGCCGGGCGGGCCATCCATCTGACGGGCTGCCCGGAGGGGCCGACGGGTCGAGAGGCGAGGGCGAGGTGGTGGGTGACGAGGGTGAGAGTCAGGGGCCCTGGAGGGAGGTTCCGGTAAGCGGTGGGGGGACCATTCCGCGGGGCCATGAGAGCCGCTGGCACCCGTCCCGTCCCGTCCCGTCCCGAACGCTGGGACAGCGGGCGCGACGGAGAGAAGGCGGGGAGCTGCATGGGGAGGGGGAGGGGGGCCGCTCAGAAGGTCTGGAGCTTCTCGGCCAGGGCGAGCTGGGCCTTGGCCAGGTTGGCCAGGTAGACGGTCATCAGCAGCTCCTGCACCTTGGTGTCGAAGGACTTCTCGAAGGCCGCAACGTCGATGGTGGGCACGCTGTTCAGGGCGTGCATCAGCAGGTGCCCGATCTTATCGTCGGCTGGCTGGCTTCCATCCTGTGGCGGCGCGTCCGCACAAGATCGAGTCAGGAGGTGTGAATGGGGAGAAGAAGGAGAAGAAGGAGAAGAAGGAGAAGAAGAGGCTGGGACAGGCAGTCGCAGGGGAGACAGCGGACCAGGACGTGGGCGACGTACTCCTGGCAGACGTCGATCATGTTGACCATCTTGCGCAGGGCAACCTGGAACACGATCGGGGCGCGAGTGAGCGCCCTGCATGCGGGTGGGGCTGGACAGACCTCGAAGGCCTCCAGGTTGGAGGGCTGGGCGGGGCTGGGGGCCTGCCCGTCGTGGGGCAGCGTCTGCACCAGGGCGTTCACTAAAGAGGGCGTGGTGAGCATCCACCGCCAATCGGACAACTGACCGGCTCGCCTTTCCTCGGCGTTGGCGTGGATGTGGCAGGGAATCTCGGTGATGACAACCTTCTTCTCCTCGGAGGTCTTGTCGAGACCAAGAATGTAAGCCTTAATACTCATGTTGCCCCCGGTCAGATTGGTGTCGACATTCAAATAAACAGGCTGCCTCGCGCTGCCAGCATAGAAATCGTTGACCATGGAAGCAAGTTCAAGGGGGAAGATGGCTCCGGTCGAATACCTTTACGTATCGCAAGGTGGGTATTGGGGTGTGGAGGTGCGTGAAGGGCGAATCTCGCTGAGCACAGACCAGCCAACAACAACCTCTTTGGAGGAAACTTGGTGGCTCAAGGCGACCATTTCCTTGTGGAATTCGGTATCAAGGGCAATCATCGACTCGGCCTCACGGTGGGACACGGGGAAGCTGTTCTGAACCTCGACCACACCCTCACGATCAGCACCCAAGAGAGTACCGATCACGCGATCGGGGGAGCCAGGAGCCTTTCGAATAACAGAGTCAACAATGTTGAACAGGACGGTGGGATGCACATTTACGCAGCTCTGCATGCTGATCGAGCAAGAAACCTCGGGCAACGAACCAGGGCAACAGCCACTCGTAAGCTAGAAGAGAAGCGCGCTTCTTTCTGCCGCAACGCACAAACGGCACAGTGAGTCTCAAAAGAAACTCATTTCCCTTAAAATTTTCGGTGAGTGCCTGCGAACCAGAGAAGGAGAGATTTCAGCTCAGAGAATTTTCTTGGTGTAGGGCTGTCGGCACACAGGACAGAGGGGGCTCAAGCCAACCTTGCCAAATTGCTCGAAGCCCTCCAGACATACGCGGTGAAAGACGTGTGCACATGTCAGCACGACCACGGCACGCATCTCCGTCGTAGCCTTGCCGCCTTGGCCTGGCTTGGCTGGGGGCACTGCGGGCTTTCGGGATGGTGTTGTGCCCTGGATCGGTTTCCCCCGGGCCCGGCCGAATATCGCCGCGCGAGTGGCGGTGGCTCCGGAATGGGCATCGGCTGTGGAGGAAGGAGCCGGCACGGATGGCCGCCCTGCGATGACCATGGCCCGTCCGCGGCCGGTGGCCCGCCCTCGTCCTGTGGCCGTCGCGGTGGAATGGGCGACCGGATGTGTGTCGGTGCTCTGCGGACAGGGGCCGCTTGCCTCGGCCTCGTCGGACTCGGGCTGGAGCGGCGTCCGGGCCGCCACCACCATGACCAGGGCCTGCAGGCAGATCGGGCAGTCGGTCGGGTTCCGCTCGATGGCCTGAGCCCCAAAGCGGTGTCCATGCGGGTCCACCGAGAGAGAACGGCGAGAAAAATGAAAGAGCGGAAGGGCGGAGCCACAAAATGGAGGCACGGGATGAGGCGGCACAGGCGGACCGTTGCGATGACCACGTCCCATTCGACCCGCAGTGGTTCCCTGCGCCCGACGGGAAGGCGACATGGCCGGTCGGTGGTCGGTGGTCGGTGGTCGGTGGTCGGTGGTCGGTGGTCGGTGGTCGGTGGTCGGTGGTCGGGGTTGGGAACGAGCGGGCAGGAGGAGGGGGGTGAGCATCCACAGGCGCCTTCACGAGGCGACCGGGATAGGGCGGGGACGGGGGTGGGGTGGGGTGGGCGGGACGACCTGAGGATGCGCCTTGCCTGCTCGAGGGAGGCGTCCATGCCCGCCAGGAAGGCCGCCACCTGGGCCTCCTCCTGGTCCACCTGCGCCTCGACGTGCCGCGCCAGGAGCGACAGCTGGACGCCAGGCGCCCACACACCCATGCACATAGGCGACCATGCACACACGCACCCATGCACACACGCACCCATGCACACACGCACCCAGGCACACACGCACACGAGTGAAGAGACAGGCTCGCCGAGACCCGCGCGGGCCCAAAAAGTGGTCGCGCCAGGGCCGGGATGGGCAGCGGACAGGGCGGCAGAATGCCTGTGGGTGGCTGATGGGACCTTGTTGGCGACGAGGGCCCTCCTGCGGGCGGCGTTCCGGGGCCTCACCCGGCAGACCCGCCGCACGGCGTACCCCCGCCAGAGCGCCTGGATACTGAGGCCGCGGCCCAAACGCCCCAATCGTCCACCCCCACCGCCAGCCACCGCCCCCGGGCGATGATGACGAGGTGGCCGGGGAAGCTCCAAGCGGGCTGGCGGGCAGTGAGGCGGCTGGTCGGCGAACCTGCGCGCTGCGGCCTGGCGAAGTTCCTGGGCGGCATCGCTGATTGGGCGCCGCTGGTACTGGTGCTGTCGGCAGAGGGGACACGCGGGCCCCGAGCCGCCCTCGCCCGCGACGAGCTCCTCGGGGGTCGGCTCGCGCCCGCAGACGAACCGCTCGAAGCTCTCGATGCATGCCTGCACCACCGGGGCCAACCCGCCAGCCAAGGAATGCAAACCTGTGAGGCACCGCGCGGGGCCGGGTGCGGGGCCGGGTGCGGGGCCGGGTGCGGGGCCGGGTGCGGGGCCGGGTGCGGGGCCGGGTGCGGGGCCGGGTGCGGGGCCGGGTGCGGGGCCTGGTGCGGGGCCGAGTGCGGACCCTGTGGAAGACGTGCGAGCAGGACAGCATCACCTGCTCGTCCCGGGCCCCGAAGGGCTCCCTGCAGATGGGGCATGGGAACCGGCTGTCCTGCCGGGCCCGGGACCGCTGGTGCACCCTACCGCACGGAGGCACGTCAAGTCAAGAGGGGCGGCGGGCGGGTGCGGGCGGGACGGACTCTTCCCACTGGGCGTCGGTCAGGTAGGCCGGCGGGGCCGGGATCAGACCCAACCGCTGGGCCAGAGTCATGGGCGGGGCCGTGGTGGTGTGAATTAGTGGGGCGGGTGTGAGAATCGGTTTGGGCGAAGGGGCGCCGAGGAGACTCGGAGGGGAGAAGCTCCGCGATTCGGCCGCGAATTTGCGGATGAGATGATCCTGCATGGCGATGGCAACGAGAGCAGTGTTGGGTTTCTTGCCCGCTTGTGCCTTCGTTGGGGCCCGCATCCTTCCCGCAAAGTCCAGAACCCCTTGGCTTCCTGTCAAGCGGGCAACCCCTGGGGTGTCACAGGACATGCCGCAGGCATCCCCTCTTCTTCCAGTTCTCATTCCTCCCATTTGCTCACCGGGGGGTAATCTAAGAGAGCCAGATTGGTTTTCGGAAGTAATATCGTTTTTTCTCAAGAAGATAGTCAGCTGGAATGTCGGGAAAAGGTCAACTTTCGCTCTCGAATGGCCATCGATGCAGTCTGATGATGTGACCCACAGCGACTGCCAGTAGCCCAGGGAGTGTCCGCACGGCCGCGAAGGTATTGCGGGATGGGGCCCCGTCGATGGGCCGCTCGGGCAGGGCCACCATCCGGATGGTCAGGGCGCGGGCCCCCGCCCCCGCTGGCACGGGCACCACCACCAGAGGCATCGTCACGTCCGCCGAGGCCGGGCCTCCTCGCTGCCGGCCGGCCAGGTGGCAGCCGCGGGGCTCGTCGAGGAAGCGCACCACGAAGCGCCAGTGGTGGGCCCGGCCCCGCATGCTGACCGCCAGGCACTCGTCCCCGCTTATGTGCAGCCCCACCAGCCAGTCCCCCGCGGCCCCGCCTGTGGGGAGCAGACCCACAAAGATCCGCTCTATCCCCCCCGCCGCATCGTCGGCAGAAAGAGGGGAGCAGGGGCGATCCGTGAAGGGAGCCCAGCCGCCCAAGGGGCAGAAAAGCGAAGGGCAGGAGCAGGAGTGCCTCGCCGCCAAGGGGCAGTCGGACCGGGGGGTTCGCCCGCCGCCCATGCGAGCAGGTTGTAGACCCGCGTGGGCCCGTCGGTGCAGGCCGCCAACAGCAGCGACGCCCCGGCCTCTCTCTCCGCGGCGGCCCCGTCCGGCTCCGAATGGCCGCTGGGGGGCCACCGGGCATCGGGGGCATCGGAGGCGTCGTCGAGGGCGATGGTCCGGCCGATGGCGGGCAGATCGAGCCCCCAGGTGGCCAGGGCGGCCAGGGTGCCCCCGTGCGGGAGCAGCGGTCCCACGAAGGCCTCTGCGGCCCGGTCGAAGAGGCCCAGGGTGCCATCCTCGGTCCCCACCACCACGTGACGGCCCAGCCAGAGCAGCCCCTGGGCCGGGTGGGTGGGCCCCAGCACATGAGCTCCGACCGGACGGGGCCGGGGCTCCCCCATGGCGCTGAGCAGGTCCCACAGGACCAGCTCACCCCCCCGGGTGGCCACCAGCAATGCGGGCCGCCCCGCCCGCCCCCTGTCCGGGCCGGCCTGGCGCTGGTGATCGGTGGTCCCCGGTTGCGGGCCAGGCGGCAGGCCGGACCACCCGGCCGGGGCCAGGGACGCGCACAGGACCGCAGTTCGATGGGCCAGCGTCCCCACTAACTGCACTGGCGTCGCCCCCTCGGGGGCCTCGGGGGCGGGGGCGGGGGCGCCCGCTGGCTGCCGATCGGGGATGGCCCAGAGCTGGATCGAGCTGCACGACGTGCGCCCCATCGCCAGTAACCCGGCCACCGCGACTCCGCACCGTGCATCCAGGGCCGCGAAGAGGGCCGCTCGGGGGCCCGCGGCGCCGCCCGTAGGGTCTTGTTGGTCGGTCAACCGAGGCCCCCGGCCCAGCAGCAGGGTCACTGCGTACTGCGCAGGGCCGCCCCGGAGAGGCGATCAGGCTGGGGAACATCGGTCGGCCACGAGCAGCAGCCTTCCCTCCTCCCCCAACTCTCGAAGCCGGCTCCCCGCCCTCCCAAGTCACAATGGGCGGACCTGGGCGGGATGCCTCCTCCATGCGGCGACCTCCATCAACCCCGGGCCCCCCAGATCCCCGCCTGGCGACAGCTGAGGCGGCCCATCGGGCCAGGAGACTCGGAGCAGTTGCATCGAGCCGTCGTCGCGCCCTGGCGGGGCGATGAGGGCGGGCGATGAGGGCGGGCGATGGAGCCGCCACACCGGGCCGCCCCAGGGGACGGACCGATGAGGAGATGGCCGCTGGCGGGGTCGGCCTCGACGGCCGCGATCCCGGCAGTGGCGAGCCCACAGCGCAACGGGCACTCGGCCGAACCCGCACCCGCACCCGCACCCGCACCCGCACTCACACTCGCACCCGCACTCGCACTCGCACCCACACCCGCACTCGCCTCCGGAGATGGCAGCCAGAGGGGCGAGGGGAGGCCCGGGGCGCAGAGCCACCGGCTCTTGAGCTCTTCCGCCCGCCGTAATTCGAAAAAACGTCCCATGTAACTGCGTTGTAGCAGATCGGCCCGGTAGCGGTGTGGCCAGGCAGATCGTACGAGGCACCGCCAGAGGGGATGCCCCTGGATGCATCTCCTGGGTGGGGCGGGCATACGGAGGGAGGGCTTCTGGGAGGAAGGACAGACCTCCATTGCCCGCATACGCCAGAGAGCCGCACCAGATCGGCAGGCTCGAGGTGAGAAAAAACAGTTTCCCACAGATCATCTTCGAGGGGGCAGGCGCCTCTGACAGATGATGAGCAGGAGACAGTCAAGGTCGCGCAGACGTGAAGGTAAAAGGTGTGGTATTCTTGAAGGGGGAGAAAAATCGAAGTGTTGTTTGAATCGAAGGACGACACCGACCATCTCCGCGAGAACAAGCTGCATATCTTTCTTCAGCTCGGTGATGTCAAGTCCTGAGGAAGCGTACCTCCTATAACGCCAATGTAAGAGTCGAATTGTCCCTCGCTTCAGGACCTGATAATTCTGCGAAGCGAGACCACGAACGATTCGGCCAATTTGAAAGAGTTTTGAAACGAACGGAGTCGAGCAACGCGAGTCTTCTTGAGACCGAGCTGCCCAAGTTGAAAATGCCAGCAACCGAGGCTCCTCCGGCCGCCGATCCGATTCTGACGTACGTTCCTGGGGCAGGTCTTTTGGCAATTTTCAGTTGGTTCGACCGTCGCGATTTTCAACCATAGATAAATCTTTCAAAGTGTGTCAACACCCAGAACTCTTGACTCCTGTGAATTCGCCATGCCTTTTGCTCGATATTGATGGGACTTGCTTGAGAATGTTGCCAGGATTTTCAGCTGGTTATGATCGCATGATTCCCTCGTTGCCGCCATTGGAAGACCTCCGGCCTCTGGATGTCCGTAGCCTCCTCTCGTTTAATTCACTCTATTGGCTTCAATAGATTTACCAGCTCGCGAAATCAAACATTATTATCTCCGCCGATTTATTGCAGCTGAAATATTTGGGGCTTCCTGTTCTTGTTTGCACACAAAACACCGGCCCTGTGGCAATCGCCTTTGCCGAGTATCTTTTGCGGGAAGGTGTTCCTGTCCGGTGTCTCGTTGTTTGGCCTCACTCCACCCAGAAGCGGCTGGTTGACCTGCCGCTTCCGCCTGCTGAGGACCGGGAGAGCATCTTCATCGTTGATGACATGCCCGCGTGTTGGGCGTTGGAGGACGAAGATCCCACCGGTCTCGGGTTCTACCTGCCGGCGCACATGTTGGTCCCGACCAACGGGCTGGGCCGCTGCTTCCAGCAGGGTTTGTCGTCCCGCTTGTTTTGCTGGTTTTTGAGGGCCTCATCTTCTTCTCTTTTCGGGTCATCTTGTGCACGGCGCGTCCCTTGGCGGGATGGGCGTAGTGAATGCCATCTTGGGGCGGAAGGAGACCCCGCCCCGGTGCGGGTCGAGCAGCTCCCTGATGAGCATCTCCTCCGCCTAGGCGCCTCGGGCCCCGGGCTCCTTTCGGCACCGTCGGTTGTTGGTTGCACCTGCCCGCATCCACTTGGCGTCCATTCAGTGGGCGCTGCCCATGCGTCCGGTCCCACTCCATGCGCCCGGTCCCACTCCATGCGGCCGGTCCCACTCCATGCGGCCGGTCCCACTCCACACCAGAGGACCCAGAGGAACCCAGAGGTGGGCCTGTGATCTGCGTCTCCGAGACATCCCAACGCTTCTGGCCTTCTTTTGGCCCCCGTGTTCGCCGTGCAGGTTGGGGACCTCTAGTGGCGGGTGAGCCCGTCCGCGTTTCTTCTGGGCTCCCATCTCATCTGGGCTCCCATCTGGGGACACTGTTCCCCTCCCTTGTTGGCCATCGCGTCTTCCTTCGCTCTCCATTCAGCCACCCACTCCCTCGTTGTATCTGATTGCTCTTCTCCCGTGGGAGTGAGACCCTTCCTCCCTGTTTTTCTCCTGTTCGTTTACAAATTTATTTCCGCCGTCGTCTCGGTGCCCCCGCGCTTGTTGCATGGCTGCGCACGTCGTGTCTCGGTCCCTGCCTGCCTGTCCCACTCTGCCTGCCTGCAGGCCTCGTCTTTCGGCGGGGTCCTGTCGTGTCGCGGGTGGCCGTTGTTGTGCCGTGCCGGTCACGGTCGCATTTTTATCGGCCTGACTGTGCCTTGCCCCCGCCCTTTCTCCGTCTCTCTTTCTCTCCTTCTTGGGTCGTCGTTTTCCCTTTGTGTGTCCCTTTCGCCCATTTCCGTCGTGGTCCTCGCTCGTCTCGTCTTCCCGCCGTCGGCTGATCCCTGTCGATCCGTCTCTGCCGTGCTGTGCCCCTCTCTCTGTCCGTCTGTGGTGTCTCTCTCTCGCCGACTGCGGAGCTTTTGGTTTGTTGGGTCTGTTGTCCCCCCTCCTTCCCTCCCTTCCCTCCCCTCCCTCACTCCCTCCTCCATCCCTCCCTCCATCCTCCCTCCCTCTTGCCGTTTCCATTTTATTGGTCTTCGTTCGCGCTGTCTTCGTTGTCGCTCCTCTGTTGGTGTACCATACCGCATACCGCCCGCCCGTCTGTTCGGCCCTTGGGCCGTCCGTCGTCGCTCCAATAACAGGCGCCTCCTCTCTCGGCTCGGGCCGCGCCAGGCAAGGGCGGGGGGAGTCCGATCGGGCCTGGGAGGGAGCGTGAGGGTGCTGCCTCCCTCGGGGGCCCGCTCACTGGGCGAGGGACGGGAAGAAGGTGCCCGCGGATGGTTGTGTGCCGGTGCACCCGTGCGGCGTGGGCGGCTTCTTCGGCCGGACCGATCGGTGATGTGATGGCGATCGGTGATGTGATGGGTCGGGTCGCGAGGCTGTCTCGAGCCCGTGCCAAACCGAAGGAGGTGAGGTCTGAGCGGGGCGCCTCACCTGGGATGATGTGTGGGTGCGTGTGGGTGTGTGTTAGTATGTGGGTGTGTGTGGGCTGGCGAGGGCCAGGCCGAGAGGCCGGCACTCTTTCGGCTGGGGACGGGGGGGCCTGCGGCACCGACCGGGAGTGGCGAGGGCGGCCCCGCCTGGGCCTTGGCGGCGATCGGTTGGCGGCTGCCCCCGCCCTTCCGCGGCCACGGCCCCCACGCGCAGCCCCACGGCCACCGCCACGGCCACCACGCGCCCGGCCCCGGCCCCGCGTGCTCCTCAGGGTGGGGCCGCCCGCAGCCCCCGTGTCGGCATCGTCATCTCCATCGCCCTTGTCCTCGTCCTCGTCGTCCTCGTCCTCGTCCTCGTCCTCGTCCTCGTCGTCCTCCTCATCGTTGTCGGCATGATCATCATCGTCCTCGTCCTCGTCCTCGCCTTCCTCGTCTTCAGCATCATCCTCGCTGCTGCTGGTGGTGGTGGGGCTGCTGGGGCTTGCCGAGCCGCGGGCCCGTTTGGGGTTGGGGCGACCCTCCTCCGCACGGGCGGCCCGTGGGCCCAGCGCCCGAGGACCCGCGGCTCTTCGGGGGCCACCCGAGGCGGCCGTGACGTGGGAGGCCAGGGCGGGCGGCGTGGCGTCATCGGACGGGGCCGTGGCCGTGGCCGTGGCCGCGGGGCCGAGACTGCTCTGCTCGCCCGGGCCCGGGTCACCGCCGTCGGTGCGGCTGAAGAGGACGTGGCGGCCCCAGTCGAGGCGCTGCTCGAAGGCGGCCGCGAAGAGCTGCCCACCAGAGGGACCCACCCCGGGAGGCAGGTGGGGTGATGAGGATGAGGGCCATGGGCATCCATCCGAAGGCAGTGGCAGCGCATCGACTCGCCAGGTGGGGCAGGTGGGGGGTCGGTGATGTCTGGGGGGGGTCGGTGATGTCATGTCTGGGTCTGTCTGTGCCGGCCCGAGGGCAGGCGGGGGGCGCGGACCCACTCGTTGGAGTAGATGCGGCCCACGAGGCCCTGGGCCAGGATGCGCCTGCAGAGGGCCCCGTCCTCGGGGCACCCGATGACCACCAGCCCCCCCGCCCCCCGGCCCCGCGGGTCCGCCATCCACCACCGACGGTCGGGCCGGGCCGGCCGGGGCGGGCAGGGGCCGGTTGGGCGGCTTGGCCAGGACGGTGCCGCCCGCGCAGGCGACGATGACGGAGAGCTTCCAGGGCCGGGGCGGCACGGCGGGGGTCAGGTAGACCGAGTAGCCCCCCAGCAGGGGCCCCAGCCGGGCCCGGCGCAGGGACCGGGCCAGAACAAAGCCGTGCTGCCGCTCCCCGGTGGGGTCCCTCAGCCCGTGGGCACGCTCGGCCTCCCGGGCCCCCGCTGCGCCCCCAGACACCCCCAGACACCCCCAGACACCCCCAGACACCCCCAGACACCCCCAGACACCCCCAGACACCCCCAGACACCCCCAGACACCCCCAGACACCCCCAGACACCCCCAGACACCCCCAGACACCCCCAGACACCCCCAGACACCCCCAGACACCCCCAGACACCCCCAGACACCCCCAGGCCCCCAAGCAGAGCCAACATGAGCGCAGGCGGCGGCAGCAGGTGCCGATCGGAGGCGGCGGAGGTGCGAGGGGCAGGGCGGTGGCGGGTGGGGCCGTGGGGGTGCCGGCCGTGGGGCCGTGGGGATGCCATGGGGCCGTGGGGCCGTGGGGATGCCATGGGGCCGTGGGGATGCCGTGGGGCCGTGGGGATGCCATGGGGCCGTGGGGATGCCGGCCGTGGGGCCGTGGGGATGCCGTGGGGCCGTGGGGATGCCATGGGGCCGTGGGGCCGGGGGCAGACCGGTGGGGGGCTGCCTCTGGTGGGCCCGGGGCCTGAGGGTGGCCGCCCAGCGCTCGTGGAGGACGGGGCAGCCGCGGCAGAGGGCCGCCAGGAAGTTGATCGTCCGCCGGACCTTGTCCGTCACCAGGTGGGTGCACAGGCCGGGGTGCTTCACCAGCAGCGCCACCGCCGGGCCCCGGGGCCGCTCCAGCCAGCCCGGCTGGGGGATGCCCGTGTACAGCAGGGCAGGCCGCTCGGGGCGGGCCTCGTGGGGCGTCTCGGCGGGCGCTGAGGGGCGGGGGTGAGGAGGGCGTGGGCGTGGGCGTGGGCGTGGGCGTGGGCATCGGCCGAGGACTGAGGCCGTGTGCCGGTGGGCCAGGGGATGACGGCCAGGGCGGCCAAGGATGGCCCGGGCGGGGCAAGGCAAGGCAGGGCGGAGCAGGGGACCGTTGGGGAGCTCGTCGTCCTTCGGGGGCGGCGGGGCCCCGGCGGCCCGTGCGGCGGCCTGGCGGCGCTCCTCCTCGCGGACCAGCGGCCCGAGATCCCACAAAAACCGCAGGGGCGGCAGCTCGGCCTCGCCGCCCTCGCCCTCGTCCTCGCCCTCGCCCTCCCCCTCGCCCTCCTCCCCTTTGGCCTCGGCCTCTGCGGCATGGGCGGTGGGCTCTTCGTCGGCCTCCCGGTGTGCCTCATCCTCATCCTCATCCTCATCCTCCTCATCCTCATCCTCATCCTCATCCTCATCCTCCTCATCCTCATGGGCCGCCTCCGCCGCCCCCGCAGCCGCACCGTCATGCGACCCCTCCCCAGCTGGATGCAGCGGCTGGTCCTCGGGGCCCTCGGGCCCGCTCGGGCTGCCCGCCTGGGTGGACGCGTCCGAGTCCACGGCCGCCTCGGGGGGCGCCTCCTCATGGGCGGCGGGTGGGGTCTCGTGTGCAGGGGGTGGCGCCTCGGCGTCTTGGGCTCCCTCGGCCCGAGGGTGCTTGCGTCCACGTCCCAGGGCCCGCGGGCGGGAGGTGCCGCTGGGGGCGGCGGTGCTGCCCGGGGGTGGGGCACCTGCTGGCGGAGGGCCCTCGGCGGGCGGCGGCACCGAGGCCGATGGGCGGTCCTCGAGCCGAACCACCCGGGCCTCGGCCTCCGCGTCCAGCTGGGCCTCAGCCACGGGGGCATCCTCCTCCGGCTCGGCCTGGGCCTCCTCCTCGGCCGCCACTCGCCCCCGGCCCCGCCCTCGGCCCCGGCCCCGGCCCCGCCGTGATGCCGCACGGGCCAGCGACGGACCCTCGGCTGCACAGCCACCGCCGCCACGGCCAAGGAGGCGAGGAGGAAAGGAGGGGGAATGAGGGGAAGGGCCATCCGAGGGGGCCGGGGCCGGATGGGCACACACAGACGGGGCGCATTCGAGGCGGGCGACGAGTGGCGGCCGCGCTTCCTGGGCCCACCGCGGGCCGCCCCCGGCTCGGGCTTCTCCACGGGACCCCCGTCCAGGCCCGCAGGCACCGCGTGGGGTGCAGGCTTGGCCTCCTCACCCACGGCCCCCTCACCCTCCGCTGGCTGTGGCGCGGGGGGACGGGTTGGGGAGGGCGGGGCAGGGCGGGCCGGAGGGCCGGCTATGAGGGCGGGGGCCTCGGAGGGCCGGCCGGCGGACGCGGTGCTGGAGTCCCCGGACCCGGGCGCATGGGCCACGGACCCGGGCCCATCATGGGCCAAGCCCTCGGGGGGCCGGTCCCGGTCGGGCTCGGGGGCCAGCGGCTCGTCGAGTAGGGTCGCCTGGATCTCGGGGCCCGGGTGTCCCTCCTCGACGGGCTCGGGTGCCAGCGGCTCGTCGAGTAGGGTCGCCTGGACATCATCGGGGCCCGGGTGTCCCTCCTCGACGGGCTCGGGGGCCAGGGGCTCGTCAAGCAGGGTCGCCTGGACCTCGGGGCCCGGGGCATCCCCCACCTTGGCGGCGGTCACGCCCTGGCTGCTGCTGTATGGAAGCGGCTCGTCGAGCAGGGTCGCCTGCACGTCCTCGGGACTCGGATGGCCCGCTTCCTCCTCATGCTCCCGAGCGGGGGCCAGGGGCTCGTCGAGCAGGGTCGCCTGCACATCCTCGGGGCCCGGGGCATCCCCCACCTTGGCGGCGGTCACGCCCTGGCTGCTGCTGTATGGGAGTGGCTCGTCGAGCAGGGTCGCCTGCACGTCCGCATCCTCGGGGCCCGGGGCTTGTGGGGTGGCGAGGGGCTCGTCGATGAGGGTGGCCTGCAGCTCGGGGCCCTCGCCCGCGCCCTCGCCCGCGCCCTCGCCCTCGAGGGGGATCAGCCAGCCCTGGGGCCCGTCGGGGATGGTCGCCTCGGCGCAGGGCGGCCCCGGGGCAGCGCCGGGGCCCGAGGATGGCGGCCCGTCGGGGGCACCCGCTGGATGGTCGTCGGGCACCGTCGCCGCCCTCTCGGCCCCGCCCCGATGAGGAGCAGCAGCCAGCGGCTCGTCGAGTAGGGTCGCCTCGACGTCCAGCAGGGGTGGCGGGTGTGCCGCCTCGGCCCCGCCCCCATCGGCGGGCTCGGGGGCCAGGGGCTCGTCGAGCAGGGTCGCCTGGACATCCTCGGGGCCCGGGGCATCCCCCACCTTGGCTGTCACGCCCTGGCTGCTGCTGTATGGGAGTGGCTCGTCGAGCAGGGTCGCCTGCACGTCCAGGGGCGGCTGGGCCGCCTCAGCCCCCCCATCGGCAGGCGCGGCCTGGGGCTCGTCGAGCATGGTCGCTTGCACATCCTCGGGGCCCGGGCGGCCATCCTCGCCATTCTCCCGGTCGGCGGGCGCGGGGGGCAGCGGCTCATCGAGGAGGGTCGCCTGCACATCCGCGGGGCCCGGGGGGCCCTTCTCGGCGGACACGGCAAGGGGTTCATCGAGCATGGTCGCCTGGACCTCCTCGGCCGGGGCATCCGCGGCATGGGCGGCCGCGCCCTCGCTGCTGCTGCAGGGGAGCGGCTCGTCGAGCAGGGTCGCCTGCACGTCCACCTCCTCGGGGCCCGGGGCTCCGGTTACCCTGGGGGCTGCTTGGCCGCCGTCATCGAGCAGGGTCGCCTGCACGTCCACCTCGGTGGGGCCAGGCCGGGGGGCGCTCGGGCAGCGCGGCTCGTCGAGCAGGGTCGCCAGGACGCCTTCCGCATCGGGGCAGCTGGCGGCAGGGGGGCCCGTGGGCTGCAGGGGGCGGGGGCGGGGCTCATCGAGGATGGTCGGCTGCCCGTGCGCATCCTCGGTCTCGGTCTCGGTCTGGGCGGCCGGGGCGGCCGTGGGCAGCGGCTCGTCGAGCAGTGTCGCCGGGGCAACGGCAACGTCCACAGCCACGCCCACGGCCGCATGGGGCGGGCCGGGCGCCGCCTCCCGTCGGCCATCGGGGGCCTCCTCGTCTGGCAGGGTCGCCGCCAGGGCCTGCGGGCACCCCAATGGCCACGGCTGTGGAGGCATGTGGGGCTGGGTGGGCGTCGCCGCGTCCCCGCCCCCGTCCAGGGCCGTGGCCGGGGCTGTGGCCGGGGGGGCCGGGGCAGCCAGCTCGTAGGGAGGGACGGGGGCGGGGGCGGGGGTCGCCTCGAGGAGCTCCTCCAGCAGGATGGTGGCCTCGTCGCCTGGGGCCGGGCCCCGGCCATCCTCGGTTCCCACACCCGCGGGGCTGCCAGGCAGCGCCTGCCCACGGCCTTCGCGGTCCTCGGCCAGGGGGAAGGGGACCGGGGGGCTTGGGCTTGGGCTTGGGCTTGGGCTTGGGCTTGGGGTTGGGCTGGCCGGCAGGGTGGGAGGGCAGCCGGGGGACCCGCCGGGCGCCAGGGCCGTGAAGGAGGCCGCCGAGCCGGGGCCGGGGCCGGGAAGCTGCTCGGGACTCGCGGCTTGCGGGGGCCGGTCAGGGCCGGGTTCCTCGGGGGCATCCTCGTCGGGCTCGGTGTCGCCGCTCGAATCATCGCTGTCCGTGTCGCCCTCCGCCCCGTCCTCCCCGCTCCTTGGCGGGCCGCCCGGCTGGCCGTCGGTCGGCCGGTCCGTCAGTCGCCGCCGCAGCTGCCGCGGCTGCGGGCCGTCCGTGGGGGCGCCGCCCCAGGGGCCCGTCCCTCCTCCTCCTCGGGGCCGGGACCGTGGCGAGGGCCCCCGCCCACGTGGGGGCGTCCGGGTGCAGTCGTCGGCCGGGGCCCCTGCCGGGGGTGGCGATGTGGGCGAGGCGGGCGACGAGGGCGAGAGGGGCCCGTGGTGGGCGGGCCGGTGGTGGGGCGGGGGCATCAGGTCCATGCTCCGGAGCCGGGTCAGCGAGCCGCCCCAGCCGGGGCCAGGGCCGGGGGCCGGGGCCGGGGCCGGGGGCTCCCCCGAGGGGCCGGGGCTGGGCAGGTCGGGCTGGGTGGGCGCCCAGTGGGGGCTCGGGCCCGGGGCGGCATCGGCACGCCCATGTTCGGGCGAGTCCGGGACGGTGGGCGCGACATCCGCGGGCCCTGCGAGTACGGGGGCCGCCTCGCCACCCGCGGCCGCCGGGGGGGCCGTCGAGGCCGCTACGGCCGCCAGGGTCGGGCGGGGGACGCCGGCAGGGTCGATGGGGGGCAGCGGGTTGGGCGAATCGGGGACGGGGACCGTGGCCGCCGTGTCGGCCATGGCCATGATCGCCGCGCCCCCAGGGGCTGCCCATCCCGGCCCCACGGGCGGCGACGACGACAGGGGCGGCGGGGGCGGGGGCGGCGACGTGCTGAGATCATCGCCAAGGGGGGCCCGGGCTGCCCCGCGCCCAGCAGGGCTGCCCTCGCCGTCGGGGAGGGTGCCGTCCGGCCCGCGGTCATCGTCCCGCAGGGTGCCCGCCACCTCGGCCGGGCTGGGGTCGGGATGGGGGTCGGGGTGGGGATCGGGATCGGGATCGGGACGCGGGGCTTCGCGCGGGGCCGGGGCGAGCTGCCGCAGGGCGGGTGGGACCGGGAGGCGGCGCGGCCCGGTGGGTGGCGCCGTCTCCTTGGCGCACTCCGGGGGCCCGCTGGAGCCGGGTGAGCCGGCCCCGGGCGGCGGGTGGGGCGATGCCGAGCGGGAGCCACCGGCGATGGCAGAGGGGGCCGAACGGCGCAGGGAGGGGGGCCGTGGCAGGTCGGGCCGGGGCGGTGCCTTGGCGGAAGGCGCCCCGTCAGCCCCCGCCGACGGGCCCCGGGTTGCCAAAGCCGAGGGCCACCCGGCTCGGCTCGGCTTGCGACCGCCCAACGAGGGCACGTGAGGCGCTTGGACGGGCGAGCTGAGCAGCAGATCGAGCATGTCGTCCCCATCGCCGCCCTCGGGGGCCCCCGCACCAGGCGGGACGATGCAGCCCGACGGGAGCGAGGGCGGGGGCTGGCAGGCACTGGGGCTGGGCGGCACCTCGGTGGATGAAGCCGCCCTGCCGGCCTTCGAGCCGGGTTGCATGGTGCCTGCCGGTGCCAGGCCCGAGTCGGTGCTCCCGCCGGGGAGGTCAGGACGGCGGGGTGGGGATCGCCCGCCCAGGGGCCGCCCCGGAGAGCCGCCGAGGGCCCGGGGGGGCGATGATGGCGGTTGCTGTTGGGTGGCCTCCCCGCCCTCGGTGGAGGGCGCAGCGACAGCCCGCGCCGATGGGATTGTGTCGAGAACGCCGGCGCCCCCGGGCGCGTGGTGAGCCCCGAGGAGCTGGAAGAGCGTCCGCACGGCCCCGAAGTAGAGGGTCATGCCCTCCTTGATCTCGTACCCCTGCGCGCGTTCGGCAATCGGGCGTGTGGGTGTGGCGAAGGAAACGCCAAGGAGCGGAGACCTTGAACTTCTCGAGGACGATGGTTTTGCCCCGTTTCTGTGAGAGGGCCGCCTCAGGCAGCACCCCGATGGTGCTGGCATCGAGGCGGGTCTTGTTCCGGCTTTCCAAATCCCGGACAAAGCATTCGACAGTATCAGTTTTTCGGATCTCAAGTTCCGCGTGAACCTGCGACACGCTGCCGTCATGCAGGACCAGCTGCCGGGAATCTCCAGATGGATCCCATTCGCTCGACGAGGAGGTCAATTCGCGGACAATAAAAGTTTTTCCTGGATGAAGTAAATACGTCGCCCCGTTCGGCGTCCGGAGGGTGGCACAAGGCTCTTCCAAACTATTAGTCTCCTCATCGTCGAAGGTTTCACAAAGTTCAACTGTCCCCTCCAGTGAAGCCTCTGTGAATGGTGGAGAGTAAAGCAATGAGATTTTCAACGCCGAGACAGCGCACCCAACCTTTCTGTTTGACTGGCGGTTTGAAAGGCGGACTGCAGCGCTCACACACGGAGGCGTACTGTCTGCCGGCGAAACTCGAACCTTTCCTCCCACTATTGAAGAACATTTTTGGCGAGGTCATTCGGCTAGGCTGGCATACAATTCCCCGATCGTTCTCCCTCCAAGGACTTGAAACGCAAAAATCGCCCAGATGATTGCTTACTTCCGATCTATCCTCTCCATCTCTGCGTTCACTGGGCTCAGGTGAGCCCCTTGGCACAAGCCCCCATCGACGCGAACGGACTCGGCTCAAAGTGCCACAAGGCGATGTGGGAATGTTTGTGAGTATTCCCGGGGCGATTTATACCTCGATTCAAGCGAAAAACAACCCGCAATGTCGACTGGCCGCAAGCGTCTTCTTCTTAAGGTGATCATTCTCGGTGACTCGGGCACTGGCAAGACTTCTCTTATGAACCAGTTCGTTAACCACAAGTTCTCCAACCAATACAAGGTTAGTAACCCATCCTTCCTGGCCTCAATTTCCCACTTGCTCCCCATCAGGCCACCATTGGTGCCGATTTCCTGACGAAGGAGGTTACCGTTGACGATCGTCTCGTGACGATGCAGATTTGGGATACTGGTTCGTAATTGTTCTTCGTTGTTTCCTGGGTTATTTACCAACCTCCTCTTTAGCGGGTCAGGAGCGGTTCCAGAGTCTCGGTGTGGCATTCTATCGCGGTACGTTTATTTGATACCATTTTGGCGTTTTGGACTTATTTTTCTCCCAAAAGGTGCTGATTCTTGTGTATTGGTTTATGATGTTACGGTGGCGAAGACCTTCGAAAACCTCGAGTCCTGGCGCGAGGAGTTCCTGATCCAGGCCTCTCCCCGCGACCCTGAGCATTTCCCCTTCGTTGTTATTGGTAACAAGATCGATCTTGAGGAGGCTCGGATGGTCTGGCTGGACACTCTTCGTGTTATTGGTGTTCATAACCACAAATCTATCACGTCTCCCTTCACAGGTTGGCCAGAAGCGCGCCGAGGCCTGGTGCAAGCAAAAGTACAGCATGAAGTATTTCGAGTGCTCTGCGAAGGACAACACCAACGTTGAGCAGGCCTTTGAGCAGATCGCTCGTGCCGCTCTCTCTCAGGAGCAGGAGGACGATATGTCTGTTCAAACAAATTGGCGTTGTGCACATTTTTTTGCTTGGCCCATGTAGCTTCGTCCCTGATCCCGTCCAGATTGGTCTCGGTGGTGCCCAGCCCGAGAAGAAGAAGTGCGCCTGCTAAGCAGAGTTCCGCCTTACCAGCCTTTCTCTTTCGGCTTGTGTTTTTTATTCACCCCCCACGACACCCTCCGGCGAGGGGAAAAAGACTCTCGTCTCTGTCACTCTCCCCCCTCTTCTCTCTCTCCCTCTCTTGCTGTCCCTCGGCTTCTTGCGAGGTGATTCGCGGATCTTCTTCCCCATTCTTTTCCAGAAAATAACACGGACCGTCTGCGTGGGGAGCCATGCCATCTTGGATCTTGGATCATGCTTTTCTTTTCCCTCCCTCTTTACCCCCACATGAGCGACAGTCTCTTTTCCCTTGACGAAGGAACACGTTACCGATGGTTGCTGGCGACCCGGGGGTTCACCGCCGAAACGAAGGGGCGGCTTTTGGGGCATCGGTGGGTTGGTGGCGCTTGCTGGCGCCACCGCGCGCCCCCTCGGGCTTCTCCGTTCTCGATTTGGCGGGCTGGCGGACGAGAATCTGCTTGGGCTGGTTCCACCCTGGAGAGGTGATGAGGCCGGGCTCGTCGACCAGTTCGTAGTCCTCCACCACCCGGATGGCCGCGCCGGCGGAGGGGCTGCCGCCCATCCCGAGCCCATCGTCAAGGACGGGCGCCCGCCGACGGGCAGCCGACTCGTAGTCGTCGTCTCCCTCGTCGTCGTCCTCGTCGAACTCCTCGCCCCGCAGGCCCTCCGCGCGCGGCTGCGTGGTGGCGTGATGCAGGGGACGGCTTTTGGCCTGGTTGAGGGGAGCCGGTGCGAGGAGCTGGGCATGGGAGCGGCGTAAGACCAACGAGCTGCTTGCGCTGAGGCCGGGGGTGCGCATCTGCAGCTGGTGCAGGGGGACCACACGGGGGTTGCGCAAGGCCACGGGTCGCTTGCGGGGTTCGTTAGCGGGGACCGGAACGTAGGCGCAAGCAGGCACAACCGCTCGACCAGCTTGGGCGGCCGGGGCGGGTGGCGATGGAGCCGGGGCCGGAGCGGCGCCAGGAGGGTGGGGGAGTGGTGGTGAGGCAGAGCCCAAACGAGACGTTTGGGGGGCCGGAGGGAGAAGGGGTGCTGTGGTGGGCAGTGAGGGAGAAGTGAGCGTCGCCGACGATGGCGCCTGGATACTGGGTCGTGCAGTGGGAAGTGGACCCGCCGTTGGCGACTCGGTGGGGACTGGATGAGCAAGCGCGTGTTTCTGGAGGCGGGCCGAGGAGGGAGGTCGGACAACCCAAGGTGCCACGGATGAAGATTCGCTGGGGGTGCGGGGCGACGGCCGGGCGGAAGGCAGCTGCTGGGACGGTGAAAGGACATCGACGAGCCGCGGTGGCGGGGGCGAGAGGGGCATGAGCGCAGGTGACGAAGGCATGGGGACAGGCGAATCGACGGCCGCCGCTGCGAAGGTCGGGGGCGATCGCGAAGGGGTGCGAACCGGCTGGATGGATGGGGTGTACTGGGGTGTCGAGGAAGGCGATTTGTCGGACAAGGGAGCGGAGGGGAGCGCAGCTTCATCGACCGTGCGGTGGGAAGAAAGGCCCTCGCTGGGCCGAGGGCTGCCCGATCCGGAGAGGGGCGTTTCCGAACTGCCCTGCTGCTGTGAAGGA
Organism: Paratrimastix pyriformis; assembly: GCA_027972325.1. Taxonomy (NCBI): domain Eukaryota; phylum Preaxostyla; family Paratrimastigidae; genus Paratrimastix; species Paratrimastix pyriformis. The sequence goes on from JAPMOS010000023.1 coordinate 508,872, forward strand.
GCCGTGCCATCGGGGACGGGAAGTGCAGCTGCTGCCACCCGACCGGCTCCGAGATGGATCCCAGTCGGTGTTGTTGGTGTTTGAGCGATGGCGGGTGGCGGGTAATGGGGGCGCTGGGCGGGTGAGATGGGAGGCGAACCGTCGGGGGTGCTGAAGGAGACGGTATGCAGGGTGGCCACGGTGACCACCGAGCCTGCCGTCTCGGGCCGTGGACCGGCCAGGGGCTCGTCAAAAGAGGGCCCACGGGGACCCACGTGGGTGCCTGGAGGACCCATGGTTCCTCCAGCCCAGGCGTGCCCCAAGGGCCGTTCCGTGGTGGGTGACGGCAACTGAGAAGAAGGCTCTCGAGGAGTGGTGGTGGACGGCTGTGGCGGCGTGGTCTGGGCGGGCTGCTCCTCGGAGGGATTGTTCGAGAAGGCCAGCCGCGAGGCCCGGAGCGGTTGCTGCTGTGGTGGCTGCCGCTGCTGCGGCTGCTGACCAACGCGAGGGGATGGGGTCAAATCTCCGGACACCGGCGCCACGCGCGGGTGGCGGAGGGGTGGCTCGCCTTCGCTGAACGTGTCGCCCCCCGAGATGCGCTCCCTGGGCTCGTCCAGCGGGGCGGGGCTCTCCTCGTCCGATGGGGGAGTACCAGCGCTGCGGTCGCGCGGAACGGTGGCCGCGGCGCTCCGGCGGCCAGCGATCTGCTTGGCGGTCAGGCCCTGTTGTGATGGGTGCTCTGCCAGCTGTTCGTCTCTTTCCGAGGACGCGCCGTCCTCTTCGTCCTGCCCGACGCTGCGCATGCGGTGGCCCCGGCTCCCGGGTCCGCGACTACTCGGAGCGCGGCTTCCAGTGGCCCGGCGGCGCGAGGTGGACCGGGACCCATTGCGACTTTGGCGCAGCTCAGCAGAAGGCGACGGGGGAGTGTCGTCGGTCGCCGGGTACTCGCGACTGGCTCGAAAGGGACGCGATGCGCGGCGCCTGTGGCGGCCCGAGCTTGGTGCCGCGCGAGCGGGGGATGGAGGGCTCCTTTCGGGGAGGGGCGAAACGACCTCCCGGGGACTGCCGGAGGCCGAGGGTTGATGCCGAGAGAACCGCCGAATGGGCGGTGTGTGCGTGGTGAGCGCCTCTAGGACGTCATGGCTGACCGCCGGCGAGCTGGGGCCTCCCTCCTCCACGTCAGTGCCGACAGTGGATGCGGCGGCCGTGCGCGAGTCGCCGGCTTCTCTCTCCCCGAACGGGGATCGGGATCGCCGGGCACCATCCAGAGGCATGTCCAGACTGGGGGCAGGGCCGTCGGGCCACGGCAGGGGGGGCTCCGGTGAGTCGACCTCACTCCGAACTTGGCTGAGCCGGAGTCCCGTGGGCGTCTGAATGAACGGGGCTTCCTCCGAGGTGACCTCGTGATCGACCACAGCCAGAGCCGCGAGGCCATCTCCTCGTCTGCGCGCCAGGGATGGCGTTCCGGGGAGCTCAACATCAGGCCGCAGACGAATGATGCCAGCTAGGGCGTGTGACTCTGCTGCTGTATGGGAGGCGGCCATCGGCGGTTCGGCAGAGCCAGCCTGGGTGCTGGAGAGCGATCGGCCAGAGGAAAGCGGATCACCGGACCCTCCGCCGCCACGCTCCAGCAGACGACTCAGGTCGAGCCGCTGCACGGTGGGATGGCCGACAGAGCCAGGCGTCGCCAACGAAGGCAACCGACTGCGGCGGGTGCCCCCGGGGTCACCAAAGCTGATGCCCTTCCGAACTTTGGCGGGGCTCTCGGTGACTCCGGCGAGCGCAGCATCCCGACCACCCAGCGTGGCCGAATCTTGCTGGCCCTCATCATCGCCTTCGGGGATGGACACAAGACCCGTGTCGAGGCCGATGGCCGAGTTCTGTTGCCCACCAGGCCCCTGAAGGTCCAGCTGCATGGAAAGGGACTGAGCCACACTCAAGAGGAGGTCGCCGGCGAGGGTCGATCCCATCACCACCCGGCCAAAGTCGGTGGGGGCCAGGTCGATCAGGGTGTCAGTGGGAGTGACGGGAAAGCAGTACATCGACTTGCACGAGCGCAACGGAAAGGCGATCATCGCCGCCTCGTCGTCCTCGGGGGCTTGCTGGGTCGCGCTGGGTCCAGGCCTCGGGGAAGGGGCCGTGACTTGGTTGCGGAGTCCACTCGTGAGTCGTACCCGTCTGGGGGAGGTGTCGCTGGCAGCTTTGGATGGCGATTGGGCGGCGCGCCCAAAAGGGGGGGTTCCGGGTGAAGTGGCCATGGCGTGGTAGGTAGATGTCAGCCGCAGAACGCCCGTCCCCGTCAAGTCCACGCCGGTCACGCCAAGATGAAGAAGGGTTTCGATTGGACAGTAGATCAGGCTCATCAACTGAGCACGCGCCCGCAGATGCAACTGCGAGCTGCAGAACACCCAGAAAACGTGAGGCAACAGAAATAACGGGGAAACGTTCGCGGGGAAACGGACCTGGTCAAGCCGCGGGGCATGCGGCGCTGCGCTGATCCCGCCCTTGAAGTCGCTAGTCGGCACAAAGGTGTGAAGGGAGTGATCCAGGGAATTCGGCAACAGACCCCGAGCCGAGTTGAGGCGCTGCCGGATGTTGGGTGAGAGTGGGGTTGACGAGTCGCTGGACAAGGTCCGGAGGCCTTGTTGGGATGTGTCTGCGGGACCCGACCCAAAATCGATGAGATCCCTCCTCGGTCCATGCACAGGACAACGATGCGCACAGAAGGAGGGAGGTGTGGAAGAACGCGACCTTGCCTCGAGAAGAGAACCCCACGACTCCCCATTCGTGAGCTGCCTGGCCCGCCGATGGCCTGACCGCGGGCATGCGCCTCCATGGCGAAGGTCATCAGGGCGGTGGTGAGCGGTGGCAAATAGGTCTCCACCCGAGTCAGCTGCTCGAACTGCCGGAACGTCAGAGCGGTCTCGGCGTTCAAGCCGGCCTCTTCCTCCGAGACGTTTTGCTGAACGATCTGCGATTGATTTTGTGGCGTCGCTGTGCGCTCGGATGAGTCCGTCCCCTCGGTGGATGGCGTCTCGACGGCGCGTGCCAGGGCAGGGACGTTGGTGCCCGCCGAGCCGACGCGAGGGGTCGAGGCTGCCGAAAAGGCTCGCAACGGCCCAGCGGTCGCGGCACGGGGCGTCCGCACGCCCGTCCGACTGACCGTGACCCGGGGTGCCGTGGCCAGGATCGGGTTGCCACTCTCCAGACCGACGCGGTGGGTGAGGAAGCCCATGTGCGGACCGTGCGAGTTCACAATTGAGGTTGTGGCCAGCCGGTCGCGGAGTGGGACGCGGGGCGGTCGTCCGGGTGTTGGGTGGAGTGGGGGCAACCCAAGTGGACGCCGCGAGGTGCCCTGGGCAGTGGCGGGCGGGGCAAGAGCTGGAGACAAGGCCACCACCTCGACTTCTCCGATCAATGGACTCGACGAGGGCCGCATTAATAGGGAGGCTTGCGGAGGTGCCTTCTCGGGTGAGCCTGGGAGAGGCATCAAGCAGGCGTTGTGGACCGAATGGGGTGGCGTTGCGGGAGTCGCAGGGGGAGAAGAGGTGGACGAATGAGGGGCAGAGGCAGAGGAACGCGGCTGGGCGGTTTGATCGGGCCCAGTCAGAAGTGGCGTCGCCGGGATGTGGGGATGAGGCGCTGAAGGGGGTGGACGGAGAGGAGGGGCTGGCAAAAGCGACGAGAGCTCCTCCCGATTGTTCTTGTGGACGGTCTTTTCGTAGGTCGTGGGCTAACGAACGAGTCGATGGTGGGCGAGCGATGCGCAGCAGGCAGCAGACCAAGAAGTAGGAAAGCTTGCGGAAATCATGCGACATCCAGAGGACCACCGTTATCACAGCTTCGAGACACAGCGCCGCCACGTTGCACCAGAGAGAAAGACTCGCCTACAGGGACGGTTTGGCGGGACGGTTGTCGGACAATGCGTTTGGTGGTGGACAAACCGGCTCACGGGTGTAGATGACGACGATTGAGACACCCGAGTGGAGCATGAGCCCGATGGGGAGGATGAACCAGTTCACGAGTCGGGCCAAAAAGGAGGTCAGTTGCATGGGTCGCTTGAACTTCCGCAGAACTGGGTGTGAAGAAAAGGGCGATCGTCGTGTGTTTTGTGGGACAGGACGTCAGACTGTTGTATTTGTCGATCCAATAGCTCTCGGCGAAGGCGATGACTCCTACAATGGGGTAGTAGGGGAAAGCCTGGGCGACGAGGAGCGTCAGAATGGAGAATTTGAGCAGCAACTGATAGCGGAATGAGAGGGACAGCTCAGCGGGCTCGTAGTGGCGGTAGAGTTCCCTATGGCAAACCAGTGCAGGAGGAAGCACACGTGGAGCATGTCCGAGGCCAGAGGGCAGGTCACCGACCTTTGCGTTGCGTCGTTCTTGGCAAGGAACTTGCGGGAGATGATCACTTCAGGGTGAAGGAACTCAAGACCAATCAGGATGATCGTCAGGTCGGTCACCAGGCCCATTAACTAAAGCGCTCAAGGCGTGAGCAGGGCGGCGGCCGAATGACACAGGGCGGGAAGGTCACAAGCCACGACAGACAAAGTACTGGCCGATGGTCGAGTACCACGCGTCGCTGAAGATGGTGAGCCTGATCCCCAGCGCACAAGCGCCACAAACGGCGTTCAGGCATTGGAACACCGTCAAGTAGATTGTCGCTCGAGATTCCTCACGGGTCCGGGTGCGGTGCTTTTCCATCCGAATCAATTCTACCCGAATGCAACAAGATGAAAACGCCGTTTGACCGTCTCGCAAGCCACAGACTGGGCACAGTGATAAAGCAGGAAACATTGGCAATGACCACGATCACAGTGGTCCCCAGTTGAACGCCCAAAGTGGCAATCAGAGAGGCACCCGGGCCGGCTAAACCCTGCGCAGCCCCCCCAAGACATGCGCACATGCACGCACGTCACAGGCGCAAGCGTACGCGGCACGTCACACCCCGGCGCCCGCGGCGCCCCCGGCACCCGGTCCACAAACACAACAAAAACAATGATGAGTGGGAAGACGGGCGTCAGTTGGCACCCCTCGGGTCAGGTGGGACCCGACACGGACCCCTGGGTCGGCAAGAGAAGCAATAATAAGGCTGGCGGCGATAATAAGGAACAGGCACACACTGGTGGTGAAGAGCTGAGCAGCGAAGAAAGAGGCTCCGGATCAGCAAAAGAAAGGCGGTTGAAGACAGTCGGCAGACCCGTCGCCAGAATTTCTGTTTGCCCGTGGCTTGGAGGTTCTCCCACCTGACGTCACAAGGCTCGGCGGGACGCCGAAAATCAAGGTCACGACCCTGTGGCCAATGATGCAAGACCCCGGCCAACCTCAGCGACAAACCTCAAACCGAGCCGTTCGGGTTTCGGTTCTCACACTGACGGCGTCACATTCATGCTGATAAGTGACAAAAGCAAAGCCTGTACACAAGGAACGTCGCCTGCGGAGGACGAAACCACAAAGGGTGACTTATCTCCTGTGGAGAGCCACAGACTTCCGAAGTTCAGCAAATTTGTGCTTTTCTCGATCCAAGCTGGCCTGCAAGTCGAGAATTTGCTTGGGGGCCCGGGCTGGTCCGATGAAGAAAAAAAGATCAGAGGCCCGTGAGGCCCGTGAGACGGAAACAAGAGCGGGGCAGACGGGGGGGCTTCTTGGACGTTTCGACTAAGAATTGGAGCTTGTCAACCTACAACAACACATCACACAACGGGGAGGAAGGCATCGAGGAAATCTTCCGAAGAGACTCGACCCCGGACCGACAAAAGCCAAGACACCCCCGGGAGCAGACCTTATAACGGAGTTCCTTGATACTGCGCATGCATTCGACAAGCTCTGCGTCATCCATCGAAACGCCCACATGGACCACCTCCCCAAATTGGGCCATGAGGGCCCGCACCTACCACAACAAACGCCGAGCCCCCAAGGGTGTCCAATGGCGGCTCAAATTCCAGAGAGGACAGACCGATGCCGCATTAGCGTTCGGGGGCAAGTTGCAAACGAGCACGGAGAAGTCGGAGGGCTGAATGAAGCGATATTCGTGACCTGCCTCGAGCCGAGTAAGGCGCCACCGCCATCGCATCAGGTGGAAAACATAGGCAACCGAAACAATCATGTCGCAAAGTCCCTGAAGGATGTGGATGGGACTCTCTGCCGAAGGAGGAGCGCTGGGGGATCAAGGATGTGAAAGACGACAAACGGACTCCCAAAGTTTGCAATAGAAAAGATCGAAAAAATGGTCCGTGGGTTTGCCTGCATCATGACGATGTCTTGGATCCAGGCGGGGAGATAGAGGATGCAGATGATGATGTAGAAGAAGACCATCTCACGCTACGGGAATACGAGTGAGGGGATCTCCAGATGGAGTAGAAACAAACCGAAAACTGTAAAAGCATCAGAGGCCCGATGCCAATATCCAGCTTTTCCAAGGGTGTCGACATTGGATACAACTGGCCCTGCTGATCGGCCAGCCGCATCCCTTCAGCCCGCTGAAGAGCCTGTAATGGAGGTGAAAAAAAGAAAATCATACTTTTCTGAGGATGAACACCTTTTGTCGCCACTGACCTTCTGCACATCGGGCTTCTGAAACTGAGATGCGGTGTTTCCTATCGGGGAACTGACAGAGCGCCGATGGTGTGACAACACTGACCTCGGACAATCAATCGGACGACATCCCACTTGCTGCGTCGTTGTTTCTGCGCAGATTCGTGTTTCGTTGAGACTTCCAGAGACGGGCAGGGATCTGTGGCCAAAAGAGTTGCAGTGTCATTTTTTGGAGTCGTCATCCAACTGAGGTCCAGCGAGGCTGGAGCAGGACCGATAGCAAAATCACTTTTTCACCGGAAGTCTCTGAGACCCAAAGTGTTCTGTCGACTATGAGCAGTGTTCCGGCAACTTCCTTGGACCTGCTGGAGCGCCTCTCGGAATTTCTGGGGAGATATTCGTATGTTTTTGCGTCACATATTGTTGACACACTCGCAGTGCAGGCCTGGTATCGATTCCCTGCCGAGTGGCGCGGCTTCTTCCAGGGGGATAACTTTCACCTCGAGGATTACTTTCAACTCTTGAAAAATCCCGGTGTTATGGTGGCATCGGGGCGCCTGCCGGAGGGGCTGGCAACATTTGTGGACACCTCCCTGGGGCTTCAGCAAGCTCACGCCGCCGCCTGCGCGGGCTTTGAAGAACCCCCAGATAGCCTTGTCAAACCGGCCGCTGGGCTGTTGATGGGGTCCCAAAAAAAGCATCACGAAGTTTCCCTCTTGGCCGGGCTCGTCGCCCGCCTCTGCTGCCAGCCCCCTGTCGGCCGCCGCCCTGGTCCTGACCCAGTGGCGGCACCATGGGCCAGCTGCGGACCCCTTGACTGTCTCTCGGCCGCTCGACCTGGGCTTGACCCGGCCCTTTTGTGCCCGCCAGGGTCAGGCCCCTTGAAATGGGTGGTTGATTTCGGGGCCGGCCTCTGCTACCTGCCCATCGTGCTCGCCCACCACTGGGGCATCTCCTCGGTGGCCCTGGAGAGCCAGGTCTGGGCATTGATGCTATCCGGCGGCCGGCACCGGCGGTCCCCATGAGATGGTCCCAATCATCCCCCCCCCCCCCCCCCCCCCCCCCCCCCCGCCCCGCTAGGCGAGCCGGTGCGAGCTGGCCTCGAAGCGTGAGAAGGCCCTCGCGTCCAAACGGGCCCGGGAGAAACCCCAGGGCCGGAGAGGCTCTGGAACAGCGGGCGAGGCGAATACGGAGGAGACGCCGCCTGTTGCCTCCCCCTCCGGGGCAGCAGACCCATCGACCGGAGGAAGAGGCCCCCCGGTCGGGGTGATGCATTGCGTCCACGCCTGCTTGGGCTCCCGGATGGATGTGCCCCAGTACGAGCGGCTCCTTGCCAGGTACATGGGCAACCCCGGCCCCTCTCAGGATCTGGCGGCCCCCCCTGAAGACCATTGCCTGGCGGCTCTGCACGCGTGCGGGGACCTCTCCCCTCTGGCCATTCGCCTCTTCGCGCGGTCCACGAGGGCGCGCGTCTTGTGCCTCGTATCGTGTTGCTATAACCTACTCTCTTTCGCCCCATCGAACCCGTGCCCTCCGTCATCCTCCGTTCCTTCTGCGACCGCGGGCTCCTCGCAACCGCCGCCCTGTCTCCAGGACCTCGGGGTCCCACCGCAGCACCAGGAGCAGCACCAGGAGCAGCACCAGGAGCAGCACCAGGAGCAGCACCAGGAGCAGCACCAGCAGCCGGAGCCCATCCGAGTGGCTGCTGTCGAATATGGGTTTCCCATGTCGGCTGCCGGGCGCGAGCGCCTGATGGTGACCGGGCTGGGCGCCACCCTCTCATCGCACGTCCTCTCGCAGGCCTGCCACAACGTGGAGCGGATGGCGGGAGTCGGAGCGGGCGAGGTGGACGATGCGGCGAGCGACCACGAGGGGCAGGTGGCGGACCCCACCCCCGCTGGGGTGCCTGCTGATGGGCGGGCGGCTCGGCAGCTGACCCGCCACCGGGGCGGGGGGGCCGACCGATTCGAGGCAGTGGTCAGGATGAACCACCTCCGGTGCGTCCTGCAGGTCCGAGGCATCCCGTCGCATCCCCTCTGCGCCGCCCAGAGGAAATGGCTCACTCTGTCTTTTCGGTCGCGCAGCTGCTCCTGTTCCTCTCGGGGTACCGAGGGAAGGCCGCCGTGGGCCACATCCGCGACCCGGGCTCATCCTTCGCCGCCTACGCCCGCAGGGCCTTCACCAAGCTACGACACCCATTGCCCCGGTCGTATCGCGAGCTGGTGCTGCCCCCTGAAGGGACCCCACTCCTGGCGCCGCATTCTGGCGATCGCCCGACCACATCGTCGTCCGGGTGTCCGGCCGAGCAGTTCTATCGGCTGTCGGCCCGGCCCGGGGCTCCCTCGTGGGCGGCACTGGCCGACACGGCCGACGACCTTTTTCTGGAGAGCTTTTTCGCAGGGGTCGATGTGTCCATCGTTCGGGCCATCCTCACCCTCCGCTGCTTCACCGCCCCTCTATTGGAGGCGCTCATCGTTCGGGATCGAGTCCGTTTTCTGGAGGAGGAGCACGTATGCTCTGAGAAAGGCATCATTTGTGTGAGACTCTTTGACCCAAAGCAGTCTCCAAGAGGGTTTGCCTTGGTCGCTTTAAAACAATGAATTAATCACGACCTCCTCTCTTTTCTTTTTGCCCACGACCCATTCACACGGGGGAAGGTGAGCAAATCGCGGGAGGCGCGAAAACTCAAATCGCCCACTGAAAGCATTCCAGGATGGGGGAAAAACGTGTTGGCCCGGGGACAATGGGGCAATTGCCGGAGAAGAACGATGAAAGGGGGGAGGGAAAGAAGAAAGAGAGGGAAGAGGAGGCGTTACAAAAGGAAAAGAAGAGGTGATCGCTTGTGAAGATGAGGTGACTGGGGTTGTGAACTGGGGTTGAGAACTCTTCTCGATTGCGATTCTAGGTAGCCTCCGACAAGGCTGCATAACACGACTCAGTCTTTGACACAGTCTTTGACAGGGCAATAGAGACCGGGGGGTTGCGTTCTTTTGTTGTGATGTTGAAAATCCACTTGAAAATCCCCAGGAAAAAGAGTGGCTCGACGGAACCAGCGGCACAGCAGCCTTCAAAACAGCCAACCCCAGCACCAGCAGGAACCCCCTCAAGAGACTCTGTTTCTCCGGCCCCGTCGCCTGCTTCGGATCCATTCCTCGCTGCTTTGAGCCTTGAGACCCTCCCCCAAAAACGGTCAAACCGACGTGTGGTGGGAACCGACCAACAACAGCGAAAATCCCCCCGGACAGCCCGATCGCCCTCCCCGCCGCCTCCGCCCGTCGCGGCGCCGGCCCCGTCGTCGGCCTTCTCGGATGCCGAGGAGGAGTCCGCATCGGGGTTCAGCAGCGATGAGACCGACTCGTCGTCCTCCTTTTCTCCGGCGGCGCTCGCGTACCCCCCGCCGCAGCCGGGCCGCCCCCGCCTCGTTCGGCCAGCCCCCAGCCGCCCCCCGGCGGGCCCACGCCCGCGCCGAGCCCTTCGCCAGGGCCGTCCTACCGCCCCTCGCCAGCCACGCCTGGCGTCCTGGCTGCCCCGGTGCCACCTCAGCGCACGGGTCTGTCTGACGGGGGGGGGGGGGGGGGGGGGGCAGTCCTTCCTGCCCGGGTCTTTCGTCGCCCCTGCTTTTCCGGCCCGCACGTGGGAATCCCCTTCATCCCACCATCCCATCCTTTTCTTCGATCATCCTCTGCCATCTTCGCTGCACTCTCGGCTCCCTTCGGTTTGCTGCTCTTGGGGGCCCAGGGCACGAGGACGACGACTTTGGGATGACCCGCGAGCAGTGGAAGCCCCACCTCGCCGACCTCGTCCAGAAGTTCATCAAGTCCGCCCCCCCCCCCCCCCCCCCCCCCCGCGTACGCCCCCACGCACCCCACGCACCCTGGCGCCGCCGGTTGCCTTCCGAGCCGGGGCTCCTTCCGCACCCACAACAACCCGCCGCCGCGCCCGCTGCGGGGCCTGGGGGCGGGGCGCAGAAGGACGAGTACGGGTTCTTCGGCGACCCGGTGGACGAGGCCGCGGTGCCGTCCTACTACCGGGTGGTCCGCTGCCCCATGTGGCTCCGCCGGATGGAGGAGAAGGCCACCCGAGCCGAGTACGCCGGCATCACCCCTTCGAGGTCGGCCTCCCCCCCCTCCCCCCCCTCCCCCTCCCCCCAGATCAAAGGAGGCCCGAGGACCCATCGGCTGGGCGGTGGGGCTGCCTGTGGACGTCTGGGCTGTCTGGGCGGGCCAGGACGACTTCCGGCTGATCACCCGCAACTGTATGTTCTTCAACGAGCCCAAGTCCAACTTCCACAAGCAGGCCAAGCGCCTCGAGGGCACAGGGCTGCGCATGATCCGGTCCGTCATGCCCGCCCCCCGCCCCCCGCCCCCCCGGCAATCGGACGCCGCTGACGGCTGTGCCTGCCTCCACATCCCCCCGTGCTGCCCGCCGTGCTGCCCGCCGTGCTGCCCGCCGTGCTGCCCAGGACGGTGCGGCAGAAGCTCGAGAAGGAGCGCGCGCGACGCCCGCCCCCGCTGGCGGCCCCGCTGCCCGGTCCAGGCGGGACTGCCCTGCCGGGGGCCCTAGGGGCCGGCTCGGAGCCGCCTCCGGGCGTGGGGGGGCCGGGCGCTGGCATGGGGCCTGGCAGCTATGCCGGGTCGGGGGCGGGCGAGGCCGCGGGAGGGGCGGGCGCCCTGGCCGAACCCTCGGCCCCGGGGGTCCCCGACATGGTGGCGCGATCGCCGTCCCCGCCCCCCCTGGCGCGGCGCTTTGGGCAGTCCGCAGCCCCCGGCCAGGGCCTGGGCGGCCCCGAGGGGCCACCAGGGGCAGCCTTCGGGCTACCGGCCACCCCCGTGCCGCCCCCGGCTCAGCCCTTGGCCCAGGCACCCCAAGGGCCGGGGCAGGGCCCATGCCTGGGGGGACCGCCTGCCGACCAGGCCGCGGCCTACCAGCCGGTCAGCCTGGTGCTGCTGGCCCCACTGGGGGCCCTCCCCCCGCCCGGCGTCCTGCTCCCCGAGCCGCCCGAGGGGCCCGGGGCCGCCTGCCTCCCGCCCCCAGCCGGGGGGGGCGCCGAGCTGCCCCGGGTGACGTACGGCGGGGCCGAGTGGCGCCTCGAGAGCGCCGCCGTGCGCCACCAGCGGGCCCTGGACGTGCAGCGGCAGATGGAGGCCCTCCGGCAGCACGACCGCCAGCTGCGCCAGCTGCACCCCGCCGGCACGCCCGCCCTGGGGGACATCCAGGCCCGCCTGGCCGCCGCCGAGCGGCAGCTGCGCAGCCTCAAGCAGCCCCTCCTCGCGCGGGATGCCTGGGGCCAGAGTCCGCCCGCTCGCCATCCCCCCTCCTAACCGGCCCGCCCCTGCCCTCCTCTTCTTGCTCCCTCTTCGCCCAGCCTTGTTCACCCAGCCTTGTTCATCCTGCATATATGCCCCAGCCAGCACCCTTCGCCCCTGACCGCCGCCCCTCCCTGCCCCTGCCCCTGCCTGCTGTGTGGCAGCGGTCCCGCCGGGGCAGCTGGGCCACCTGTACGGACGCTCGGTGGAGGGCTTCCTGGGAGGCATGCCTTCGCTGGGATCCCAGGGGCCCGCCCAGCTGCGCCAATGGGCCTCCACCGTCCACCCGCCCCCCGCCAGCGCCTTTGCGGGCCGCCCGGCCGAGGCAGAGCCGCCCGTGGCTGCCGCCCCCGGGTCGGGAGCCCCGGCCCAGCCCGCGGCCCAGGGGGCCGAGCTGGCAGCTGTGGCGCGGCTGGTGGGAGCCGACGAGGAGCTCTGGCGCGAGGTGGATGCCCGCCGGGCGCAGGTGGGCCAGCTCATCCAAAAGGCGGGCGGCCCCGGGGCCCAGGCCCCACTGGTGGCCGACGCCCACCAGCTGCGGCTGGGGCTGCTCGAGGTGGGCATCGACCTGCCCTTCCTGGAGCGCCTCCGCTTCATCGCGGCCCTCCCTCCGGCCCCGGCCCACAGCGGCCCTCCCAATCTTTCTGTGGGCCCCCGGGCTGCCCCCGCCGCTTGCTGCTCCTCCGGCCCGCCGCCCCGGCCCCCCGTCGGCCCCCCGACCGCCGGCCACCCGCTGCCCGAGCCACTCGCCGCCCCCGCCGCCCAGCCGGCCGCCGAGCTCCTCGACGGCGCCGCGCTGCAAGGTCAGGCCCCCACTCTCTTCCACTGCCCTCCGGTCTCCCCTCCCTCCCTCCCTCTCTTCCCGGCCATCTCATCTGATCCCTCGGTTTGGGCCGCCCTCGGGGTCCTCAGGCGACGGAGAGGCCGAGGGAGCATGGAGCTCCCTGCTGACCTGAGGGACTCGAGCCACGCCAAGCCGAACCGAGCCGAGCCCTCTTCGTCCTGCTCTTGAGATCGAGCTGCTCTTGAGATCGGGCTGCTCTTGAGATCGAGCTGCTCTTGAGAGCGAACTGCCGTTTGCCATTCGGCCGGTGCGGGGTGGTGTAGCCCCCGGGGCGTCCGGCCCTGCGACCCTTGCCCTCGCCGCGGCCGGCGTCGCGTGGCAGTGGCAGCGGCAATGGCGGCCTGCGCTGGCAGGCGGCCCACCGACACGCGCTGGCGACATCCCACCGGCCGAGGGCAGTCCGCCCCCAGTGGCCCCGCCCGCTCCTCAGCCCCGCCGCCCTCAGTCCCGCCGCCGCTCTCGGCACGTTGGGCTTCTCGTCGCCCGCTGCTGGCGGGTGCATGTGGGAGGCGACATGAACAGATGCAAGCTGCGCCGTGCAGCTGGACTTGAATTGCTGAGTGGGCTCTGGACTTGAATTACTGAGTGGGCTCTGGACTTGAATTACTGAGTGGGCTCTGCCCCGACACCTTCGGGTGCCGGCCCGGGCGCGCACGGGGCGAGGGGAGATGGTGCGGGCGTGAGTGCGGGCAGGGAGGCGGGTTGTTCGGCAGGGGCCGCAGAGGGGGCCGCAGAGGGGGCCGCAGAGGGGGCCGCAGAGGGGGCCGCAGAGGGCCGCAGGGGGCCGCAGAGGGGCCGCAGAGGGGCCGCAGAGGGGGCCGCAGAGGGGGCCGCAGAGGGGCCGCAGAGGGGCCGCAGAGGGGGGGCCGCAGAGGGGGGCCGCAGAGGGGCCGCAGAGGGGGCAGAGGGGGCCGCAGAGGGGGCCGCAGAGGGGGCCGCAGAGGGGGCCGCAGAGGGGGCCGCAGAGGGGGCCGCAGAGGGGGCCGCAGAGGGGGCCGCAGAGGGGGCCGCAGAGGGGCCGCAGAGGGGCCGCAGAGGGGCCGCAGAGGGGGCCGCAGAGGGGGCCGCAGAGGGGGCCGCAGAGGGGGCCGCAGAGGGGGCCGCGGCGGAAGCCATTCCGCGGGCGGGCCGGGGGGCTGGAAGAGGGTCGGAAGGAAGCATCAGCGGCGGGGCCGAGGGGAGGCCATGGCAGACCGTTGGGGTTGCCCTTGGTGTAGAACGACCGGAACAGCTCCACCGCCTCGGCCCCGCAGACGCCTTCCACGCAGGGGAATGCTCGGTACCCAGCCCCCATACTGCCGGGGCAGGAGCTCAGTGAGGAGGGCAAGCCAGCGGGGGCAGCACGAGGGGGACCCCGTGGGCCCGGCCGGAGCGTGGAGCAGGACCGACCTGCCGTCATGCAGCGAGTAGATCGAGCCGCATCCGCCAAAGCGCTCGTTCCGGCAGCCGTAGACGACCCGCCCGATGCCTGGCCCCCCGGCCCCGCCCCCGCAAAGAAGCCCACCCCAGCCCGCGTGCCGCCCCTGGTCAGCTGGCCAAGAGGGCGGGGGGGGGGGGGGGGGGGGGAGGGCGGATGAGGCGCACGGCGCACGGACGCAAGATGGACAGGGCAGCGGCGCACATGATGCACGGCTCGCAGGTCACGTACAGCGTGCAGTCGGCCAGGTCGGCCAGGTCGGCCGGCCCCGTGGTCGGGGGGGTTTCGCCGCCGACAGCCTTGGCGGAGCCCGCTGGGTGGGGGGGAGCACCCGGGACTTGGTGTCCCAGGAGGCCGCACCGACAGCCCCCCGCTAGACCAGCAGCAGCAGCAGCACCGGTGGCGCGGCCGGCGGTGGTGGTGGTGGTGGTGGCTGTGGTGGTGGCGGCGGCGGCGATGGCGGTGGTGGTGGCGGTGGCGGTGGTGGTGGCGGCGGCAGGGCCAGCAGCAGCGACGGCCTGCAGGTCTTCCGGAAGGAGAAAGAATCGCAACGGGGCATAGGAAGCCGTGGCAGCCGGCAGGAATTTCTCGATCGCCACCAACTCCGCATGCCGAGTGGCCTGTAAGGAGGGTGAAGAGGGCCGAACATGCAATCGGCGGACATTTCGTTCCTTGTTGGTCAAATTGTGACCACCCGCAAGTACTTTTCCCTGGCGCACAAAAACACACCCGACCGGAACTTCACCTTCCTCCAGGGCAGCCGTGGCCTGTAGGGATCGGATGATGAGCATTCGCTGCTGCCCTGTCCTCGGACCTCACGAAGGGCCAACACCATGAAGGTAATATCGGCATCGGCCCGTGTCTGGGGCGTCCCCCCGTCGGTGTGGTGGTCCATCAACTGGAATGCCCAAAAAGCACAGCCGAGAAAACCCGAGGGGCCGGGGAAGCTGTTTCTCTTCTCCAAAGTTTCGAACCAAGGGCAAATCGATGCTGGATGACGAGGAAACAGAGCATTATTACCAAGAGGTAGTGAAAAGAAGTCAAGGTTTGGCGCAAAATACGAAATGGCCATCAATTGCTTTTCTAGGCACCCTGATTTTTGCATTGGTCATCGAAATTCTCTTCTCGATTGCCATCTTATCAGTGGGGTATTCCGTCAAACTCGATTTTTGGTGGCTTTTGGTGGCGGTGATCCTCTCGTCTTTGATTTCCATCCCTGCCACCTTCCGTGCCAAAATTCGATTCGCTCTTGCCGCGATCGCAGCCCACGCACTTGCAATATTGATGGATGCTGCGGCTTTGGTCTCGGTTTCGCGGTCCTATTCGAACGTCCGGTTTCGCCCATATGTCCCGAACCTTCTGTGGTCCGTCCGCCACCGCCCCGCCACCGGGTGGTGCCCGCATTCTCTCGTTCCCCCTCCATTTCCATTTCACTTCACTCGGGGTCCCAGGATGCTGATCCTGTGCGCGCTTCTTGCCGTCTTCATGGCATTCGCAATCTTTCTGGCCCTGCGGGTCGTCGTCGGGCTCGCCTCGGCCCGGCCCGCGCTGCCCGGCGAGGAGGCTGAGGCTCCCGTCGAACGACCGTGGACAAGATCCCTGCACACGCGCACCGCTGCAATGCGGGCGGGACTGCCCGGAGGCCGCGGCGTCAGAAGGGAGGAGGTGGAGGAAGCGGAGGAAGATGAGGTCGCCGTCTGAAGAGGCCTCGCGGCCCTCGTCGCAGCAGCTGTGGACTTCCAGGCCTCCGCATCTCCATGCCTCCCAAGCGCCCAAGCGGCGCCACGATGGATGGGTCATGGTTCGATGGGTCATGGTTCGATCGAGCATGGCCGGCGGCTCCGGACTCGCCGCCTCACCGCACCGGCGGGGCCTGGGCGGCCAGGAGCATGTTGACGCCCGCCGCAGGGGAGTGTGGGACGGTGGATGGCGGCGACATTGGCGGGGTGCCGTGGCTCGCGTAGTATTCCTGGCACATGCGGTGCACCGGGACGCGGTGCTCCTGGAACCAGCTCGTCCCGACCAGCTGCGGGAAGTGCCCCTCGAGCCCCTGCAGGACCGCCTCCAGCGGCGGCCGGCCGAATGTGGCCTTCAGGACGGCCTCCACGCGGCCCCGCAGCTGGTCCTCGCTGGGCATCTGATCGAGACCCGCGCCCATACCGCCCAAGGCATACCTGATGAGGGGAGGCAGAGAGGCACCAGCGGCGGATGCGATTCCAGTTCCGCGGGGTCGCCCCCGCACAACATGTGACGGGTAGCCACAGACCACGGTCCCGGGGGGCACGGGATGCAAGAAGGCCTTGCGGGGGGAGAGAGGACAAAGGTTGCCTGCCGCCTTGCGGGGCGGAGGCGAGCCCCCGGGAGAAGCCACGGCTGCCATGCTGGTGCCGCCTGTTGCCGGTGAGGAGACCAATGTGGTCGGAACCCCAAGCGCCTGTGCCGCCCCGCGCCGGACCGTCGGCGAGAAAGCGACCGGAGCGACCGGAGCGACCGGAGCGACCGGAGCGACCGGAGCGACCGGAGCGACCGGAGGCCCTGCGGGGAGTCCCATGGCCATCCGAAAGAGGCCCGCCCGGGCAGGGAGCTCCTCGGTCCCAAGCAGGACGCCCAACGGGCAGGCCCCCGGTCGGGATTGGCCGGAGGTGTGCTCATGCAGGAGCCGCTCTACCTGGCGGGCGAAGGCCTCCGAGCCCAGGGCCAGGGCCGGGTCGAAGTGGTAGCGCTCCTCGGGCAGGCGGAACTCGGGGGCCACGCCCTCAAAGCACCCCACCCGCTGCAGGACAACGAAGGGCCCAGAGAGGAACGTACGTGGAGGCACCCGAAAATGGGCAGGACGGGCACCCGATGGGCAGGGAAGGGGGCAGGACTGGGAGAGGGGCAGGGCGGGGCAGGAAAGTGGGACCTTGATGGCCCGCAGGATGGGCCCCGCGGCCGTACAATCGACCAGCTGGGCCCAGCAGTGCCCCAGCATGCGAAGCGCATCGCCGGTGGTGTCGAAGGCCGTGAAGCAGGACTCGCCCCGGCCAAGGCACCCGCCTAACTCCCCATTGTGGACGATAGCCCCGGAGATCTCCCAGCCGGGCGCGTCGGCCATGGCGCCAAGCAGGCCCACCAGCCGGGCTAGATCGAGGGCCCCCGGGGCTGAGCTGACGCGCTCCGGGGTGGCGATGAGGCAGCGCGTGGCCCCAGTCTGCTCGATGGCTGCAGCGGCAGTGAGCTCGGCACCGAAGGGGGCGTGCCAGAGGAGCATCCCAAGGCGGCGCTCCGCCTGGGCCAGCAGCCCCAGGGCCCCAACCAGGTCGTCCGGGGGCATGTGGCCCCGCGGTCCCGCGGGCTCGCAGTTGGCGCCGCGGCCATGGTCCCAGACAATGAGAACAGAGTGCCCGCCATCGACATCAGGGCCCAGGCAGCGCTCCTTGCGTGCGAGCGAGTAACTGCAACCGGAAGGTGGGGACCCTCATTAGACGAGTGAAAAGGAGAGACGACAGACGCGACAAAGTTGGCCATGAGCTCGGAGTATTCCTTTGTTGAAGGCGTACGAGGCACTGGAAAAGTGTCCGGGTCCGACGAGACCAACAGCAGATGGTTGTTGGTGCTGTTATCACTGGCATAGAGGCAGGGCTCGAGCAGATCCGGGGATGAAAACGGAGCGTAAACAGTCACAGCAACATTTTTGTTTAATGGGCAACTTTGCCGAAGTCCTTCGAGCAGCGTGTCGAAATCCCGGACGGAGGAACCGGCGCAGAACAGCATCACAAGCCAGGTGGTGGGAGTTGGAGGTGGGTTGAGTGGCAAAGAACCAACAGTCCCCGGTGATGGTGGTGGCAGCCTCGGATGCCGATTGGTAGAACGCGGTGAGCCAGAAAACATCCAAACTCAAATAAACCGAGCCGAGTTGAGTCTGACTGGGGAATTCCGATCACAGGTTTGCTCCTGCGCTTTCCCGTTCTTTTTTTGATTGTTAATCTCGTTTGCCTTTCTACTTTGTAGATTCATCAAAAATGTTGCTCATGTACTGCGATGTTTGCAAGAAGTACACTCTGAAGCGTGAGTGTGATTGCGGCAATGTGCCTCGCTCTGCTCACCCTGGTCTGCCCCCTGGGTTGAACATCTTTCGATAAACTTACTTTTATGTCATTGGGATAGCTCGGTTCTCCCCCGACGATAAGTACTCGAAGGAGCGCATCATTCTCAAGCGTCGTTTTGGCATTCTGCCCATTCAGCAGCCCCCTCTCGTTTATTAAACGACCAAGCGCTATTATTCCCTTTTGCACCATGCTTTCCTATTTCTCGACCATTTTTTGATGGATCATCCCCACCCATCCATTTCTGGTCCGAAACGACTCCACTCGCGCCACTGCTTATTTCGCGACAAAATACGGACTCGCATTACTGGCTTTTCTGCTTCCGGAGGGATGGGATTTTCACGACAAGGCGCATTGTCACCACAGCGATCCAGAGGGTGTTCCGGATCGTGGACTCCCTCAAGGCAACCCCCACCAGCTGGGGCAGTTCAAGGCTGCACAAGTATGCAGTCGCAGTGAAAAAAGCGATCTTCACTGAGCTGCTCCCCGAAAGAAAAAGCGTCAGACGAGCCCATCTAAAGAAGGAGCGACAGACGAAGAGACGGGCGCGAGGGCGGTGTGGATCCGCTTCCCCGAGTTCAGGTATTGGATAAAGGAGACAACAATGCCGCCACCGCAACCTGCATCATCGGGAAGAGAACCCATGAGAGGTTTCCCATCCCCCCTCCCATTCCATGCCTCCCATGCCCCCCATTGCCCCCCATCCATGCCCTCCATCATCCCATGCCCTCCATCATCCCATGCCCTCCATCATCCCATGCCCCCCATCCCATCCCATGCCCCCCATCCCCCAAGGGACCGTGCCCTGCCGGGCACTGTGGGGAGGGCGACGGACCGGCCAATGTGCCTGTCAAGATGGCAGCGGCGAGGGCCTGGCGACCCATTGTGGCCCGGCACAGGTTGACAAAGCTCAAGGAGGCCTCGAAGCCGCTGAACCAGTCGATGAGATCCAGCACAAACTACATGCAGGCCACGAAGGGAGTCGTCGAAGCTTCCAGGGATGGTCCAGACCATGATGGGGGGGAACGAAAGGAATCTAAAGATGTGCTCACCGTTGGGAACTTGAATCAGAAGCCTGCAAAAGAAGAACGATGTGAAGTGCGATGAGTGACGACGGGGATAAGGGAGACCAGCAGCCGATAAAAGAGAGGAACGCGAGATTGTTCTTAAGCCATGGAACAGAGATACCCATGAGAATGGAACTCAGCAACGTTCCACCATAACCGGAGAGGAAGGCCATTAGTGCGCTACCCACCGATGATGAGGGCGAGACCGAGCGCCGGTAGTTAGCAATGGTCAGAGCATTGAAAGCAAACAAATAGGAGACAGAGAGTGTCTCAGAAAACGCAGGAAGCCCAAATTTCATGATGAGGACAGGGCAGCCGCTGTAACCGCATAACGTTACAGCAGCCGGCCGGTCGCTTTGAATCAGACCCCCCTCGGTTTTTTTCTGGCACCGGACCGAGCGAACAGGCGATTAAAATGCAGCCCCTCCCATATTGCCCCCCCCCCCCCCCCCCCCCCCCCCCCCCCCCCCCCCGACCCAGCCTCTGCGATCCGAATTCGTCATCCAACTCTATCATCGCGAAGACCATCTTCGATTAATGACCACGCCCCCCGCGTCCGCCCCGGCCACCGCGCCCACCCCGACCGCCCCGACCGCCCCGACCGCCGCGTCCACCTCGGCCGCCGCTCCCACCCCGACCACCGCGTCCGCCCCGGCCGCCCCGACCACCGCGCCCGCCCCGACCACCGCGCCCTCCACGGCTGGAGTCGCGGGCTCGCTTGCGAGGACCCTCCTGGCCGTCGTCCTGGTCGTCGCCGGCAGGACGCCGATGCTTCTGCCCCGCCTCGGCGTCGTCATCGCCCAGGCCCCGCTGCTCCCGCCCCCGCTGGGCCCGCTCACGCTTCTCGCGCTGCTTCAGCATCGGGGCCGCCTCGGCAGCCTGCCCTCGCCCAGCGGCCAGCCATGAGAAAGATGCCACGCCAGCCCCTTGTCCCTTGCCCGCGCCACCAAGAGATGGGGGAGGAGGCGGGAGGCGAGACACCAGGAGGGACCTTGTCTGCGTCGAGGGCGCCCTCGCGACCCAGGATGGACTCGAGGACGTGGTGCTGGCGCCCCTTTTCGACCTCGCTCACACGGCCGACCTCGGGATCGTGCTGCTCGGACGACACCCAGGATGGTGTATGAGCGATCCGCATACCCCGCCAGGCAGACAGACCTTCTGCTTGCCGTGCTTCAGGGCAGGGTCTTCCGCGCCTTGAGTGCTCTGCAAAGGACCGAGCGGAAGCGCCGAAAAGAAGCCAAGTGAACGAAAGTACAGGCGCGGGTCGGACAAGGGCAAGGGCGATGCGATGGCCACGGACCGTGGAGCGGCGGGCGATGTCGAGCATGCGGCTGATGACGGTCTTGCTCGTGTCAATGGGCGCCTTGGGGGCCGCCGGGGCGTTGGGGGCCACAACGGGCATCACGTTCGCCGTCAGGGCGACGGGGTCTGTCAGAAAAAGAGGAGAAGAAGCGCAGCCGCCATGAAGAAGAGAAGAATGCAGCCGTTGCGATGACGAGCAGAGGCGAGGAGCCGGCCATCGGAAGGATAGAGGAGCGGAACCGACCGGGGGCGGGGACGGCCGCGGTCTTGGTCGGCTTCTGAGCCCGTTTGGCCTGCTTGAGGAGGGCGAGCTTGTTGGACTTCTTGCCTTCGAGAGCAGCCGTGTTGGCGGCCTCGTTCTGCTTCTGCTTGGTCCGCCGCTCCGTCCGGGCGTCGTCTCGCTTCTCGAAGGGATTCTCCCCCAGCACAACCTCTGGTCGGACGGGAACGGGGGAAGGTCCAGAGGCGCAAAACGAAAATGAAGCCAGAGCATCAGCAAACATGACAAAGTCACACTCACCACCACTCGGGGGCGGCACAGACCCTCGTGGTCGTTGTGCTCGATAATGGGATCCTCCTCCTCGGCGTCCCGAATCTTGTTCTTGCTGTGTCCATGCGTGACGTCCCAAGGAAAGAGAAAGGTACGTAATGAGAGAGGGTGGAGGGATGAGGGAGTGAAACCAATATCAGTGCAGAACAGACCCCCAACGCGGCTTCCATTCACCAGATGTCTCGTCAAAGACGAGCCGATCCTGCTTCTTCTTCGTAATGCCCTTTTCTTTGGCGTACTTCTGCCAGGTGGTCAAAGGACGGGGTTTGGGAAGAGGCTTCTCCCGAGGAACGACTGTAGTTGGCTCGGGCAACTGAATCATGGCACCGAATGCCTCATCCGGCGTTGATGGAAGCTGGAGAAGGCGTTCCATCAAGAGGGCCATCTTCAATTGGCACGATTCGAGAAGATACTGATCCTTACGAGGACTGGAAAAGCATCCAGATGCATTCTCTTTAAGATTTGGATTGAAAATTGCAGACCCATCAATCTGTGCCTGATCCACGGGGGTGTTATCAAAAACCGCGAGATTCCCCAAGTCGAATTCCATATGCTTTAAGAGCTTTTCTTTCCTGAGTGGGACCGGCCGCGGTGCATGTCCCAAAGTGAAGAAAACTGTGCCGAGAAAAAAATACATAGGCAGCACAATTACTTGTGCGAATGCGAAACGCCAGCGTCCGTTCATCCGGTTTGGGGTGGTGGGTGTGAGCGGTGCCGGCTTGGGGAGTTAGGAATGTGATGGGATGGCGGATGTGGCTTCAGGGTTGCTGGTTGACACGTTCGGTATGAAGCGGGCCACCCGGGCCCGCTCGCGCGCCGCCATAGCCAACGCCCGCTTGGCCTCAAGCTCTTCCCACTGACGCTGTTTGCTCTCCCGGGCCACCCTCTCTGCGCACAGCACGAGGCACGAGGCACGAGGCACGAGGCACGAGGCACGAGGCACGGGGCACGGGGCGGCGGGGTTTCGGTGAGCGGGCAGTGGTTCGAGCGGCGGCTGTGGGTTGGGGTGGGAGCTCGCAGGAATGTCGGCCTCGACACGAGATTGGTCGAAGAGTCGGGTGGAGGCAGGCGTGGTGGGGCGGCGGGCCGGGGCAGACCGGCGGCCTTGTGCTGCTGCACCTGGACGAGCCGCTCGGCACGCTGGGCAACGATGCGGCTCTTCTTCTGGGCCTCGCTCTTGCGCAGCTCGACCAGATGGTTCTGGGACAGGGGGAGCAGGTGACCCAGTGGAGGGGAGAAGCAGGAAAGGGGAAAGGGGATGGTGTGGCACCATTCGAAGGCATCCGCCAGAGCCGCGGGGGCAAGGAGAAGGAGGGCGCATACGGACGAGCTCCTCCTGCTGACGCTTCACGTCGCGCTGCATATCGGCCTGCGTGCGCCGCTCCTCCATCCGCTGCCGCCAGGTGGCGCCGGCCCACGCAGAGAGCAGAGAGACAGAGAGACAGTTTCAGGAACATGAGTGGGTTGGAGTCAACCAGTTGGTCTGACAAGTGATTTTTCTCTCTCTTGGTTCCCCTTTGACGGGCCCTGGCGACTCGGCTTTCCGGAATGAGAAAGAGGATGCTGAAAAGCGCCGTCGTATCCCCCAGGCGACCCGACCCAGGGCGAGAAGGCAAAGCCGAAGGGGCGGGAAGAGGGCGGGGAGCGGACCTCCTGGTCGAGCTTGCGCTGGCGGGCCTCCTCCAGCATGGCCGCCTTCTGCTGGTACCGCTGGCGCTCCTCCGCCTCGGCGGCCTCCTGCAGGTCCCGCCCACCAGCACCACCAGCCACCACCAGCACCACCAGCACCAGGCAGCACCGCCCGTGATAACAAAGGGCCGACCGAATCGAGCAAGGCGAGAGGAACCCGATGAGTATGGGGGCAAAGGATGCGGGGGAAAGCGGGAGGGGAGGCAGCAGGTGACCGACCTTCCGCCGCCGCTGGTCGGCCAGCTCCTGGGCCATCGACTGCCGGATGGACTCCCCGTACTGCCGCTCCCGCACGCTTCGCTGGGCCATGCGCTCCTGCGGGGGGTGCCTAGCATCAGCAACAGCGGGGCCTGCGCATGGGCAGGGCTGGCCGGGGGGGGGGGGGGGGGGGGGGTTGACCTTGATCTTGGCGGCGCGCAGATCGTCGAGGTGTTTCTGGGCCGCCTCCCGCTCGAGGCGCGCCTGGCCAAGGAGGGGTCCCCAGAGAAGCCGAGAGATGCCCGGTGAGACGGGTGACCACACAGCGGGGATGGGGTCGGTAGTCGCGCTGAGGGCGGGCGAGTGGCAGCAGACCTGGTGCTGGGCCCGGGCCAGGGCGAAGGTGCGGTCCTTCTCGGCCTGGATGCGGGCCGTGAGGTCGGCTTGCTTCTTGGCGGCCGCCTCCCTGAGGGCCATCGCCCGGGCGTGGATGTTGTACCTGCCAGACAACAATGGTGAGTGAGGGCGTGGATGAGGGGAAGGGTGATGGCGAGGGTGAGGGCGTGGATGTTGTACCTGGCCGCCAGACAACAATGGTGAGTGAGGGCGAGGACCATCACCGAATCATCCCGATGGGCGGTGTACGATGCGGGCCCGGGCAGACCTTCGGGCGAGGTCACGCTGTGTCTCGCGGGCCTCGCGGGCCTCGTCGAGACCCTCCAGCCGCATGGCCGCCTCAAGGCGCGCCCGGTGGGCGGCCCCCTCGGCCTGTCCGCGCCCAGGGTCGATGAGGAGGCCGGTCCGAACGACCCACAGCCATCCCATTGGCCGTTCGTCTGCCCACCCGCAGCACGGCCCCTTCGAGGGGACGGGGGATGGCGGACCTCGATCTGTTGGCGGAGGGCCTCGCGCTTCTGGGCAGCCTTCTGCTCGGCGGCCGCCTTACGGGCGGCTACGACGCTCCGCTGGGCGCTGGCGTACTGGCGGGCAGCCTCCAGGTTTCGTCGTTGCAGCTCGGCCAAGCTGGCCTGCCGTCTGGCCTCCAGGGCCCCTTGCTGACTGCAAGGGAATTGGGGCAGGGCCAGGGCGAGTGAGGAGGGCTGCTGCGCCGGTGGGGGACGAGCCGCCACGGGGCAAACTGTGCGGGGCGAACCTCTTCTGGGCCATGCGGGCTTGGACGGCCTCGGCCTTGGCGCGGGTGCGGCCCTCGATCTCGGCCTGGCGGCGCTGCTGGGCCTGCGCTTGGGTGGCCTCCTTCTCCGCATGCAGTCGGCGGGCCTCCTCGCGGCCCCGGCGAGCTCGCTCCTGCTCGCGCTGCTCCAGGTGGCCCTGCCGCACCCGCTCGTTGGCCTGGTGCCCGTCGGGCGTGAGAGAGGTGCGAGAGAACGAGGAGGGTCAATGGCCGAGACAGGAGGGCCCATATTCACAGTCCCCAGCGCATTGCCGACCTTCCCCGGATCAACACGAGCATCACCCCGAGTCGCCCAGAACGGGAAGGGCGCGCGGGGCGGGGCGGGGCGGGGCCGACCTGGTACTTCTCCTCGCGGGCGCACTGGTCGGCGCGGAGCTGCAGTTTGGCCTGCTGGCGGCTCTGTCGCTCGGCCGTGATCCGGGCCGCCCGCTGGGCCTGGCCCAGGTCGCGAAGTTTCTGCTGGCGGTCCCGCTCCTCGCGCTCCTTCTGCTGCAGCTGCCGCTGCCGCTCCTCCAGGGCCCGGTCGCGCCTCTCGGTCATCAGATGGTTGTGCTCCTGGATGCGCATCCGCTCTGCAAACGAGAGTCGGTGTAGGGAAACCCGCTCGGGCAGCTCAATTTGGGCAACCACCTCGGTGCAACCCCGGATACGAAGATGCCATTCGCCGTCCTCTCGAATCAAAAAGAGGCGCTCCACCAAAAATTCGACCATCTCCTTGCGCCTTTCCGGGGCCAGAAAGCCGAGCTCGTCTTTCAGAACGGTCCTGAGTTGGTCATCGTTCAGGGAGAACTCGTAAAAATCGGAGGTGCCCGGTTGGGTGGCCTGGAAGCGAAGCAACTTCCCATCTTCTGAGACTGTAATAATAAAGTATTGATGGCTGAGTTCGCGGATATTTTGGTAGATAACGTTGGGCATTTTGCGTGTGTTTCAAGCCGTTGCGAGGAGCGGCAAGCACCCGAACCTTGCCGTCTTGCAGGGTGGTTTCGTCTTTTTTCCAGCCCGCGTGCAATGTCGCATTCGATGGAAGACAAGGGCCTCAGAATTGGTCTCCTTTTTGATTTGGATGGGACGCTGGCCCTGACCGACCACCTCCATTTCGAGATCTTTCGGGATCTCCTGGTCAAAGAGGGTTTTGCAGGGGGTCAACCCATCACCAAGGAATTCTATCAGCGTAATATTAGCGGGGGATCAAACGACGAGATTTTGACCCGGCTTTTCCCAGGCTTCACCCCACAACAAAGACTGGTCTGTGGCGTTGACTCCCGCTCATCAAACCTCTCATCGCCGTCCCTAGGAGTGGGCTGCATTCAAGGAAGCGTACTTTCGCGAGCAGACAGTCGGAAAACTGAGCCCCGTGCCGGGCCTCGAGGCCTTCATGGCTGCGTTCCCCCCGCAAGGACTTTGGGCCCGCCGGGCCACCTGCCTTCCAGCAGAGTCTCCCGACCGGGTGCGAGTCGAGGTCGTCAAGGTGCTGGTCACCAACGCACCACCGGCCAACTGCACACACATGCTGCACGAGCTGGGTCTGACGGGCACATTCCAGGACCAGGTCGTGGTGGACTTGGTTGGGTGCCGTGGCAAGCCCGATCCAGAGCCCTACCAACTGGCGATGACCCGTTCCTCGCTGACCCCCGCACACTGTGTTGCCTTCGAGGACTCATGTACGGGGGTGCGTTCGGCTCATCGAGCTGGAGTCGGTGCGGTAGTGGGTCTCTGTACCACTCACACACCCATCCAACTGAAAGAAGCTGGCGCGACCACCCTGGTCGATGACTGGCGAGGCCTCCTGTCTGCCGGCGCTGGGGTGGCCTACCGATCCCAGATGGCTGCTCTGCTTGGGTTGGAAGCCCTTTGGGCGGAGTAATCTCAGAGCAGTTCCATATCGCTTTCTCTCTTTGCTTGTGCCGCGTCAAATTATTGAAGCAGCGGGGCGATCTTTCTTCCCACGAAAGGTGGTTACAGCCTGCCTTGCCCCGGATCTTCCGTCGGTTTTTTTTGTTGCTCGGGCTTGGGCGTCCCCTTACGCGATTTTCCAGAAATGTTTACTTCCGTGTGCTGGGTTCCACGAGGCAAAGCCGATCCTACCCCGACACAACACGAGCTGACACCCGAAGAAGTGGCCCAGTTGAAGCGGAAGGTCGCTGAGGCCCAGGCCGAAGAGGAGGATGCCCCGCAGATGCGCGTCGAGGTAGAAAAAGAGAGGGTCCCCAAGAAGTCGTCCGCTGATGAGGACGAAGATGACGACGTTGTCAAACTTTATGGCTTGAAGGATTATGATGATGAGCCGGGTTTGTCCCCGTCCCCCCGCTGTCCCTCCAATGATCACATAACGCACAAATCTGCTCTTTGTTGTATTCGCCGCCTCTGCGTCCTTTTCCCCCTCCCTCACAGCCGAGGAAGGCTTCCTTGACCCGGCCAAGGACCCGTACCTGACCAAGAAGGACGACGAAGAAGACGAAGATGAAGTGGAGGACTTGCGGATCCTGCCCACCGACAACCTCCTCTTGGCGGCCCATTCCCTTGCTGCCGTCCGGAATCTGATCGAAGTCAAGATCTTCGAGGTTTGCCCGGACCCGTGTGTGTGCCGGCTTGTGGGTGGGATGAGGTTCGGGAGTCGGACCCACGTCGTCACGCTGCCCTCGCCGACCGCTTCTTTTTCACCCATCCCTCCGCCCCGCAGGAAAAGGAGAAGCGCCTCTTCACGCACCACGAGTTCGAGGTCTCGGCTCCGCCCATCTGCGTCGAGTGGGTCGATGTCCACCCCGGCCAGCCCGGTCTGCCCGGGGCCCCAGCCACCTCCCACCTCCCACAACTCGCCTCCCACAACTCGCCTCCCACAACTCGCCTCCCACAACTCGCCTCCCACAACTCGCCTCCCACAACTCGCCTCCCACAACTCGCCTCCCACAACTCGCCAACTCACCAACTCCCGTACGGTGCCCTTCAGATCGGCCCGGGCACGTGTGCGCCATCGGGACGATGCACCCCGACATCGAGCTGTGGAATCTGAACGTGCTGGAGCCCTTCGAGCCCGTGGGGCGGCTGGGCGGCATCCTGAACATGCCCGCGGCCCCCGAGGCGGCCGAGGGGGATGAGCCCAAGAGCAAGAAGGACCGCCTCAAGGAGAAGAAGAAGCTCAAGAAGAAGGTCCGCCCCTTCCCCCCTTCCGCACGCATGCGCACACCTCGGGTGGCTCCTCGGATTCCTCCTCATCTCCGCTCCGCCGCGACCCTAACCGACCCAACTGTCCACAGATGGCCAAGCGCCCCCCCGAATTCCTTGCCGACAGCCACCACGACAGCGTCCTGTCCCTCTCGTGGAACCGTCTGCAAAGGTCGGCTTTGCTCCCTCCCTTGGCCCTCCCCCGGTGGCCTGCCGCTCCTCTCATCTGACCCTCTGCTTTGTTCGCCCGGCGGCCGATCCATCCAGGAATGTGCTCGCCTCTGGCTCGGCCGACCGCAAGGTCAAGCTGTGGGACCTGCCCACGAGCCGCTGCCTCATGACCCTCTCACATCACAACGCAGAGGTCCGCCCCGAGGCACAAGCATGCCTTCAAACTCGCGCACAGCACGCAGCACAGCACGCAGCACAGCACGCAGCACAGCACGCAGCACAGCACGCAGCACAGCACGCAGCACAGCACGCAGCACAGCACGCAGCACAGCACGCAGCACAGCACGCAGCACAGCACGCAGCACAGCACGCAGCACAGACGGTGCGGCCCCGTCTGACTCTCGCTCTCCCCGCACGCACCGCATCGCATCACCACCGCACTGCAGGTCTCCACGTTGCAGTGGCATCCGCAGCAGGGGAATGTCATGGCCACGGGGGCCTTCGATGGGTCGGTGATGGTCCTCGACGGCACCGCGGGTCCGTTGCCCCGCCTCTGCCCATGTCCGGACCCTCACGGTTGCCCTGCGCCGACTCACCCTGTAGGCCAGCAGCAGCAGCTGTCCTTCGCCGCAGGGGCCAATGTCGAGAAGGTGGCCTGGCACACGGGCGACCCGTGTCTCCTTCTCGCCAGCACCCACGATGGCAATGTCTTTTGCTTCGATATTAGACGCGCCTCCGCCGGCACGCGTCCGTCCCCGTCCCCATTCCCGTCCCCCTCCCCCCTCCCCTCCCCCCCTCCCCTCCCCCCTCCCCCCCTCCCTCCATTCCCGTCCCCATTCCCGTCCCCATTCCCGTCCCCATTCCCGTAACCCGTCCCCCATTCCCGTTCCCGTCCCCTTTTGACCGCCGGCTTCTCTTCTCCCGTCCCCCACAGCGGGCGTGCCCATCTGGCAGATCAACGCGCACCCGCAGTCGAGCTGCAACGTCATCGCACAGAACCCCCGTATGCCCAGGCTATTGGTGACGGGCGGCGACGACAGCACGGTCAAGGTGTGGGACCTCAGCGGGCCCCTCCCACGCCACGAGCTCTCCAGCGACCCCCACGTGGTCTGTAATGCTGCGCCGGCCCTTCTCCCCTTCCGGGGAAGCAGATGGGCGGAGTGCGCCCTCTCTTCGGCCTGTTTCGGCATGCTGCTCACATGCGCACGTTTTCTCACGCGCAGGGCAAGATCCTCACGGCCTCATTCATGGACGACGATGCTCGCCTGCTGGCTGTCGGGGGCACCAACGATCTCAAGGTCCGCTCCGTCCCGCGCCAGTTCGCCGTCAGGCCTTGGACCCGATGATTCGTGCCTCCCATGGCCCAGCGCATCGCCCATCGCCCATCGGTTTCTGCATCTCTGCAGGTCTACAACACGGCCGACTGGAGCCCTGTCAAACGCTGGAACAGCGAGATTTTGGCCGCCCAAGCTGCAGCCACGGCCGCCACCGCCACCGCCACCGCCACGGCCCCTGGCCACCAGTAGGCTCGGGGTCCGACATGAAAAGAAAGGCTCGCGCTCTCGTTTCGACCGACCCTTTGGGGGTTGATTGGGCTGTTTAATGCATAGGGGGAGAAGGCGTTGGCTGTCCCGGGCCATGCTGGTGGGCCAGAAGCTCTGCGATATCGTCCGGTCGAGGAATACCTGGAATGACATAATTTTGAAATGCCGAGTCACACGATACATATGTTCCCGCTCTTTGTTGTTGCACTGCAGCAAACACCTGCCTTTTTGCCTGTTGCCGAATGGCTTGTTCCGCGGATGGTGGCGGTGGAAGAGTGTGTCGTCTGAAAAGATGCTCATTCGAATGAAGGAGAGGCACATTGTGAACAGACGACTGATTTTGTGGTGCTATTTGTCCGGAGGTGTGCTGAACAAAAGAGAGGCCGCTCATCATCAGAGCGTTGCGGCAGTCGGGAATACCCGATGGTTCTCGAAACTGTCCTGGGGGTATTATTCTCAAATCTTTCAATTCAAACCTCCCCCAGAGCCCCCTTCTTGTATCTTTGTCAAAATAGCCATTCTTAATGCATATTCAGGAAATCATTATTCAGGGATTCAAAAGTTATGCCAATCGGACAGTGATTTCTGGCTTTGATCCATTTTTTAATGCCATCACCGGCCTGAATGGAACCGGCAAATCCAATATTCTTGACAGCATCTGCTTTGTACTGGGCATTACAAATCTTACACAAGTCTGTTGGGCATCTCTTTCCATAACCTTCACCTCACCATCTCATCCCACCATCATCTCATCCCACCAGGTTCGTGTCAACAGCCTCCAGGAGCTGGTGTACAAGCAAGGACAAGCAGGCATCCAAAAAGCCACTGTCACCATCGTCTTTAACAACAAGGATCGTTCTGCCAGTCCGGTGGGGTATGAACAATTCGATACCATCACCATCACCCGACAGGTCCGTCCTCTATTATCGTGACGCTCAATACACTCCGTCGCAGATTGCCATCGGAGGCCGCAATAAGTACCTTCTCAATGGGCATGTGGCTCAGCCCAATCGTGTGCAGAATCTCTTCCACAGCGTTGGGCTGAACATTAACAACCCCCACTTCCTGATCATGCAAGGCCGGATCACCAAGGTGCTCAACATGAAACCCCTTGAGATCTTGGGTCTGATCGAAGAGGTCCGTGTGAATGAGGCCACGCGTCGGTGCGGAGAGTGGTGACAATGGGTCGATCGCCCTTGCCGTGCTGATGATGCTGGCGTGCTGCTGCTGTCTGTCTTCCCGCCGCCGCGCAGGCTGCAGGAACCCGGATGTACGAGACCAAGAAAGCGGGCGCCCTCAGGACCATGGAGAAGAAGGACAAAAAGCTGGCGGACATCGGGGCGGTCTGTGAAGGCCCCCCGTGCGACTCTCTCACCCTCCGCCGTTCCCCTCCCCTGCGGCCGCAGGTCCTCCGGGACGAGATCGTCCCCACCCTGGAGAAGCTGCGCAAGGACCGCACCACCTATATGCGGTGGACGTCCATGCGCACGGAGGTGGAGAGGCTCGAGCGCTACGTTGCTGCGTACCGCTTCTGGCAGGCCACCGTCTGCCCCGCCGGCCCGTGGCCGTCCAGTCTTCTCACCCTGCCCTTTTGCGTGCCGGTCGTGCCGGTCGTGCCGGTCGGGTCGTGGGGTCGTGGGGCTGGGGGACAGAGAGCTGCTTCACACAGCGAAGACGAGCAGCGCGAGTGTGACGATGACCTGCAGCAAGTCCGCGACGCTTTCCGCTTCCGCGCCCATGCCCACCCATTGTCATTGCCCACCCATTGTCATTGCCCACCCATTGTCATTGCCCACCCATTGTCATTGCCCACCCATTGTCATTGCCCACCCATTGTCATTGCCCACCCATTGTCATTGCCCACCCATTGTCATTGTCCACCCATCACCATGCCCACCCATTGTCATTGCCCACCCATTGTCATTGCCCACCCATTGTCATTGCCCACCCATTGTCATTGTCCACCCATTGCCATTGCCCACCCATCACCATGCCCATCATCCTGCATCCCCGTCCCCATCTCCTCCCTTGTGCTTGTGCGCGGCTCCGACCTCCAGAAAAAGCGGACGCACGCCGAGCTCGAAGCCAGCCTGCAGGAAATGGGGCGCCGCTTGCAGCAGATGGCCGACCAGTCCGAGAAGGTCGATCCCTGCACGGTGGTTGAGAGGAGGCTCATCGGGCCGGGGCGGGTTGCAGACGACCAAAGGGCAGCTGGCACGGCTGGAGGCTGCCATGAGCAGCGCATCGAAGGTCCGCCGCCCCGCCCGTGGGAGTCGGGAGTGGAGGTCACCTTCACTTTCACCTTCACCCACGGGCATGCCGTCCCCCCACCGAACAGGAGGTTGCCCGGCTGCAATCGGCCTTCGAGAACAAGGAGGAGCTCCTCGCAGGCGAACGGGAAGGCCGCGCGGCGGGGCAGCAGCAAATCCGCGATGTCCGCCGGCCGCTCCCACCTTTTGCCTTCCCCTCCTGCGACCCGCCCCGCCACCGCTGCTGCTCCGCGCCCCGCCCTGCTGCTGCGGCGCTGAGTCCTTTGACTTCCGGGCCCCCGCATCGCGCCCCTCCTGGATGCGCCTTGGGGTAGCTCGAGCGGGCCATCGAGCAGAAGGAGGCCGAGCGGGCCCGTGCCCAGCAGGCCCACGAGCTGCTCGCCCACCAGACGGAGGCCACCCAGAAGCGCCTCCACGTCCGCCCCCGCCTGGCCGCCCCCAGACCTTCCTCAAAGCCGAGCCATCGGGGGGGGGGGGGGGGGGGGGGGGGGGGGGGG
This sequence comes from Paratrimastix pyriformis, assembly GCA_027972325.1. Classification (NCBI taxonomy): domain Eukaryota; phylum Preaxostyla; family Paratrimastigidae; genus Paratrimastix; species Paratrimastix pyriformis. Next base: position 540,679 of record JAPMOS010000023.1, read on the forward strand.
GCTGGACATGCCAAGGCAAACAGGAACGGTTCCTCCCTTCTCCTCTCCGTGCAGGACATTTCGCTGACAGCACGGACGGGCGGCCACGGCGCCGAGGAGCAGATCCTCCGCGACCAGCTCAAAGGTCCGCCCCCCTGACGGCACTTTGCCCTGAGCATTGGCCGCCACGCTCCTACTCGGTTCGGGGGCCAGGCCAGCTTGGGACCCTGACCCAAGCATTGCATGGGCTGGGCTGGGCTGGGCTGTGCGCATGTGCATGCGCGTGGGCGCAGAGGCTCAGCGGCAGCACGACGACGCCCAGGCCGAGGCCAAGCGGCTCGAGGTGGTCCTGGCTCACCGCAGGCCCGAGCTGGAGGCCTCGCGGGCGAAGGTCCCCCCCCCTTCGCGTTGGCGTGGCATTCTGGTGGCACTTGGATTGGCATCCCTTGGGCTCCATCCCACTGGACTTGGGCTCCATCCCACTGGAGTGGGCACAGGCCCAGAAAGGGGCCGAGGCTCACCTGGCCTACATTAAGGAGCTCGACACCCTGCGGGCCCAGCTGCACATCCTCGATGTCTGCCCGCCGCACACCGCCCCGCCCCGCCGCACACCGCCCCGCCCCGCCGCACACCGCCCCGCCCCGCCGCACACCGCCCCGCCCCGCCGCACACCGCCCCGCCCTCGTGCCCGGTGCTCGAGCCGGCCCTGCTCGGTGCCCACCGGTCATCGCCATCTCTCCCCGCGGTCGCCTTCCAGGAGCGCCTCGGGGCCGTGGGGTACGACGGGGCCGCTCACGAGTCCCTACTCCAGCGGCAACGGGCCCTCACCGAGCAAGGGCGCGCCCTCCACGAGGTTAGTCTGCCTGAGGGTTGCGTCCGGGGGCGGTGATGGATGTGGGGTCCCATCCGGGGCGGTGGGCGATGGTGGGCTCGCTCGTGTGGCGCGGCCTGTGGGATTCGCTCTGGCCCCCCCAAGACCGGTCGTCCTTTGCTGGTGGGGCTCCGCTGGGGGCGCGCAGCGCTGCGAGCAGCTCTCCCTGCGGATGGCCGGGGTGCGGTTCGTGTATCGCGACCCCGAGCCGGCCTTCGACCGGGCCCGGGTCAAAGGCCTCCTCTGCAATCTGATCACCCTTCGGTCCGTCGGCCCGACCCGGGACAGGCCCCGCCCTTCGCTTCTGCGGTCCATGCTTCCATCGGGACTGACCATGGGCCTGCAAATGTGCATGGACCTCGGGGGCGTTGGCGGGTTCAACAGAGACCGCAAGTATGCCACCGCCTTGGAGGTCGTGGCCGGCGGCCGCCTCTTCCAGGTCGCCCAGCCCGCGCCCTCAGCCCAGCCCGCGCCCTCAGCCCAGCAGCCCAGGACCTCCCTCCCCGGCTGGGTCCCGCAGCCGCTCCTGCTGACCGGGGGGTGCCTCTGCTGGCGGCCAGGTGGTGGTGGACAGCGAGGTCACGGCCAAGGCTCTGCTGCAGCACGGCTCCCTCGAGCGGCGGGTGACCATCATCCCCCTGAACAAGATCGTCCACAGGGTCGCCTCGCCCGACGTTCGTCTGCTCGCCCTCGCGCCCCTTGCCGGGCCCTTGCCTGACGATGGCCGCCGCCGCTCGATGATTGCCGCGTCTGTGTTGCTGTGGGGCCCTTTGTTGGGCGGGCGGGCGGGTGGGTGGGGCTCCAGACGGTGCGGCTGGCGGAGGGGCTGGCCGGAAGCCCCGAGGCGGCCCACGTGGCCCTGGAGCTTGTCGGCTTCGAGGGCGAGCTGCAGGCGGCCATGGAGTACGTCTTCGGCACCTCCTTCGTGTGCTCCAGTCCGTCCCCGCCACCCGCCCGTCCCACAGCATGTGTACCTCTCTGCTTGGCTGCCACTGACCGCCTTTCTGCTGGGGTGCTGCTCGGTGCTCGGCAGCCATGGAGGCCGCCAAGGCGGTCGCCTTCGACCGGCGCGTCCAGATGAGGGCCGTCACCATCGAGGGGGACATCTTCGACCCCCAGGGCACCCTCACGGGTCCGTCCCCTCCTTGCGCTTCCGCCCTCCCCCCGGCACCCGCGCACCCGCGCCCACACGGGCGCCTCCCCGCGCACACACCGGACATCTCAGCACAGCGCACAGGAGCACAACAAAAGAATCACAGACGCACGCGCGCGCGCGCACGGACGGGCACGCAGGGGGGTCGCGTGCGCCCCCTGGGGAGTCGCTCTTGGCCCGGTTGGCGGAGCTGGCCGAGTGCCGGGCCGAGCTGGCCCAGACCGAGGCCGCCCTGGGGGCCTGCCAGGCCGAGGTGGCCCGGTGGGACGAGGCCAAGCAGCGCCACGGGGCGGCCGGCCGGGAAGGGCAGCTCAAGCGGCGCCAGCTCGAGCTGGTCGCCCAGCAGGTCGAGGCCTCGCCCCACCAGCAGGTCGCCCCCCCCCCCCCCCCCACCCATTCGCTCCTTCGCCCCGCCCGCCCCAGCGCCTGCCTGTCCGGGTGAGGTGGCCTGAGGCGACCTGACCTGACCCTGGCGTCCGGATGGGGGGTCCGCCCGACCAGCTCCTGGGCGCCTGCGAGAAGCTTGAGAAGGCCATCGCCGAGGACGCGGCCCGCCTGGCCGAGCTCCGCGCAGCCCAGGCCCGGCTGCGCGAGGAGACCCTCCCCGAGCTGGCCCGCAAGCTGGAAGCCCTCGCCGCTGGTCGGCCCCCAGGGGTGACAGGAGGGCGGTCGGGGGGTGGAGGGAGGGGCGGCGCTTCCCCAGGATGTGTGCCTGCCGGCCTGCCGACCCCTCTTCACTCCGTCTTGGGACGGCCGGGCTGCGGCCGGGCTGGGCGCTGGGCTGGCTGCAGAGGGTGACGATGCCTCGGGGCCGACCGTGGAGGAGCTGCTCACCCGAGGCCGCGCCCAGCTGACCGCCGAGAGCAAGCGCCTCCAGCAGGCCGCCCAGGCCCTCCAACGGACCGCCCTCGAACTCGGTCCGCGAGCCGCAGCGCCCCCACGACCGCCTCGCCGACCCGTCGTCCCCATCCCATCTCTCTGGGCCGCAAGCCCAAGGAAGGTCCGAACCCTAATCCTTCTCTCCTGTGAACGCACGGGGCACGACATCGCCCCAGACGGGCTCCGGGCCGAGAGGGCGGCCGCCAGTGGGCAAAGCGAGACGAGCGCGGCCACCCTGGAGCGCTACCAGGGCGAGCTGGCCCAGGCCCAGGCGGACCTCGAGGGAGCCAAGGCCCGAACCACCCTCCTGCCCTTGCTCCCCTCCTGGTGGCTCCCCTCCTGGTGGCTCCCCTCCTGGTGGCTCCCCTCCTGGTGGCTCCCCTCCTGGTGGCTCCCCTCCTGGTGGCTCCCCTCCTGGTGGCTCCCCTCCTGGTGGCTCCCTCCTGGTGGCTCCCCTCCTGGTGGCTCCCCTCCTGGTGGCTCCCCTCCTGGTGGCTCCCCTCCTGGTGGCTCCCCTCCTGGTGGCTCCCCTCCTGGTGGCTCCCATTCTGCTGGCTCCTGGCCCGCCGCTTGGCGGAGGCGTGCCCTTCTGGCCTCCCTCTAACCTCTACCCCCCCGCTGCTGTCGGATCCCCAGGCCGAGCAGAGCCGGGCCCGGGAGGCGCTCGAGGCCCAGAAGGAGACCCTGCTGGCCTCCTCGAAGGAGGCCGCCGCCCTGAAGCGGGAGCTGAAGCGGGTCCAGGACCAGGCCGGCGCCGTCGAGGTCGAGATCAAGGTCGCCCCCCTCCCCTCCCCTCCCCTCCAATTGCTGTCCCTCTCCTCCGCCATGCCCGCTCTGCCCGCTCATGGCTTTCTGGCCCGCCTTGGTGGAACCGCACCCGCACCCCTGGCCGATCGCCGATCGCGCAGCGGACGGAGCACCGCCTCCAGCGGCTGGTCAAGGAGCACGCGGCCGCCAGTGCCGAGGTGAAGACCTTGCAGCAGCGGCACAAGTGGCTCCTGGAAGAGAGCGAGTCTGTCCCTGGTCCTTGGGGGCTGTCTCTGCCTCCCGATGAGGGGCCCTGTCGTTGATGAGGGGCCCTGTCGTTGATGAGGGGGCCTGTCGTTCCTGGTCGGCATTGGCCGCTCATGGCTCTTACCCCTCGCCCCTCGGCCGGTGCTGGTGCAGGAACTTGGGCAAGGCCGGGGGCGAGTTCGACTTCGAGGCTGCCGAGGGCGGCGGCGGGGCGGCGGCGGGGCAGCTGGAAAAGCTGCGGGCCGAGCTCGACGAAACCGGCAAGCGGGTCAACAAGAAGGTCATCGGCATGTACGAGCGGTCTGTCACGCCCCCCAACCCCCCAACCCCCCAACCCCCGAACCCATCGGGCCTGGCCCGACCCATATCCTGCGTTTCCGGGCTGGGGGCGTGGCTGGACAGGGCCGAGCAGGAGTACCGCGACCTTGTGGCCAAGAAGGACACGGTCGAGAAGGACAAGGCCAAGATCGAGAGCGCCATCGCCGAGCTCGACCGCAAGAAGAACGAGGCCCTGGCGGCCACCTGGACCAAGGTGAACAAGTCTGTGGACCGGGGAGGGCCCCCGTTCATGCGGCATCCTCCTCTTTCGGCGCGGGGCCTGACCATCATCATCCTGGCCGGGCTCGCGGCATGGCGGGGGACAGGGACTTTGGGTCGATCTTTACGACCCTCCTGCCCGGAGCCAGCGCCAAGCTGTCGCCACCCGCCGGTCCGATTGCCCTCCCTCGACGGGCCTCCTGGCTGCCCCGGAATGCCCTCCTCTGTGCTTCACTGGGCTTCTCCCATTCCCATGCCCGGGGATTGGCGGCAACGTTGCAGGAAAGACCGCCTTGGAGGCGGGGCTCGAGGTGCGGGTGGCGTTTGGAAGCGTGTGGAAGGAGTCCCTCACCGAGCTCAGCGGAGGCCAAAGGTCGGCCATCCCTCTGCCTCTGCCTCTGCCTCTGCCTCTGCCTCTGCCTCTGCCTCTGCCTCTGCCTCTGCCTCTGCCTCTGCATCTGCCTCTGCCTCTGCCTCTGCCTCTGCCTCTGCCTCTGCATCTGCCTCTGCCTGCCTCTGCCTCTGCCTCTGGCCCCAAGCCGTAGCCGCGGGGCAAGATCGCACCTGACCGCGGACCTCTCTGATCCCCCCATGCGCGCTGTGGGGCAGGTCGCTGCTGGCCTTGTCGCTCATCCTGGCGCTGCTGCTCTTCAAGCCGGCCCCGATGTACATTCTGGACGAGATCGACGCGGCCCTTGACCTGAGCCACACCGAGAACATCGGCAAGATGCTCCGCACCCACTTCAGCCGCTCCCAGTTCCTCATCGTCTCCCTCAAGGTCCGCCGGGACGCCCCCAGGTCCCCGCCGCCCCAGGGAGGAGGAGGCCCTGACTCGCTTATGAATGATGATCCCCAATTCGATTTGCCCGACCCCCCCCCCCCCCCCCCCCCTCCCCCACCCGCAGGAGGGCATGTTCCAGAACGCCAACGTACTCTTCCAGACACGCTTCATGGACGGGGTCTCATCCATCATCCGCACGGCCCCGTCCCGCGCCCTCATCCGCCACCGGCCCTCTGGCGGCGAGGGCGTGCCGCCCTCGTTCGAGGAGGCTGCCCCGCCCCCGCCCGACGAGGGGGACGATGACCCCTTCTTGACCCGGGCCGCCCAGAGCCGGCCCGAGCAGCGTGGGCTCCCTGCGTCCGGGGGCCGTGCTAGCGCCGCGCCCCTTGGGGGCGCCGGCCCCGCCACTGCTGCTGCCGTGGTCGCAAGTTACACCGCCGCTGGGGCCGTCCCCGTTGCCGACCAGCCGCCAGGGGAAGATGGTCCGGAAGAGGAAGCGCCCCGGGCAGCCACGACGAGGGCCCACCGGGCATCCAAGACCGTTCAGCTTGTCGGGGCGGAGGACGCCTTTGCCGATGTCGGCCCCGGTCCGACCCGAGGCGACAGCAGCAGCGAAGAGGACAGCAGCGACGGGGGCGCGTGGGAAGAGGAGGACGACCAGGAGACGCCGCGGCCGGCCCGAAGGCGACCTCCGCCCGGGGGCGCGAAGAAACCTCGCAGGAGCGGCACCACCGACCCCTGAGCGCCCCCCCCCCCCCCCCCCCCCCCCCGCAGTCGTTTCGATTCTCTGTGCTTCATATTTTTCGTCTTTCTCTGCGCATGGATGCGCCCACATTTCCTGTGCCACCGAAGAACACTGCCCCTGCCTGGGCGGCGTTCCTGGGCTCAACGGGCTCGCCGTTGGCCGCCCGTGGAGAAGAGCAGCACGTCCCTGCGGCCCGGGGCGAGGTTCCCTGTGGGTCCCGTGCGGACGGCGTCTCGGAAGCTGCGCGTCGGACCGGCAGGCTCAGGGGTGGTCACGGCCGCGGGCGGAGTCGAGGCCGGCTGGGGCTGGGGCTGGGGGTGCCCGGGGAGGGAGGGGAAATCGATTTCTGCCCTGCCCGTGGCCAGGCGGCCCTCGGCGGCCTCGGCGGCCTCGATTTCGGCCAGGGCGGCCGCAAGGTCGTCGTCGATGACGTCCCCCTCGCCCTCCGCTGCGGCCTCGCCACCCAACGAGCGGGCCAGGGCGCGTCGCTGCTGGGCGGCGTGCATTGTGGCGGCGGTTTCGCTGTAGCGCTCCCGGGCGGCCTTCTCGCGCAGCTGGCGCCGGTGGAGGGCGCGCTCATCTGGGGGGATGGACGAGCACCGGGGAACCCAACCGATCAGCACCCGTCGGCCCAGCACCGGCCCCGATGAGGGAACGAGGCGAGGGGTTGCCCCCGAAGGGCGAAGTGGCCCGGGATTTGAGACAGACCGAGGTCCCCCTGGAAGCGGGCCATCACCTCGGGCCTGAGGAAGGCACTCAGGTCGAGCTCGGCAAAGGTGAACTCGGTCGTCAGGGGCAGGTGCCACAGGTAGCGGTTGCGCTTGCGGAAGGCCTCGGTCTGGCGCATGGGGTCCAGCTCCAGGACGGGCCCCCGGAGGCGGCGGGGGAACCGCTCGTAGCTGCCGAACTCCTCCAGGAGCATGGCCACGTTCAAGGGGTGCAGGAAGATGGGCTGCCCATCTGCCGACTGGAAGAAAAGGTAGTGCTGACCCGTGCCGGCCTCGGGGAGCGTGGGGGGGAGGCCACTGAAGCCCATGGGCTGGGGCCCAGCAGCGGACAAGGTGACGGGGGGAAAGGGTGCGGGGGCGGGGAGCTTCGTGGTGGGGGTGGAAGGAGAGGCGGATGCCGGGGCCGGGGCCGGGGCTGCCGGCGGGTTCGGCTCGACAGAGGGCGAGGGGACGCCGGGGGGCGCAGGAGCCGCGGCAGGCGAAGGATGCTGGGGTGGTGGAGGAACGGAGGCGGCCGCTGGGGGCTGGGGCAGCGGAGGAGCCGAGGCCGCGGAGGGGGAAGCGCCCACGGGAGCGGACGCCTTGGCCTCGGAAGAAGGACGAGCAGAGCGGGGTGGGGTGGGGACGACTGTCTTACTCGGGCGCGTGGGGGGTGCGGATGTGCTCGGCGCGGGGGTTGACGGCGTTGAGGGGGCGCGGGGTTTGCCCCAGGGAGAGGCCGAGGGGGAAGCGGCTGGGGCGGGCGATGCAGCGGCCGAGGAGCTCTTCCTCAGGGCCGGCCATGCCGTCGAGGCCGCAGACGAAGCGGCAGCCGCACCGTGCGAGGAGGCGGCCCTGGGGAGCGACGGCCAAAGATCGGGAGCGCTCCCTTGCCTTTGGGCACCCCGCGCCTCCCTGGTCTTCTCGGACGGTGGCGGTGGCTGCGGTTGCTGCAGTTGCGGGGGGGTCGGGGGTGGCGGAGGAGGGGGACTGGGGAGAGGAGGAGGAGAAGGGCAAGGGATTTCGTCCAGCCGCTGAAGAGAGGCAAGAAGGGCAGGGTCACACTCGGGCGTGCGGGGAATGGGCGCGTTCATGTCCCCCAAGGCCACCAAGCGATCCTGAAGATGGAAAGAGGGAAGGTAGAGGGAAGAAGGCCATCAAAAGGGCGCGCTCGGTCGGGGGCACAGACGTGGATCTCCTGTTGGATCGTGGCGATCGTGGGCAGCGATTCGGGTTCTAGAGAAAGAGCCTGCGACCAGGATGGTGGCGGTGGCGGTGGCGGTTATGGAGGAGGAGGAGGAGGAGGAGGAGGTGAGGGTTAGGGTTAGGCTGACGGGGGAGCAAGACCTCCTCCGCGAAGGCGGCCAGCTCGGCCTGGTAGCGGCGCCAGAGGGCGCATTGATGACCCGGGGTGGCCGGCGTGCACTGCGACCACCAAGAAGGTGCGTACAACAAAGGGGCTGTAATGGGTGGAACTCGAAGCAGGACCGACCTTGGCCAGGGGAACCGCGTTCGGGTCTGCATCGGCCCGACCCACAGCCCGGGGGACCGCCGAGTCCTGGGGCGCGATAGAGGGCAGAACGCAAGAAATGAAAATGGGGATGTGCTGGTGTGGATGCGCGTGCTGGCGTGGGTGCGCGTGCTGGCGTGGGTGCGCGTGCTGGCGTGGGTGCGAGTGAGGAATGGGGGGGGGGGGGGGGGGGGTGCCATTCGGAAGATCAACATCAGAACCCGCCCGATGCCCCACCTCCAACACCCCACCCGCCAGAATCAGAGGGTAAATAGACAGACTTTCTCGCGGGCAACCAGCATCATCTCCAGCACGTCATCCGGCGCGGCCGTGTGGTGGGCGCAAACGAGAGTCTGGCAGGGGCGCACATCCTGAGAGGCAGCCAAGCCGTCAGTCATGGTCATGGGCATGCACATCCAACCACCGGACCTTGGGGTACACCGACTCGGGACAGATGGGGCATCGTCTGTACCCGCGAGCGCCCGCATAGGAGAGGTACCGGGTAATACACAACATGCAGAAAATGTGGCCGCAGCGGGTGACCTGCAAAAGACCCAAAAAAACCGGCCAACGGTGAGCCAGACGCCAATAAAACAAGCTTAATACCAACCACCAAAGAGAGGTGAGGCTGGGGGGACCACAGACAAGCGGGGCCACGGGCGGAGAAAGGCAGATGGGGCACATGTACGGCTCCGAGCTCGAGAACCACGTCGAGACCTCGGCAACGGAGTCCCAATCGGGGAGCTGATCGATTGCCCACAATCCCGTTAATTGCTGTCCGATGGGGAGTTGGCCGGGAAAGAAAAAAAAAAGACCAGCTCCAGACTGGGTCCAGCTGCGGTTCGGGGTCAGATGAAGCCGGCTGTTGCTTCGGAGGCGTAACAAAGAAGTGGAAGCTTAAATACAAAAGAAGAAATGAGGGCCCAAGATCAAAGGCAGAAGGCTTTGCAGACTTGGCCTGTAGCCAGGCACCAGCATCGAAACGGGGACCATGGCGTCGCCTGGGTGCCGGTCCCGTGGGAGTGGATCTCTTGGCAAACTGAAAGTTGAGAAGATGTGCAATTTCGTGGGAATCCCGGCCGCGAGCCATGGAAGGGTCGAATTCATCAGGACCCCCGTCCAACTCGTCGTCCTCGTCCATAGTCTGATCTCTGGGTGCGGAAGGATGATCCCGAACCAAGGGGGAACGATTCCTCTCCGTCGTAGGAGGTTTTGCCCGATCCTGTGAAGCCAGCTGGCGAGAACGAGCGGCGGGAACGAGGGAAAGCCCTCAGCACCTCGAGGTTGCTGAAGCACAGCCGGCTGGTGGAGGAAGAAGTAACGGCCGAGTTGCCGTGACGAGAAGATGCAAACGGTTCTTTGCATCCAGGACTTGGCGGAACGCGCTTATTTTGGATTTTATTTCATTGTAGCCCTCAGATCCAACTCCAATAATTGATGTTCATGTCGGTCCCGGAGATTCTTCGCCGTTATCTCCCACAAGAACAAGACCTCAGATGGTTTCAACAGAAATATCTCGGGGATTTTCTATCCGCGACGAGACAGATGCAGGCACTTGTGGCCTCGCGGTCTGGTCACTCGTTTCCCCGCGCCTCCTGTTTGTGAGTTGGGCCGTGGGGGTCCGACAAAACCAAAAGCTGTTCTTCTCCTTCGCCAGCCTCTGTTGAAACCCACTTGACAGCCCATTGACCCTCGCCCCTCGCCCTTCGTCCCCTCAGGCTCATGAAGGCGGGATCTGGGATGCCGATCTTCCTCCATTGGTGCTCCCTCCATTCCCTCCTCCGCTGATCCCTCCTGCGTCAATACCATCCGAAGACATCCAATCCGCACAGGAGAGGGAAGCCTCGGTTTGCTCATCGACCCTTCCAGTCTGCTCTCCGCGCGCCCTTCTTGTTTGCACTTCCGCGTGCGGGCTGCGAGAAGGGCATGGAGTCGAGTCGAGCCGCCCCCAGTGACCATTCCTGTTTTTTTTTGTGCCAATTCTCCGCAGGGACTGTCGGCCACCCTGGGGTCCCAAGTCGCACCATCAGGAACCACGAATCGTCACCAGGCCGACGCCTTGGACGACGCAGCACCTGAGATGCCCTTGTTCTTTGCGTCCACCACCGCGCCATCTCCGCCTTCCCCGTGCCGATCTCCTCAGCCGAACCAGCACATATCCAACCACCACAATCGGCATTCCTCCGACGTGGCCCAACAGACCCGCCCCGAGGAGAGAAAGAGGCGGCCCGCATCGGCTCCTCAAGGTGCTCCACCCCAGGTGACACCGCTCACCACCACACTGCCCAGTCTTCCGATCACCGCTCACTTTCCTGCGTGGGCCCCGTCATCGACGGCTCCACCTCCTTCCTTTCGTCCTGAGCCACTCCGCCGAGGGATCCCCCTTCCGTTGGCCACCACGCCTGCTGGTGAAGACACCGCGAGTAGTGCCCCAGCAGATTCAGGAAGTCCACCGCCTTCACATGTGCAACAACAATCGTGGACCCCAGAGGCTCTGCCAAGAGAAGGCGTTTTCGCAACCAGGACAGGTGGACAGAACCGCGAATCTTCTGATGAGCGAGAACAGGTGGAAATCACTTTGGCCGGCCCCATCACTCAACCCTCGCAGGGTCGTGCCGAGGAAGGAGTCCCCACGACCACGATTGAGCACTCCATCTCCACCGGAGGCGCCCTCGTGTATGGGCCATCCCCGGCCGACCCGGGTTACAAGGAAGCCAATCGATCGCGTCTTCTATGCCCCCAGGCGCAGAACTGCCTCTCTGACGAGCAACCCGGCTTCTTCTCTGATGGGAGCGAGGACGCGACGTCCCCACCGGTCGCCCCTGGGACGCATACAATCCAGTCTCACTCGCCCCGATCTGCCTCATCCATTGTCGAGGCCGTGTCTACGCCGCGAATGACATCAGATGTCGGTGCCGTCTCCTCGTTTGCCACTGAACATTTTCCCTTTCCTCTAGTCTGGTGCTTTCAGGGCCCTGGCTCAGCAAAACATGGAGTCCTTTGCCACTTCCGAACGCACCGTCGGTGCGGGTGACCTCTCACCAGCGCCTTCTGCTGCGGCCTCACCGCCACCCATCCGTCCTCCGATCCCTCTCCTGCAGCTTCAACAGTCTCTCTGCCGCCGTCCTCCCGCCCCTCCTGCCGAGGATGCCGCATTAACTCTGTCTGCGCGCCCGGGGCTACTCGACTTTTTGCCATTGGAAACCGCACCAATCTCCGCAGCACCCTTTGCTCCAGCTCCAGCACCCGCCGCTCCAGATCCAGCACCCGCCGCTCCATCCCCAACACCCGCCGCTCCATCCCCACCATCCCCAACACCCGCCGCTCCATCCCCAGTACCCGCCGCTCCATCCCCAACACCCATCGCCTCTCCAGCTCCAACACCCACCGCTCCAGCCCCATCACCCATCGCTTCTCGGTCAATTCTTAATGCAACCGTCCTTGCTCGAGCGCCGAGTCCGTCAGCCTCGTTTGGCGACCGCGGAGACCTGGAGAATTCTCTGCCCGTGGACGAGTCCCCCGAAGAAGGGGAGCCATCCGACCAGCTGCCTCCGCGACATCCCGCCCCTGACCATCCCGTCAGCCCTCGGGATGCTCAGAGAACGGTCGATCACGAGAGCTTCGCTCACCTTGGGGTCGAGTCTGATGCCCTTCCATCTCCCGTTCCACCACCTCTCTCGCCACCTCTGCCCCTGGAGTCCCCAGGGTCGCGCAGGCCGCCGGCTTCCGTTGCGCGGGACCCGCGTTTGTTCGGTCATTCTTTTTCGGTGCAGTCTTGCCAGCACAGCGCACACCTACACCCTCCGGTTGAACTGCTGGAATTCTGGGCGATTTTCGAACCGGCACCTCAGGAACGGCAACATGGGCCGACCATTTCGCTCTCTCCCGAGCCCAGACACCAAGAATCTCCGCCTCCTCCACAGGAACCACAACCGCAATCTCCAGGGCATCAGGAGAGCCAGCCTGGGCAGCTGACTCCTCCAGTCGTATCGACCAACCCCGCCCTTTGCATGCCCGTGTCTCAGACAGCTCTTCAAACGGGCTCCTCTCTCCTGGCTGCCTCAGCGGAGTCTTCACCGAGCGTCAACGACGGGAGGGTCCCTTCACCGCGTTCACCGATCCCGGGTATTCCAATCTCACCTTCGTTTCCGGCCACCCCCAATGGCTATCTTTCGGTTGCCATGGCCAGGCGCCAGTGGGTTCAGCAACGTAACGAGCCACCGCCGCTTGTAAATCCCGCGTCGGTGCCTCTTTCTCCCCGGCTAGCAGGAGCAGGGTTATCGCCTCGCTCACCCCTCACACCCCCTCGCCGCCAAGCAGCGTCCACTGGCAGTTCAACTTCCCCCAAGCAGGAAAGGCACAACCGCCCTCTCATTCCTCTTCTGCGCCTCCCGGCCTCAGCCTCACCATCATCACCACCACCTGCCCCTCCACCACCGCCCCCTCGAGCCCCATCTCCGACCCGGGGCCCTGCGGGCCGTGGAGGGAGACAAATGTCAACAATCGGAGTCTCATCCAAATCGCCTTTGCCTCCAAGCGAATCTCCCCCTCCCAATTCCGGGAGGGGGCTTCCAGACCTCGCCCGTGAGGTTGGGCCTCGAGCCAACTCACCGCAACGACATGGGCCCCGAAGAAGTCCTGTGCTTCTACGACCGATGCCGGACTGGAGCAATGTCTGTGCCTGTTCTCGTCTGCAATCTCTCCTCAAGGACTCGTGCTTCCGTGACCCTCCGCAATAGGTGCAACCTCGTACAGATACTCACCGCAGGGGACCTGCGAATGCCAGGTCGTTCTCCCCGACGGTGGCTTGCGGCACGCGGAGCCCTTCTCCTGTGAGACCACTGCGAAGCAGGACCCCTCGCCCGCACGCACCTCTCCAGAGGAAGGCGCCCAAGAGTCCCGGAGGATTCACCAACGCCGAGCAGAAGGACCACATTGCAGAGCTGGAGGCCCTTGACCAAGCTCTCCGAGACGAACTCGCCGAACTCGAGGTTCTTCAGCAGCAACGATGAATTGATGTATAGTTTGTATTCACAGCGACCATCAAGGAGGCTCAGGCCCAATTAAAACGAGCCCGCTGCTGTGCTGGCGGGCGCACCCCGGCTGCAGCAGACCAGCCGAGAGGAGCCCCGAGCGACAGGACCATTTTTTTCGCTGATCTGATGTAAACTGATCCACTTTCCCCTCTGCGCCCCCCTCCCCTCCTCCTCCCCTCCCCCCCGCCTCTGCTCCCCCGCCTCTGCTCCCCGCCTCTGCTCCCCCGCCTCTGCTCCCCCGCCTCTGCTCCCCCGCTCTGCTCCCCCGCCTCTGCTCCCCCGCTCTGCTCCCCCGCTCTGCTCCCCCGCCTCTGCTCCCCCGCCTCTGCTCCCCGCCTCTGCTCCCCCCACTCTGCTCCCCCTCTGCTCCCCCACTCTGCTCCCCCCTCTGCTCCCCCCACTCTGCTCCCCCCACTCTGCTCCCCCCACTCTGCTCCCCCACTCTGCTCCCCCACTCTGCTCCCCCACTCTGCTCCCCCCTCTCCCCCCGCTCCCCCTGCTCCCCACCCCTGCTCCCCCCCCCCTGCTTCCCCTCTGCTCCCCCCCTCTGCTCCCACCCCTCTGCGCCCGAACACATTCAACTCTCAAATCTGTCCTGGCCTGAGCAGGGTTCGGATTTTGATTCCGGAGCTCAGTGGCCCCAGGCGCTTTTTGACAACCGAAGCGACCAGGACCGATCCAGGGAAAAGTCCTTGGATCCAGTAAAAGTCCTTGTGGCCGAATGGCAAAAGAGGTTTTTTCCGAGCTGGAAGGTCGCGAGTTCGAGTCACGCAAGGGGGAGAAAGAAGGGGTTGGTGAGCGGGTTGTGAAGGTGAGCGGGTTGTGAAGGTGAGCGGGTTGTGAAGGTGAGCGGGTTGTGAAGGTGAGCGGGTTGTGAAGGTGAGCGGGTTGTGAAGGTGAGCGGGTTGTGAAGGTGAGCGGGTTGTGAAGGTGAGCGGGTTGTGAAGGTCGTTAGGGTTGTGAAGGTCGTTAGGGTTGTGAAGGTCGTTAGGGTTGTGAAGGTCGTTAGGGTTGTGAAGGTCGTTAGGGTTGTGAAGGTCGTTAGGGTTGTGAAGGTCGTTAGGGTTGTGAAGGTCGTTAGGGTTGTGAAGGTCGTTAGGGTTGTGAAGGTCGTTAGGGTTGTGAAGGTCGTTAGGGTTGTGAAGGTCGTTAGGGTTGTGAAGGTCGTTAGGGTTGTGAAGGTCGTTAGGGTTGTGAAGGTCGTTAGGGTTGTGAAGGTCGTTAGGTTGTGAAGGTCGTTAGGGTTGTGAAGGTCGTTAGGGTTGTGAAGGTCGTTAGGGTTGTGAAGGTCGTTAGGGTTGTGAAGGTCGTTAGGGTTGTGAAGGTCGTTAGGGTTGTGAAGGTCGTTAGGGTTGTGAAGGTCGTTAGGTTGTGAAGGTCGTTAGGGTTGTGAAGGTCGTTAGGTTGTGAAGGTCGTTAGGGTTGTGAAGGTCGTTAGGGTTGTGAAGGTCGTTAGGGTTGTGAAGGTCGTTAGGGTTGTGAAGGTCGTTAGGGTTGTGAAGGTCGTTAGGGTTGTGAAGGTCGTTAGGGTTGTGAAGGTCGTTAGGGTTGTGAAGGTCGTTAGGGTTGTGAAGGTCGTTAGGGTTGTGAAGGTCGTTAGGGTTGTGAAGGTCGTTAGGGTTGTGAAGGTCGTTAGGGTTGTGAAGGTCGTTAGGTTGTGAAGGTCGTTAGGGTTGTGAAGGTCGTTAGGGTTGTGAAGGTCGTTAGGGTTGTGAAGGTCGTTAGGGTTGTGAAGGTCGTTAGGGTTGTGAAGGTCGTTAGGGTTGTGAAGGTCGTTAGGGTTGTGAAGGTCGTTAGGGTTGTGAAGGTCGTTAGGGTTGTGAAGGTCGTTAGGGTTGTGAAGGTCGGTTAGGGTTAGGGTTAGGGTTAGGGTTAGGGTTAGGGTTAGGGTTAGGGTTAGGGTTAGGGTTAGGGTTAGGGTTAGGGTTAGGGTTAGGGTTAGGGTTAGGGTTAGGGTTAGGGTTAGGGTTAGGGTTAGGGTTAGGGTTAGGGTTAGGGTTAGGTTAGGGTT